>JAQMYJ010000014.1:20922709-20945281 GCA_030014305.1 Clarias laeviceps | reverse complement strand
GCAGTTTTAATGACGTACAGAACACAATGACTCAGGAAATCCGATCTGTCTGTTTACACGACAATCACATTAGCACGTATCTGATTTATATCCACAAATGAAGGAGGCCTGAAACCGATCTTGAAATATCGGAATGCATGTGTTTTTTACCTGTTTACACGGACATAGAACATATAGAACATATATATAGAACATCCGATATGTCTCATATAAGCAAAAAAATCGGAATTGGGTCAGATTTACCTGACAGTGTAAACGTAGCCTAAGATCCGGGTCTATACAGTCTGGGCCCGGCCTGAGCTCCACTGAAAAGAATTTGTAATGTTACAGCATTCAAAGATATTCAATTGTCAAAGAAATACAGTGGTGACCAAAAGTATTAACATACTGTAACATACAGTATGCATTGTATTATGCACAAAACAAGTGATTTCACTAATTAGTTAAAGTCTGAGGAGTTATGCTAATTAACAGGAAAACTATTTTTTAAAAACTTGCTACGTGACAAAGCAGTTAACTGTAGCTTCATGACCTGGATCATCTCCAGACCTAAACCCAATTAAAAACTGTTAGATGTAGCAGTCAAGGATTCGTCTTCTGTACCTGAACTTCAGGAAGCGATCAATCAGGCATGGGTTAAGTGAGCGACACCAGATTACCGCAGACGTCTTTTTGACTCTACAGTCTGACTCCAGCTGGATCCAGCAGATATTGAAGAATGAAGGACTTCATCCTGAATGTTGATTTATTTCTGTTATCTTGATTAAGATTGATTATATTCCAAAATAAAATAAAATAAATAAACAGTGAATTTTGTCTAAAACTAAAAAACAACTAAAAAAAATTGTTTCCAAAAACGTTTTGGCAAAAGTGTAGGAAAATGATCTTTATATGTATGTGATGGTCAGGTGTCCACGTACTTTTACTGTCACCTGAAATAGATTTTACAATAGATCAAAAGAAAAGAAATGTACGAGAACACCCGGATTTATAGATTACAGATTGATAATACAACATATCAACGTTTAACATTTATGTGTAATGTTTTACGTATAACCGTGTTTAGTTCCAGTTTAAACCGGTTTCTTGTGATTTGTCATTTATTGCTTTAAAATGTGATTCATCCTTATCTGGCAACCCAAACCCAGTTTTTAAAAAAAACACCATGTGCTAAAGATTTACTTTCCTTTGTGGAGAATAACAAGACACGGTTATATATAATCCCCTGCTACACTAATGCACTTATCCCAGTGTTTCACTCCATCAGGGAGGAAAATTTTCTCAGTACACTAGAGCCATGAACCGACCGCATGCGTTATTCACGTCTGAAACGCTGGCCTCCCAGGAACTCCAAGAATATGTGAAAATGGCTTGTAGTGAGGTCAGGACTGTACATGGATGTGGCAAACCTTTATTCGTCATGTACACAACTGAACACAGAGTGATGTACAGTGAAATGCTTATACGACTGTATAAGAATGCAAAAATATACATCTACAATAAAATTAAATATAAAATAGAGCCATACAAAATGTATAATGCAAAAAGTATAAAATGCATCAATTATATGGAATGCGCAAAATAAAAAGGGTGTTAAAGGGAAAGATATGGCATGAAATGAGATGATGTGTGTGAGACAGCAGCAGTGGTGGTGTCCATGTTTCAAAGTACGTCCTCATTTATGTATTAATAGGAACCAGCAATATGCAACTTACTGTACACTCACCCAAAAGTAAGTACACCCCCTCTTTATTTTCAGCAAACATTTTATCTCCTCAAAGGACAATACTATAGAAATTAAACTTGGATATATTTTAGACACAGTTATGACAATAGTTATGGCACTTTGGACAGTTTTGATGTTCACTTATACACTGAGTGTACTTATTTTCGTTGCCAGTAATTTAGACAATAATGTCTGTATGTTGAGTTATTGTTCGAGGTCAGTAGATCTGTACTGCTATTCAAGCTGCACATTGACTACTGTATTGAAGTAAATCCAATTTTCATTTCCCTTCAAAATATATCAGAAAGTAGTTGCTGAAATGTGAAGGGTGTCCTCATTTTTGTGAGATACTGTATGTGTCAGTGTGGTTAGTTAGTAGTGTGCTGTACTCCAATACAGGTGTGTAATAAACAAAGCAAGTGCTATGTGACGTTCGGGTTGAGCGGCCGAATATCCTGTGGGAAGAAGCTCCTCCTCCTCAGTCCCTGTCTGTTGGCCCTCAGGGAGCTGAAGCGTTCTCCTGACCGTGACAGAGAGAACAGTCCATTGTTGTGGTGACTGAGGTCTTTCACAGTCTTCCTGGCCTTGGTCCAGATTAGGTGCAGGTCAGGGATGCGCTCAGCTGATCGCACCATCCTCTGTAGAGCTCGTCTGTCCTCCATGGTGCACATTGTGATGTTTCCTGTCAGGAAGCTCTCTATGGTGAAGGAGTAGAAGTTCCTAAGCACCTTGGATGTCCCTCAGGCATCTAAGGTGGTAGTTCTTGTAACGTATTGGTGAATGATTGTGTGTCTCAAGTTGGCGAGAAGCTATCCTTTGGTTTTCAAGCATCATCAGGTGTTCCACTTGCTGAATGTTGACGGGAATGACTGCATCAGGCTCCGAGCCACCTCGACCAGGATCGTCATTCACTGATGTACGGCCTTCTTTAAAATTTTTGCGCTCTTTAAATGTTTTACTGCGGCTAAGACTCATCATCGTACTTTACTTGAAGTCTCCTGTAAATGTCGATCGGTTTTCCGCCTTCATTTACCAGAAATGTCATCACAAGTCCTGGTTTGACTTGAACACAGCTTATATACTTTAGCTCCAGATCTGGTTGTAAAGATGCTCTAAATGTGTCACTCTAATCTTTAAAACTTGAATGTTTTTGTGAAAATGTCAGCAAACTGTGTATATTGTAATTTTGTCTGTTTATTAAAGCCGCATGCCTGAATTTTTCCACTAACAGCACACTTTACATTCAAGTCGATGTTGTTTCCACGGTAACTTGTGTTTGGTGTTATCGAGGTTTGGCTGGTGTCACGCTCCATGGGTCCCGAGCTCCGATTACCACCTGTGTGAAGTTTCCCGTGTCCACGCAGGTTTCCTCTGGGTTCTCCGACTTCCTTCCACCTCCTTCCAAAGAACATGTGGTTTGGTAAGATAATACACGTGTGAATGAGTGTGTGTGCATGGTGCCAGAGTGTATTCCTACCTCACATCCAGGACAGGCTGTAGATCCAACATCACCATGATCAAAAGTTTATATTAAAGAATTTATAACTAATACAATCAGTTTGGTTCTGATTAGGTAATCTTCACTCTTCGATCGATTGATATAGAGAATGTTTTGTTGCATCACAACCTAAGCTATTAAAGTATTAATATAGAATACAAAACTTAATCTAACTTGTACAAGTACTGAGAAAGTTTTAAATAATAACTAAATGCAATTCCAGGAGAAATTTTCAGGATGCGATACCACACCGCTCTACCTGTGAATAATTGCTTGTTTCTTTCCCGTGGTTCGGGCCATTCTCTGCAGCCACACACAGAATTTAAGGAGCTTTCACTTCAAAGTCAACGGAAATCTTCTGCTACTTTTACAGTGGAACCTTGGATTACGAACATAATTCATTCCGGAAGCGGCTCGTATTTCAAAACACTCATAAATCAAATCGAATTTTCCCATAAGAAATAATGGAAACTCAAATTATTAGTTCCACAGCCAAAAAAAATAAATACATAAAAATAATTGACACAAAATATAAAGTAAAAATAAAACAAATTAACTTGCAATTTACCTTTAAAAAAAAAAAGTTAAGTGTTTCCGTTTATGTGCGCAGGCGCTATGTGTGTGTGTGTGTGTGTGTATGTGTGTGAATCTAAATTAAGAGGAGTTGAGGAATCAGACCCTCCCGTCTCCCCCTTATCATCTTACATAGTAAACCTTTCTCCTCTCTTATTTGAGTTTCACACACAAACGTAAACACTGTTTTATTGGGAAAATTAGCAAGGAACATCGCTACTAACCACCACGTGAGGTCCCACTGTATATCAAACTACTTTTCCACCAAAGGCGGTTCCAGAGCTACTGTAGTTTGGAGCCGGTGTCCAATATCGAACAAGCTCTTGGTTTTCAGTCAGCCAAAGAAAAAACGGGTCTTTGCTGGGCTTGAACAAAGAACCACTTACATCACGTCCAACAGTTTGTGACCGCCATCTTTAAAAAATGGACTCAATATGCCATGGGCAGCTCAAATGCTTCCTAGTAATGATAAAGCCAGGAGAACTGCTCGCAAAGCCATGTTGAGGTCAACCATTATTGTTGTGGTGCTTACCACTAGTTTTTTTGCCGCAAACATTGTAGCTATCATTGCCACTATAACTGCTGCCAATTATGCCCACTATGTAGCAATGTAGCATTGGCATTCACACTATTTTTGCAGTCATTTCAAGGCCATTTTTCGAGCACTTTGTGTCTTGTTTTTCAAGCTACAGTAGGAGTCCAGGGGAGCAAAATGATACAAACAAGGGTACCAAGCAGATTCTCATAACTTGAAAACTTTGCTGTTGTTTTTTTTCCTGCAGGTGGTTGTATTTTCATTTGTTGCACCCATGAGGTGCCAGGTGAACGTTACAAAACTTTCAGCACGGCTTACATAAGCCCTTAAACTAGCTTCAGCTAGATGATCCTAGTTATCAGGACTTTATTTCTGTTAAAATCTAATTCTTGTTCTTCTTCTTTCGGCTGGTCCCGGCAAGGGGTCGCCACAGAGGACCATCCGATCTACACAATCTTGGCACAGGTTTATGCCGGATGCCCTGCCTGACGCAACCCTCTCATTTTATCTGGGCTTGGGACTAGCACTGCATCCAGTGGCAGGGATTTGGGCGTCGGATGGGAATCGAACCAAGGCCCTCTGTTAAAATCTACTAAACTGTAGAATGATGTATTTACTGAACCAGTTTAACCGCGGCTCCACCAGCGTACAGATCCTGACGTGTGTGGTCAACTCACTGCCGCTCCACCCGCTGCTTCAAAGTCTTGGCAGCCCTTACTTTTGCCTGTCGCTATAGACGCGTCGCAGTCTGATCAGGGGTTTCAGTAGCCATGAGCTCGGCCAGATGTACTGTACCTGTTTTCACTGTTGCCTTGCAGCTCCAGTGCGTGGGAGTCCACTAGTTGTGAAGCAACCTTGTTCCTCCGTGGTTAATTAAACCGCACCCCTTATACGCTCTCTCTCCTTCTAAAGGGTGTGAATGAGTTTCAGGTTCGAGTGTGAAGGTTACACGGTTCTAAATCAGATCGTGAGATCTTCACCTTTACCACGGTGTCCTCCCGGTGAGAAATTAACACCCTTTAGTTGATGTCTTTCTAAATGTATTTTCCATCTCCGCTCTTGTTGTGTGAACTAAATATTAATTAACCGGTCCGTCGTCTCCGTCCGTGCTGCGCTCGGGATGTGTAACGACCCATGAAGACAAAATAAGAAACAAGGAAAAACAATTGTTTTATTTGAAAACGTAAATGCTGTTTAAAGATTTAAGATAACATTGATTAGTTTTTGTTAAACAGAAACCTTAAAAACCAAAAACTGACAGAGTGGGTGGAAAACAACACCACCGGCACAACATTAACAATAACAAAAAAAGCTATTACAAGAAAAAAAGTTTATCGCACAGCTGGATGGCGGGCTCGCAGTGCAGGAACTGCGCCGATAGGAAGGCCAGCTTATGTGCGTACTTGCACGGGGCCGGCACTCGGATCGTCCCGGGCCAGTTCCAATATAGATGGCACATCTTAAAAGTCAGCCTGAAGGGAGAAACATCCAAACTGGATCACTGTTGTCTTCTTTAATACATCCTACATACATCTGGTCATTTAAAAAAATTAAATATATACATCACCCCACATAAGCTCCGCCCCTAGCTCAAACAGGTGTTCCTTGAAAAATATTTGTATCTTCATTATAGGGCTGCAACAACGAATCGATTAAATCGATAAAAATCGATTACTAAAAGAGTTGGCAACGAATTTCATAATCGGTTCATTGTGTCGCGCAACGCGGAGACATTTGATAATAATAAAATAAAAAAAACTTTAGTTGAGCGCGAACCAGAGTGAACACACTCGGTCTTGCGCACTGATGCTAGCAGAGTTTGGCGCCTTTTAATTATTATTTTTTTTTAATAGCGGAGGTAGAGGAAAGATACATGGCGGAGGCAGAGAAATCTGTGCGACCCAAGTCGTCCAAGGTGTGGGAGCATTTCACACTAAATAATCAGAAAAAGTGTGTTAACTGCAAAATATGCAAAAGCGACATGGCATGGCACGGGGGCACCACGGCAATGATCCAGCACATAAAACGCAAACGTGTTGGAGAGTTTGATGAGGAGGAAGGGAGTTCAACAGCAGGGTAAGTCACTACAGAATCTTATTTTTGTTCTGTTTTGAAGTGAGGAACGTAATGTCCCTGGTGCTGGTGTTGACTTGTTATCCAGCTTGACAAGCATGACAAGTTAGCGTTAGCTCGTTAATAACAGCAGTAAAGCAGGGGTGGTATAGTTACTTTGCACTTTGCATTGCAAGACTAAAGACAAGTTTTTATTCACTCGACTTTTTTGGACCATTAATTTTTCAGTCTGTTGTCATGTAGAGCTACACTGCAAAAAAGGCTTTTCTTACTTCTTTCTTTTCATTTTGTCTTAAATCAAAAAAATCTTAAATCAAGATTACTAGACAAGTTTTTGTTTTTAAATAAAGGGTTGGAAATGAGTGCTTTTCTTGTTTTTTTATCGGATTCATCCATTAATCGAAAACATTATCTTTAGTATTAAAATAATAATTGTTAGTTGCAGCCCTACTTCATTAGGACATTGTTGCACCCGTGTGTGTGTGTGTGTGTGTGTGTGTGAGAGATACCTCTGGAGGTGGTCAGGCGTGAGATTCGCCGTGTTGTAAATGGTGACGTAGTGAGTGGGGAAGCCGCACCCTTGACGTATTGAGTGGGCCATGAGGTAGAAATCCACCCTGAGAAATGAGAGAGACGGTTTCAGTGTCATCCAGAGATTCTTTTACTCTCTGCTCCGTGTGCAGCAATGTGGGTTTAAATTAACTTCCCTTGACAAAACTCCACCATTCGAAAGACCAGCGCGGACGGCACTTCCTCCGTGCGTTACCATGGCGACATGAGCACCTCAGATACCTGTTGCTGCTACTGTGGAAATTTCACACTACTTTGACGGATGTTAAATATTAAGACAAAAACTGATACCGTTATAAAACGTATACGACTGAAATGTGTACAACTCGGAAATTCATTATTTGATCAATTTACAAGACGTACATATTTTTTACAAATTATTATTGTTTTTTTTTGTTTTGGTTTTGTTTACAGATTACTAGCCTATTTTTAACTATAAAATAGTTTGTAGCACTTTGAGATTTCCTTCAATACTAAAGTGCATTATTGAATACTGTTATTGAACTGTATTATTACTAAACATATTATATAATAGTAAGTAATAGTAATAATTATTAATTAAATTTTAAAAAATGATTAGAAATGTCCTCCTAATATGACGCCGTCATAATAAATATACTGTATAAATCCCATTAAAGTGCAGAGTATTTCAAGCCGATTTGGAACGCAGCCATGAACTCGGACTTGGGGTTTGGGAGACGTGTGTGGTGATGATTATGTAGGCAGTGTAATGGAAAGTCCTCAGTTTATCTAATGAGTACAACATGTGGCTTGGGACACATCCAAAGCGTATTGAGGACAGTGTGTTTAGATGGCCTACATAGTGAGATGCTGTGGTTTGGGACGTGTTCACTTTATGGGACAGATTTTGGTCTTTATGTGGCCTGGATAGTGAACAGGAAGTGATTTGGGACATGTCCAGAGTGGGTTTATGCAGCCTGTGTAGCGAGCAGGACATAGTTTAAGACACACACGTACACACCGTGGACTGAGTAGAGTCTTTACGTGGCCTGTACAATGAACAGGAAGTTATTACATTCCTGACAACTTGGAATATTAATTGCAATCATTAATCATCAGTTAATTGGATTAGGATTTTTACAGATTAAAAAAAATTTTTTACTAACCGATAAATGTTTGTTTTGCATCACATTTTTCCGTAACTCAAACGTCTATTAACGTGTACATCACAGGAGGGCGCAGTTCAGTGTGCAGGGGACCCCTGGGATATACAAACGCTCCGGCTGGCGGATTTTCAAATTACAGTACGAAGCAAAATTCTGGCTGGATGTTGCTTCAACAGGCAAACGCGCACTTCCAGTTTCACGCATCTCTGGTAGCCGGTCAAAACTTGTTTACATGAGTGGAGAAAAGTGTTTTTGTGCAAGATTTAGTGAGGATATAGCACTTTAGTTAGAAAGGATGGTACCAAGTTTAAAAAAACAAAAAAACATTTAATTGTCTGAAAATTGTCATAGTTTTAAAAGGTACTGTTTCCATTTGGCAAGAAAAAAAAAAATTACATCATAATCAAAGGTTAAGTGAGGTTTAAATGTCTGTTTATTTTGTATTTTACTTCATTATGTCTTTTCTAAATGTTTTTTTAAGTGTCAGAAATTACGAGTTTTTAAAGATTTGATGTTTTTGGGCGGCTGGATCGGATTATCTGCATTTACATTGTTTTCTATGGGAAAATGTGCTTCGCTATACAGAATTTCGAGTTACAAACTCGCCTCCGGAACGATGGCGAGGATCCGCTGTATTTAGTGTCCCTGTTTTCAACTTTTTTTTTTTTTCCTGATTTGTTGAAACTGTGTCCCTGAAACTGTTGAAATCAAACTGAAACAAAATAAAATAATCTGCATCGTGTCGTAAATTATTTACTGTTAACATGTTCAACTACATGGCCCATATAGTGAACAGAACACGGTTTGGGACACGTCCACACTGGTCAGACGGTGCTCACGTTCCCACAGTGTACCGTTAGTATAGTTAAGTGGACATTAACGCTTGGGGTCTCAGGTTCGTCAGGAACCTACCACTCTCGGTTTGTGACGGTGTGATCGAGCACGGTCCCCGGAGGAGGCGTCATGAATCGGTCGTCTCCGTACGCATACAGGGTCGTGCTGATCCGCTTCTGCACCACGATGAAGGCCAGCTTCGGCTCGTAGTTGGGAAACGTCTCGAAGCATCCGAGGATCTGCGGGATCTCGTAAAGCTCCACAGCTTTGAGCTGACCGTCTGAAACGCCGTCGCGGTAGATTATGATCTTCTCCGGGAAGCTGTGGTTCACCTGGAGGAGGTTCAAGATGATGATGATTCATGATCTTATCCACTTATTTCATAGACTTTAAGAGAGACACTCCTAAATTCAGACTGATTAAAGAAACAAAAATATAATTACTCCATTAAATTTATTATTTTTTTATATTACTGCATGTCCTGCCTCTAATTTAGCACTTTACTTCCTCCTAGTGATAAATAGCAGATAAGATTTGCTTTTTTTTACGAGTTTAAAAACAGATCTCGGCTCTAAAATCATTAAACGTTTGCATTTGATCTTTAATTACATTAAGAATAGTTCAATGTTTGATATTTCAGAGATCATATTTAGAATTTAACACCATCGAACTGTGTACGCTAAAGTCATGCGAGTGCATCACAAAAACGACGCAGGGTGAAAAGAATTCTATCACCTTAATATTTCATCTTAAACAGCAACACAGTTCTGTAATAATGAGTTATTGTACATCCTGAAGATAATTATTTTCTAATAAACAGCAGGTTGCAGGGTGTTTTATTATTTTTACACCACAGTCGTTTCCATTTTCATTTTAATTTAAAGTGCGACGACATTTTTTTACGTTTATATTAGTGCGGTCAATCAAATTAAAAGTTTTAATCTAGTTAAATCACAGTCTGTGAATAATCATGATTAATCTCGATTGTAAAAAATACTCAGATTTACTTGTATCATAACGGTGTTGGAATAAAGAAATGCAGGACAAACTGGTTCGAGGAAACAAACAGATTAAACAGTTTTATAAAATCTCAAACGTTAACATCTAACAAATGTTCAATTAAAATCTCTGGAATGGGGAAATCAACAACCTACAGCCTCAGCCGCCTGAGCCAGCACTCCCGCATCTTACGTTTAAAATATTCTTGTAAAAAAAAAAGGTCCCTTGAAGGTAGCTTGAGCTCACAACTTTTCACCAAGTTTCATCCAAACTTCCATCTAGAAGATTTTTATGATAAAACTTGGTGATGTTTCATCTTGTTACCCGTGTTAAACATGCCGTTATCACATATAGCCGCTGCAATAATGGGAGGACATTAGGGTCAAACTTGGTCATGTGATCAATTTGCGTTTAAAAATTTGTAGATTAATCACAAATGCGTTAACATCGACAGCCTTGGTTTATGGTTACATTTAACGTAGAACTTTCACGAAACAGATCCTCAAAATCCTCGGGCTTAACTTGAGACTTTGACTGCACCAATGATTTCACGAGATTCACACTTAAGACCTTTGCGCATTGAAAATTGAAACAACATCCTGCTTTACTGACACAGCGGAAAATGAAGGACCTCTGCGGCATGCGAACGCACGTACGGCGCGTCAATCTTTTACCTCGTAATATTTCTGCAGGGCGGCCAGGAGACACACGCGGAAGCCGTTAATGATCTCCTCGTTGGGCATCTGGAACGCCACTCTGGAGTACCACTTTGTCATCAGGCTGAAAGGCACAGACATGAGGAATGGAGGAATCATTAAAAAAAAAAAACATTTTTAAGCCTCTGTCCTAAACTTCTTCCTAGAGTTTGTGCGCAGTTACTGTGAAGCCAGATGTTTTTCAAGAGCTCGTATTTCATTTTCTATAGTGTAAGAAAATTGAATGGAGTAAATTAAACACAATATTTACTATATTTTGTAACTACAAATCTATTGTGTGATAAGGAACTTACACTACAGAATGACAGAATGATGATAAGTGTTATCTTTTAACTCTACACCATTAATGTTTAGTTCTATGGCTATAAAAAAAAAGAAAAGCAAAAAGAAATGTGTGGTTATGTATTATTTCATAGCGTCGTGTGTCTGACATCCAGCTGCTCCGTGATATCATTATGGAGGAGTTGAGGAGGATCCGAGCAACAACATGTGGAGTTCTGGTGAAGTCCAGGCCCAGGAGGATTAAGGTCGTGCTGGATAACAACGGTGCTCACACAGAATATTGACACTTTGGACACAGTTTTGACATCTTCATTAGGGCGTACTAATTTTCGTTGCCAGTTATTTAGACAATAAAGTTGAGTTATTGTTAAGAGGACGGTAAATACGAGTTATACTGTTATACAAGCTGCACATTGACTACACTAATGTTTCATTTCCCTTGAGAACAAAAACATAAAGTTGCTGAAATGTGAGGGGTGCACTTACTTTTGTTAGTGCCACACTTTTTGTCGATTTGTATTGTGATTATGTAAACGTCATAATTTAAAAAATATCCCGATTCTGTTTTTTTTTTCAGATTATCTTACGAATCTAAACAAACTTGTCTTGTCCTACTACATACAGTAGGATGATGTATTGTGTGAATAGTGTGACTAGAGGTCGCCCCCTGTAGGATTACAGAGGAATGGCAACATTCTGCAAACCTATTAATAAAAAAAATGATAATAAAATACTACTAATAAAAACAAAAAAAGAGTTTTTTTTGGTGATGCATAAATTGCCACACAAAAGAACTGCAATATGCAATTGAATTGATTTTTCCTCCATTTCTAGTAGCTAGTCTCTGATGTAAAGAGCTTCCTACAGCTTAATAATAATTTAAAAAAATCAATAATGCTTTAGTTATAAGATGTTTATTAATATTCAACAGTTTAAGATTTGACTCAAATCCAACTCCAAATGTGTTTTTCAATTCAGAACAAATTTCTGCACTTAAACAAACAAACAAAAAAAGCACACAAACCTACACAATATGGTCAAAAGTTTGTGCACCCCTGACCATTAATACTGCATGTCCTTGTTATGCTTCAGATTTTTACTTTTTTTTTTTTAATATTGAATTATCACCACACAGAACTAAACTGAGCAAAACTCTCCCATTTTTCATTTCAGAACCAAAAACTGAAGACAAAGAAGTGAAGACGTGTCACCTGTTAAGACTCGCCACGAATCCCATCACAGACTGGGTCTTCTTGGTGGTGTCGTGATGGACGTCCACGCCGATCACCATTAAGTGTTTCTGTGCGAAGGTAATTTCATGTTGGTGTTAGGATTCAGATCTCTTTACATGCAGTCACTCTACGTCTATAAAAACAGAAGCGATTTAAAATTTCCACAGCATTTTGTAATGTTTATTGTACGTTTTCAGAGACTACGTTAAACGTGTGAAGAGACTCTGGTAGCTCCGTCAGTTCGGATATTTCACACGCCCTCACCTCGGACTGCTGTTCGCTCCGTTTTGTCTCATGGTGACTTTTCACATTACTGCTTTCATCAGCACCATGATTTCAGAATAAATTCAGAATAAACTTAGATAAATTGATCTGTCCGTTCATCTTTGAAGGTTCAGTTTTCATAGTTTACTTTCCTTTTTGTTTTTTTGGGAAAGCCGTCCTCTGTCCCACTTTTGTTTCTGCTTCATCTGCACACTTATACACGTTTATACACTGGAAACTATCGCGTTGTTTGTTGAGCCACGCCCACCTCGAGCGGAAAAGCGCTAGATTACTAATATATTAATTATTCTCATTTATCAGAAAAGCATCAGGGTCCGAACAGAACCGTCACTCGGTCCGGCTCCGACCCACGCGCTGTAATAAAGTGTTCAAGGAGTTTTCAAGAGTCAAGTCGAACATTATTCACACTCACTCCGTCTCTGAGTGCTATTGAAGTTTACCAAACTCGCCGCGATTTACTTTATGACATCCTGACAGCGTTCTCGCAGGTTAAACTGATAAACATCCTCCAGCTACAGTATGTTCTGTGTAAATCTCTAATTATGACTGCGACACTAACGTGAGCACGGCCTCTTTTTCAGAAAATACACGTAGACGTTAATCACCAGCGGGACGTTGACGGTCCAGAGCTCTCCTCCCAGTTTGCAGTTGATCTGCAGGAGGATCTTCTGCGCGATGCTGCGGAGTTTCTTCGGCTGAGAGATCGTACGCACGTTGATCACCTGAAAGCAGAGCGGACGCAATCGGAGCTGCGTTTTAACATCCCGATACGATACGCAACACTTTACACACGCACACACGTGTTTCTTCTTTATCTACTTTCCAGCGTGTCTGGTTTTCAATCACAAAAGAAAGAAAACGAAAAGACAAAAAGGCAAACCTGCGAGGCACACGGAGTCTGAACGCAGCAGAACTTTTTGATGGCGCTGTACAGGTCGTCTCTGTTTCCGGTGATGATACAAACCACCAGCTGCATGTCGGGCTGAAATCACAACAAGATCCACATCGGAGTTACGGAGGTTCGATAAAGCACACGCAAGTGCCGAAGCGACGCTGAGAATATGATGATGAAAAATTCGTGAAACTATACGTAAAACTAAATTCTAATTTTATTTGTCACATACAGTCATACACAGTATGATATGAAGTGAAATGCTGATACGTGACCTTAATAAAGATTATTAATAGGAAATAAATATGGAATAAAATATTAAATTAAGGAAAAATACAGCTATAGAGGATAGAACTGAATAAAAAATATAAGAAAAACGTTTGTACAAATATGGAAACTGTACAAATATATATATATATATATATATATATATATATATATAAAAAATGCAGAAAACTTTAGTGTGGAGATGAAATAGAATTTAAATAGAATTGTCCAGGGAGGGTGCAAATAGGGTAAGTGTGCATCGTTGATGGGGAAAAGAGTTTTTTAAGAAATACTTAAAAGGCTCAGCTTTACTGTAATCAGTGATACAGAGGGATTCACTCGAATATTTTATAATAACTCTCGCTAAGACGAATAAATCTGTATGAAACACCCTACAATGTGCTACTTGGGATATGAAGCTTTACAGTAACGAGCAGCGTGTCTTCACAGTGCGAATCTCTCGGGTCACCGATTCGTTTAAGCGATGTTTGATGGTACTGAAACCTGAAACAATGGAATCATTGATCCCTTCTCTCATGGCGGAGGTCGTCCGAAAAAAATGTCAAAAGACACAGGGGGTCTTATTCAACGTGTCAGGGAGCTGCAAAAAAAAGGTCACCGTCGTCCAGGAGCTCGAAGCAAGTGATGATGTAGAAATGAGCCACATTACAGGCATTTGTGAGGGACATAACACTGATGTTGGTTTCCTGTTGATTGGTGGCTAAATATTATGAAATTGTCCAAATTTGTTTTTTCTTCACGGCAAAGATTTTGAATCTACTGTTATTCCATCTTATCACACTTAATGTTTTTACACTAAGTTGTACTTCTTTCGTCGTCAGACAAACACACTGCCTGTTCGGTAATCGGAGAGTGAATCACAGATGAGAAATAATTAAAAAAAAAAGATCCGATAAAGATTGTCTGAAGTTTTGTCATAAAACGACTCCAGTGTGTTAACATTCACTTAAACCACTTCAGCGCTGTTATTTCAGTGAAAGTGAAAATATGAACTAATCCCAGTAACAATATTCAGTTTCAACTGGCTCGATCACTGAAACTGCGTTGCACGCTGAGGCAAATTACTTTTTTTAAATTTTATTTCTTAAGGCGAAAATTCACAGGTCGGGAGGAACCGCTGTTCACACGTCCGTAAGCCGAGGTATCGCTGTCGGCCTTCCACCAAATTATTTTAAATTAATTTAAATACATTTTAAACATCGGTATCGGCCCAGAATTCCACGATTCTTACTTTTCACCAGTTCTCGTGGAATTTTTACTTGAGTAGATTTGCAAAGAAGAAACGCTACTCTTACTCCGCTACATTCGATTTGTTACTTCTCTAGTCATTTATTCTACACATATTACACAGATATTCTTTCTTTTTGTCAGAAAAATGCAGCCGGTCTTCCTTCGCTTCCTTTTCTGTTTGATGTGTTGAATTTATTTATTTATTTATTTTTATTTTTTCCCTTTTTTTCTTTTTCTGCTGACTGGCCGTGTTTTTTTTAAATTATTTTTTTATATATATTTATAAATTTTTTTAGTTTGGCTTTTTTGTTGTTGCTGTTGTTTGTTTGTTGTTAAATTTTTTGTGGGGTGGGGGGAGGGGGTACGGTTAGAAAAAAAAAAATAGTGTACAATGTATGTATGTATACGTCACTTGTTTATATTTCCAATAAAAAAGACTTTGATCAATAAAAGAAAAAAAAAAGAAAAAGAAAAATTCAGCCGGTGGATATACGAAACCATGTGACTGTGTTTCACCAATCAGACGTAGCAACAATAACCACATGTGGTCAAATCTTCAGCCGTGGCAGGAAACATGTCGCAGTTTAGCTGTTTTATTCAATATTGCAATCTTAACATACAGTATATAATTAGCAAATAAACTAGAGGCTAAAAAATTTTAATTTCTTACATTTGTTCAGCTGGACACAGTTTATGGTAAAGTGAGACTCGACTCTTGTACATGTTCTAATGTTATTTTCTATCTGCTGAGCCTAAATATACAGTTTACAGTATCTTACACTGGAAATGGTTTATACTGTTCAAACACACACACGTTACCTACAGCAGGGATTTATTTCAAAAGCTTTATGTTGTGAAAAAAAAGTGAGATTAGAAAATTTTTTGTTTGTTTCTAATTCCTTAATTTGCTATTGTATAAAGATATTTAGTTTCATTCATCTATTTTATTTTATTTATTTCATTTATTTTATTATTTGGAAATGTCAGAATTTGTACATTATTTTATCATTTTGTTTGGCTGCTTACATAATTTATAAAAAATAAAAAAAAAATCAGACATTAAGATGAAAGACTCAGTACTCAAGTATCTTTTCACCAAATACTTTTTACTTTTACTTGAGTAATATTATTTTGAAGTTCAGCTACTCTTACTTGAGTACATTTTTTGGCTACTCTACCCACCTCTGCTTGAATGATGAATTAAATCCTAAAAAAAAAAACAGACTTCCTGTTGGAGGATCATCTCAGCACCTGTGTATCAGAACACGTGACCGGTCTGTATCCTGTATAAAGAGGGGAATGTTCTGCACCTTGCAGCTCAGCTCGCCGTCGATGCTCTTTATGTAGGTCTCGGTGCGATCGTCACGGAGCTCGATGCGGGTCGGACGGTCCAGCTTGATCCCCATCGGCGCGGCTGTTTTCATGAACGCCGCCTCCAGCTCCTCCTCCTGAAGGGCGGCTCTACGGGGGTAAAAAACTGTCCAGCGGTGCACAGGGATCTGAGACGGGAAAGAAAACAAAACACACACACAAAAAAAAAAGTTATATTAATCCTGTTTGTGCATAAAGCACACAAAAAAAAAAAAAAAAGAGGACGGTAAATGAAACTTTTCTAAATGAGCGAGTTGGACAGAGCCCAGGAGTACAGAAAAATTCAATTCAATTAAATTCAAAAAACTTTATTTATCCACATGGGGCAATTTAAGAAAATAAAATGTGACGCTGGGGAAAATAAAACAAAACAACAAAGATAAACCAATTTTATTATGGTGCATTTCTCAGGAAAATATATTTCTACAAAAAAAAAAATAATAATAATCAAGCATATTTATAGGGGCCGTTCAAGTCAAACCGGGACTTTAATTGTTCTGAGAGTGAAAACTCTCTTTATTTCTCTATATAATCCAGGCTGCTGAAACGCCGGCCTTCCAGGAACTCCTTTAATGACAAACGAGGGAGCGAGGTCAGGACTCTATGGTGGGCGTGGCTATAACTCTCCTCCAAGTTCCTGTAACATGCAGGTGGTGATGGTGGGAAGTATGAGACTGACCAAACCTACACAGTGTGTGTGTGTGTGTGTGTGTGTGTGTGCGCGAAGTCCTGACAGTCGCTCTGTAAAACCAGGTCACTGAGACAGTTTATTAGACCTAAAGTCACCATCATCACTCTCTCCTGGTTACATCTGACACTGTGGAAGCGGTTTAGTCTCGGCCGAGCAGACGTGTGAAGAACTGGAATCGAGTGCTTTTAGTCAGGGCTGGAAAAAGAGCACGAAAAACGACTAGAGCGATTGTGTGCACGAGGATTTCCACTTCACCTCCCATCGACGGGCGTGACACTGAAATAAAAAGGCAGAGAGTAAGAGAAGTGCTTGTGAGAGAGTGTGTGTGAGGACCCGGGCGCTCACACAGCTGATGGACGGGTCTCTGACGACCTCTCTCGACCAATCCACAGTCGGGGACGTGAGGAAAGTGGAGGACTGCAGACAAATGGTCTCCATGGGGAGGGTTCTTCCCTGAGTCTATAGAGAGAGAGAGAGACAAAGTATAAAAGAGGGACAAAGAGAGAGACAGAAGAAAAAGACAGAAAGTGAAGAAAACACACAAAAAGAGAAACAGAGAGACACATCTTAACTATATTAAGTGTGTGTGTGTGTGTGTCCTTATCACCAGTATATCAGAGCTGACTTTAGACATGTAAAGTGTGTTTTTTTGTGTGTGTGTGTGTGTGTGTGTGTGTGTGTGTCCTCACCACAGGTATATTGGACCTGACTTTAAGCATGTTGTGTGTGTGTGTGTTTGTCCTCACCACCAGTATTTCGGAGCTGACTTTAGACATATAAAGTGTGTGTGTGTGTGTGTGTGTGTCCTCACCACCAGTATTTCGGAGCTGACCTCGAGGCCCCAGCGGTCCAGCTCTCTCACTGCCTCCTGATTGGTGCTGATGTTGTGTAGAAGCTGCTTTAGAGAGTGTGTGTGCTGATCCACACTCACGTTAATATGCACGGTCAGTTCCTAAATAACAACACACAAACACACACACAGTAACAACTACTACTTATTTACTGCACAACCTTCACCTGGCGCGCTCGGACTGTATTGTACTAGGACGACATCATCCTGTTGTTACCATGGCAACCATGAGGCTGAGCATATTCTTCATTTTACTGCTAAAAATGAACAGTTCTTCCATCACTTTCATGCAGAGAGCGGTGTTTATTGTCCTCCACGCGTCTTACCTTCATAGCCTTGAAGTCTTTCCTTATCTGCTCCGGGATGCCGGTCATGAAGGAGAGCTCGGGCAGCAGCAGGATCTCCCCCGTCATCACCTGCGCAGAAACACACCACACACATCTCGGTGTGAAAGTTCTCCGCATGATGACTCTGTGACTCTGTATGGGATTCCTCATACTGCTCTGGTGTCCTCCAAACCCCATGACCGTTATAAAGCTCTCGCTTCAAGATGTGGACAAATTTCAGGATTAAAAATGACCTCGTTGTCCATCACCTGCCACACGTCTTAACGGGTTCAGGATGGTTCTGCTTTACGTTTTCATCATTACAGCCCCGTGTGCTCACTTTACACTTCCTGAAAACGCAAATGGCGAGCGGGAAGCTCATTAGCCCCGCCCACTCTCTACTGAATTGGATCGAACTCTAACATTGAAATTATTATAACGGTATTATAAATTAATCGCAGACTTGCTGAAAGTTCCTCGAGGCATGAAAACAATAACCAGGTATCTTATAATAAAGTATAAGATTCATTCAGACTATACATACAGTAATAATACACAATAATTAAGAAAATTCATAAAAATAACGAGTAATACCGTTACTGTCTTGGACTTGCACATTTATTTATGAAAAAAAATATATATCTATATATCTAAATATCTATAGATTTTTTTAAATTTTGTAAAGCCTGTACTTTTAGTATGCTAATTAGGCCCAACCTCCCATCCATGGCACTGAAATCACATGACCTGACACCTCACCACATTATAATTTTCTTCAAAACAACCATCATGGCGGATTAAAAAAAATAATAATAAATAAATAAAAAACGTTTTTACGAAATCTGCCAAGAAAAATCTTCACTTGTTCGGGTTTCCGAAATCTTGTTTGTTTCGTCACGTGGCTCTTTCGTTTACATACTCCAATATTCATTAGCACATATCTAATGAGTGGGCGTGTCCACAGGATCAGCCTGGTCTGTGTTTAATGTACACATTGTATTTGCTACAGCGACTTTATTTTATTTTGTGTCTTCATTTTAACACACATTTTTACACGTGATATAGATTTTGAGAACAATGTATGATCTGTGTCGATCCTTAATTACATACAGCCATCGTTTTTTATATTTGACGTTTGTGTTTAAAGGCGACGTCAAGAAGTTTCAATCAGAAGTCAGATCACACCCTTTAAGACCTTTTTAAGATTTTAACTATAATTAATTTAACAACACGGACAGTGCTTTACACATAAAGCATGTATTTTTTTTTTATTATTAGTAATCCGATACATGATTTTAATAGCATGCTTATAATTTCTGTATATTAAAAAATATATATTTAACACTTGATCTGTGATGCTTGTTTAATTTTAATAATTTAATATTTATTATATTACCATTTTGAGATGTGATTTTCATTGTGTAACGTAACTGTCGCTTCATTCACACGCTATAAGACGTCGCGGTTTATATACACAGTCCTGATAGTGAATAAACTCACACTGCAGTTTGGTTACTATAAACCCAAATCTAACAGTAAACTGTGATGCCTAAAACACACAATAGGGGGCGTTATATGATAATTTAAAAAAAATCTGCGTTGGATTTCCTCTCAACCTGATTTTCTCCTCACACAAAATACAACACCAACCAGAACATGAGGAACAAACAAGACGATGTAGTGATAAAGCAGCACCTCGAGCTTGTTATGTGTTCGATTCTCTATTCTGATTGGTCCAGAAGGTGTTGGTTCATTTCTTTTTTCTATAAAGCAGCTCACAGCTGTACATCACAGGTTTATATTAATGCGCTCGATCTGAGGCTTTTTCATTTTTTCAAATTATTTGCAGGGACAAACCTAAAGATAAAAACAATCATGTGACAAAAAGAAAAGTGCTGCAATACTGCAGTCAGGCGTTCGAGTCAAAGCGGGACTTTGTGAACACTTGAGAGTTCTGAGAGGAATAACTCTCTTTATTTCTCTATATAATCCCCTGATTCACTAGTGCACTTATCCCAGTGTTTCACTAGTGCTTGAATACCATCAATGTAGAAAGATTTCTCAGTTTTCTGCCTGCTTCACGTCTGAAACCCCGGCCTCTCAGGAACTCCTTTAATAGCCCAAACATGTGGAAATGGCTTGGACTGAGGTCGGGACTGTTTTAAGTAATCAGTTTATTTCCAAGAATCTAAAAGCATTCCACTTGCTGACGTTTAAATGTTTGCGTCTCATCACCTAAGTTTTGTACTTAAAGTCGCCTGTAAGCGTCAATCATGGGAAAATTGATTGGAAAAGTCCCGGTTTGACTTGAACGCCCCGTCGTATAAGAGAAATATTTTTGAAATATACTATTACAGCAAACTAATCAACTATAGACTGCTGAGAGAAGCTGCCTCTCCTATAGAGATTCATTCTTTACTTTTTATTTTATTTCTAAGTAATTACCCGTTAAAATCAATCTAATACAAAATACAAGACACGTTTTGTTCCTGAAGTCCAAATGAGTAAAATCTCAGCCCCTATTATATCCACTGTAATTATCCTTTCCAAGGCTATACTGTGCCAACCTAGCACATCTCTTGTCCAAATCTTTTTGCCCCCGGTGCTCATAGACTAATTAGTCAGCGATGTAATCTGTAAAACGTTATTATTCTTTGACATCAAGCGACGATTTGCGGGCGAGCCGAGCCCTCGAGCGCCGACCTGCAAAATCCACATAAATCTGCGACACGTTGATGTTGGCTGTTGTGATGAAATAAAGATTTCGGTTATCTTTTGTGATGGAGAGCCGGACAGGAAGGACAGCTTGGGCTTGAGGAGTGTTACAGGAGCTCCAGATCGAGAATCAGCTCGGATATTACAATCAGAAACAAACGCTAGAGTTGAAGGGTCTTTCTTATATACGTATATAATAGTTTGTTTTTTTGCAACAAATAATAACGTAGTGCTTTTTTTTTTTTTTTGCAATAAAGCATCTTACAGTACCTACCGCTCTTTCTTTTCCACACACATTTAACGTTGTGTCTATCGCTCTCTCTCATGTGGCCCTCCATAATCCCAACACAATCATGAAACTGTCCTTTCTTTGCTCTCATATCTAAAAAAAAAAAAAAAAAAAAAAAAAAAAAAAAAAACACCCATATGTTTAAATTTTCCTCCGCTGCTCTGCTTTGTACTTTTCCGCGCAGGCGTCTGGATTTCGGTTAATCCCCGGCTTTATTGCCATCAGCAGTCCGAAAAACAGCAGATTATTAAAAACTCGGTCGCTCGGCTTCTTGGCGTAATCGCACCTTCACCTCGTAACCTCCATAACATCTCATAAAGAAACACTTTCCCACTCAAGTGTACAAATACCTTGAAAATCTCTCTCTCTCTCTCCCTCCCCTCCCCCCTCACTCCCTCCACTACGGACCTGGGAAAGTTTTTCTAAGCTGCTCCACAACTCCGAATGTAGATATTATCTCCTCGCAGTCGGGCGCAGCAGCGTTTATCTCTAAACACCTCAGACTTTCCCATCAGGTCTTCTTTTCTGAAACTGAAACCTTGAGGGTCGATAATTCAAAGGTCTACAAGTATAAATAAAACACTGAGGTTTATATCAGTGCTGTCAGCATTACCTCGTTAACACTTTAAATGATTTAACGCAAATAAAAATTTGTGATTAAAGTCCGGAATCGAACGTCTTCAGTGCGTCCGACTGAACAAATCCTAGAGAGTCGGAGACGCACAGAACAGATCTGAGAACACTTTTAGAATTAGAATCAGGGACTAAAACTGTTCTCAAAGCTAAGACTGGAATCTGTTTTTATTTGGCCAGGCAGTGTAAATCTCATGGTGTTCGTGTGTTTTTGTGTTTCGTACACCTTTATGTTCCGTGTTCGTGTCTTGTACCTGAGACCTTCACAGTTCTTACCCTGTTTTTGGAGCTGGTTTTGGCTCCTGATGGGTTTCAGGGGGGGGTCATGTCCATTTGTTCTCGTATTAGCATTATCATGATCATTAGCGTTAGCATTAGCCTTTAGCTCCTAGCCCTAGTTGTCATGTTTAGATTTCGTGATGGAGTTTTAAAACGTTAAACCATTATTATACAACAAATAACATTTTCCAAAACTTGTACCCGTGTCATTTCTACATTTAGGTATCGCTTATGAGGTTTGATTCTTAACACATATTTTTTGTTTATTTTTTCTCCCCATTTTTATTTCAGGGAGAGAAAGGAAAAACAAATCATACATTTAGCCAAGACTACAGTGGAACCTTGGATTACGAGCATAATTCGTTCCGGAAGTGGCTAGTATTTCAAAACACTCGTAAACCAAATCGAATTTCCCCATAAGAAATAACAGAAACTCAAATTATTCCTTCCACAACCCAAAAAATAAATACATAAAAATAATTAACACAAAATATTAAGTAAAAATAAAACCTTTAAAAAAAAAAGTAAAAATAAATCCCGACAGATAAGTGTTTCCGT
>JAQMYJ010000014.1:20842334-20864717 GCA_030014305.1 Clarias laeviceps | reverse complement strand
ATTTAATCCATTTTAGAATAAGGTTGTGACATAACAAAATGTGGAAAAAGTGATGCGCTGTGAAGACTTTCCGGATGCTCTGTATCTGTACTAAACTACTTGAGAATAAAAATTCAGTAGTCAGGCCGTGAGCTCATCTGGTTGACGACATTGACATCGCATCTCAGCAGAAGTAAAGCCTGAGATTCAGCTAGAAGTAAATTGGAAAGAAATGAGACGACTAGAGAAAATATAACAAAAATCAGGACCTTGGAGATACACAGTTCTTGCAGAGGTTTAAAGAGGCATGAAAAAAAAACAGTGAGGGCATGGATCTGCATAGTCCCAATCCGTGAACACTATACTTTTCAGAGCTTCCTCTAGGCATTGATGGTAAGCGGATGATGGAGGTTTGTGGTTATTTATTTCTCGCGCAACACGAGACTCGTGGTTGGTAATTTCCATGAGTGTACTACAGAGCTACAGAGCGGCGCTGATTTGGAGAGGCCAAGCCCTTTGTTATTTCAGCAGCACCTTGTCTACTGCATGCCTGTTTATGCGTTCTATTGATTTTCACAACTACTTGGGAAGTTTCCCAACTGTAACAAGGGCCAATATGGATTATTCTATGAGTGTACTACGGCGTGGTGCTGTGTCGGAAAGGCCAAGCCCTTTATTCAATAATGGTATTTTCAGCAGTACAATTACCGACAGTAGACATTTTCATGTTAATAACTTGCACAGATAAAACAACAGCTTTAAAATGACTTATGTATAATATAAAACAAGCTTGCTGCTTCTAATTCAATTGGCAACTTATTTCTGAGGCACCTGAATGGTTTTTATACAATATATTGTGACACGCTGCACATGGCTACACTTCTCTCCGAGTATTGTAATAAAACAAGGGTTTCTGTACTTTTCTCTGTCCTCTATTAAAACAGATGGTGATATTACATCATCACATTACATTTACGTGGGTTAATCAAAAAGTTCTGCTCTGTTTACAAGCTCTGTTTCTGTCGTGGTACGTCCTCCAGATGTACACAAGGCGATGTCTTTTGGCACACTGACTTATGAAAGCCGGTGCTCCCGGTGTCTGTGTGTTCGGCCTTGTGCTGCCATCTGTCTCGAAATCTTTTGATACCGCTTCGTATAATGTGATTTTGATGGGTTCATACCAAGGTAAGAATCTTTGAATATCAAGCAAATATACAGTAGATCCATGTCGATCCAACTTTATTGTGGTGAGTCAAAGTCTGTAGTTAGTATTAGCGCCAAAATAGCATGTTAACTTAGAGAGGAAGGAATTCCACACTGTAGATTTATTCTACAAGCCAGTTCTCCATAACACTACATCCATTTGTTATACATGAACTATGGAATACAGCGATCACACCTTGCGCCGCTCGTTATTGAGGAGAAAAGGTTCAGCGATGTAGAGCAGCATCGAAGCAACTTTCTCTCTGGATGTGGTTACACTCAGCTCTAGTCTACCTATTGTATTGGTATTACTGTGTAACCACATTATTACACTTACTTACACACTGGTACAGTAAATTAAAGGGAATAAGATAAAAAAAAAAAAAATAGAGAAAATGAGAGTGGTGCTTGCTGTGGCAAAACATTGGAGTCGTGCTAGCAACATGCTAATCACACTAGCATCATGTTTCTATGGAAGTTACCATTATATGTCAATGGGGCAAATTTGGTCATCTCTTGTACCCCAGGGGTACAACTTAAACCCTCTTGTGGGGTATATTCTGACACAGTTTGCAAGCCTCATCAAATGTGGTAAATTTGAGATTCTTGCTAGAATCTGTCAAATTTGGTCTCAATGTTAAGCCTATGGTATTTTTGTGGGAGGTTAATTGCTCCCTGTGGGGGCAATTTACCGCCCATCCCTCTAGAAAAGTCATATCACCTCGTTCCAGAATAAGCCACACCATTTGACACCTCATTTATGGTTCTATGACAAACGGTACACGACTAGTTACGCGCCAAAGTGCCAATTATATATCAATGGGGCAAATTTGGGCACCTTTTGTGCAACAGGGGTAAAACCGATACCCTTGTGTGGGTATGTTCTGACACAGCTTGGAAACCTCTACAAATCTGTTAAATCTTACCTTCCTGCAAATTTCTTGCTCTGAGCTACAATCCGTCAAAATTGGTCCCAATGTTAAGTTTATGGGACTTTAAGTTTATCACCCCATTTCCGAACAAGCCGCACAATTTGACACCTCTTTCATGGGTCTACGACAAACAGTCCGGGACTAGTTACATGCCAAACTTTTGTACAGAAGAAGAAGAAGAAAAAAAAGTAAGCCTGTGAGATAATAATAGTGATGCTTTCCAAGCACGACTAATAATAAATTATCCAGGGGTCATGTCTGTGGGGTCTCTGGGGTCATTTCCACCCCTCCACCCCAGTTACCTCATTTCCACTACACTGGTGCTGGTGCCAGGTGCGCATTTACACTAGACAGGAGCTCAGCGGGAGCTGCATGATAATACGTCACAGGCCACGCCCACTAAACAGAAACGAACATGGAAGTTTCTGAAGTCAGTTTACTGGTTATTCTCCAAACTATGAAAATATATTTCATTATCCAAAGGCAGCTTATTCGACGTGTTATAACCTCTGAAAGAGATCGACATACACAACTAGCTTATTCACTATTTGGTCGGCTGTTCGTGCGAAGCCTGCGACTATTAGTTCTTCTCTTATTTCCTCATATACTTTTTTTGGTTCTTAAAGCACTTTCCAATTTCTGCTGAATCTCGGCGGATGTCCAAAAGCGCTTTTGTTTCGTCAGCGCTCCACATTAACGGACTTTGGGTCTCCGCCATTTTTTAAAAACGCTCCCTATAACTCCGCCCACCGCTCGTGACGTCACGGGTTCTCGGGACTAGACCAGCAGAGTTTAGGGGAAATTTTTTCTGTGGAAAAGCGCGGCACTGGTTCCAATACTGGGAACCGGCACGGGAACCAGAGCAGTGGAAAAGGGGTAAGTGAGTGTCATTTCTTAAGAGCAAGTGTAGGGCTTATACGATATTATCACTAGCTACGTTTACATGGCCAATATCTCTTCAACTTGATTGAAATCATTCTAATTAGAGATTCCAGCTTAGCTAATTACAGGAACGCTGATCTGATCAGATGTGAGTTTACATGCTCAAAGCGCTTAATCAGACTATACCTTTTTTGACTTGTGCAAAGAAGGTCTCCGGGTTTTGAAGCCTTTAATCTGCCGGAAATATATTTATATACTGTGTATATATATATATATATATATATATATTTTTTTTTTTTAACGTTGATGTCAGGCTTCTCTGATAAATCCCGCCTTCTGAGTTATGATTGGATATAAGAATTTAGTCTCATCTATGATTGGTTACATACTTTACTACGCAAGAAATGTGAGTCAATCAGAGACCCAACATGGGGCAAAAAGAATGTATTTATTCCAACATGAGAGAAACCTGAGTACATGGATAATATATATCTGTTGAACAGATTATTAAAGGTTTACACCACCACTCTCTTTCAGATAGAAAATCAATTACAGTCGGGTCAGAGTGCTCGGACTGAGGTGTTTACATGATTCAGGATTATATAATATTAGGGTCGATGTAAACGCAGCTAATGTTACCAGCATGCAAACTGATTACATTTTGGAATTGCATTAAACAAGGTCAAGGTTGCAGCAAGGTCAAATATCTGTATGTATTCATGTATTCAACGGCTTTTTGTTCATGTTTGAAGCAATTTTAACCTTTTATAGGTCACTCATTGAGATACATTGGGCATTACAAATTTCAAAACTTTTTCACTTTTGTGATTTTTTTTTTTATTTGGTTCTTCACCCATCTGGGGTAATTATTTTCCAAAAAATGTATATAATATGTAAAGAAAAAGTCTGTGGCCTCACACCGCCAGGGTCGGGGGTTTAAATCCTGCATCATGTGGAGTTTGCATGTTTTCCCCACACTTCCCCACCCCACACCGGTTTTCTCTGGGTACTCCGGTTTCCTCCCACCGTCCAAAAACATGCTTATTAGGCTAAAAGGCACATTAATTTATACAGGCCCAAAAATCCAAAAAATATTTATTTTTAACAAATATGTTTTTCTTTGAGGTACTGATGCTGCCACTTCTAACAAATATCTATATATTTACCAAATGTATTTTTTTGACCTGATTACAGGTAATTCTGGCATATGAATATGAATTGACACCCATACGGGGTGAGAATAGACTCCCGTTTATTTTTATTACAGGTTTAGCGATGTAAGAATTTTTTTTAAGTTTTGAACTTTTTATCATATAGAATAAGTCCCCTACATACTAACATTCGAGTTACGAACATTTGAAGATACGAACAACATGCATTCATGCATGTTTAATCGCGGACGTTGGATATCACATGTCACGAGCGTGCAGCGTGCATCCTCTGCAAGTGCAGTACAAGCCCAGGATGCAAGTGTAAAAGCAGCGACGGTGAAGCTGGTACCGCTAAGAAGCGCCAAGCAATAATGATGGAAACAAAGGTGAAAATAATTACAAGAATAGAGCGAGGTAAAAAGATGGCAGACATTGCTCGTTCTTTTAACATGAACCGTTCAACCGTCTGTGTACTGTACACTGTAATTCTAAAGAACACTGTACTGTAATATACTGTGTATAGCCAATGTTAGTATCCTATTGCCAAGACAGTGATTGTTGGATTTACAACCTGAACTTACTAACGAGCCCTTGGAATGGAACTCGTTCGTATGTAAGGGACTTACTGTAATTCATGTAAACAGCACACCTGGGTAGCGGAGGCGCATGTGCTTGGGCCCGCTCATTGCATGCTTGCAACTATATTTATTATTGTTGTTGTTCTGCTGACTCAGGGTCAGTCGATGTTGTTGAGGAACTAATGGAGGAACAAACCCCAACAAAAACTAGAAAATAGTGCACACATACATTGTTTAAACATGACTTGTTTGACATGTCTGTAAAGCTCGAACGTAAATCGGTTACTTCATTTGTAAATCGCACGGGTGTCGGCCGCTAGTTCGGGACACTTTGCTGTAGTGATATCGATGAGCAGATGTGGGATGTGGGATGTGGTGGGGCAGCTGTAGACTGTAAGATGACACCGTGTCTGCTTCTGAAAGCATTGTCTGCCAGGAACCGGAACCGGTTCCTAAAAAACAATCGACCTATTCAGATGTGCCGTTTCAGCGCTGATGACATCACAACTTTTTTTTGAAAAAAAGACAAAAAAACAAATCTTGTCTTTTATGTTTAGTGAATAGTAGAGCCATCTGAATAAATCCCAGTGTTTGCATTTTACTATACTGCAGAGTCGTAGTAGTCAGTCAGGCTGAGGACAATGATGTACTGTGGGTTCAAGTGAAAATGGTGAATATTTACCTGGGTTCGATGTAGGAAATAAAAAAAAATGTAGATTGACACTTAGTTGTTACAATGGGAAAAGTTGAACAATTAGAAAATAATAATAAAAAAAAATTATAATACTGTTACTGCCAAAACATGGTATTGGTGCTAAAAAGTGTCTCACTTATAGTAGGTAAAAAAGTGATAGGATCATATAACATTATTTTTCATAATACTTAATACTTCTTAACTCCTGATCCATGATTAGTTTTTTCCTAAATATACACATTTATATTTTTATCAGATAAAAAAAAAAACCACATTTGCTGAAAACTATTTTCTTGCCCTTTTACAGTATGTAGTGTCCGTAACTTTTTGGTTTTGAATTCAAATCTTTCAACAACCTTAACTGTCATTCAGATGAAACTCATCCAATTTAGATTTCTCATGAAAAGCCATAAAACTGAAAAAGTGTATTATTCTAAAATGCTAAATTGTTAAAATAATGCAACATGAATTTAACATGGTTACGGACACTACAGATTTTTTTGCTTTTTTTTTTATCAAAAAACAATTGAAGCAACAATTTTACAGGTCATATGCTTCTAGAAGCTTACACCAATTTTCCTATCAATACTCATAAAGAAATATGAATAATTTGCGTTTTAAATGATTATTGTTTGAAGTGGGACAATATGTTGAAAAATATCCATTTTTGAGGCCACGTATAAAATCATCGCTCCAAAATGAAGTTGCTGAAGTTAACAACTTAAAATTATTAAGGAAGCGAGATTGGTCACTTCCATGTTGTATAAACTTCAGAAGGATCTGAAGTTTTTGGCCGAGACTGTATGTACAGTATTTTCTCCTTTCTTTCTTGGGTAAAACAGAAAGCTTGCTACTGTGACCCAGATTCCCACCATGCACCGGAGCGGTGTTATAAACTCCTAGAGCACCGAGCCGCCCGCAATCGATCGAGTCTCTCAAGTTCTTTTTCGCGGCCTTGAGCGTTAAGGTGACCTTCTTCATCTAATAACTCATACAGCCCGTGATCCCGACACAAACTTTGCCCTTTAATGCGTCTCTAACAGCACATTTCCCGTCAGTGAAGACAGGCTAATCTGCTTAATGTCTTGCTCTTTCACGTCCTTGAGTCACGCTGCGTCAAGACAAAGAGGAACCGAGAGATCCATGAAAGGATGTCATTGAGTGCACGGTGTTGTAAGGACAAGCCTTAGCCTTTAATATCTGCCGCTATTATATATGAGCTTTGACATGCGAGGCGAAAATAATGACAGGATTGTGTGTTTTGTTCCTTCAGTACGAGGACGAGCAGCTCGCCAAGTACGTCCACATACATACGTATGTATATATATAAAAATGGGTTTATTTTTGAAATCTGTTTCAGTAGAAACTGGTGTTTGCAGTTTGGCAACATGCAAATAAATTTAAGTATGTATTCAATCATTCATTCATTCATTAATAGGGCGACGTTAACACAAACACACAGGCTGCGTACTGGCTCATGAACACTCGCTCGCACATGCAAATCTGACACCAGCGATGACTCCAAGCCGTGGGTGAAGATCTGTCTCATTGGCTACAACTTAACAAAAGAGGAAAGAGAGAAAAGAGAGAGAGAGAGTGTGTGTGTGCGTGTGTGTGTGTGTGTGTGTGTGCTCACTGATGACGAGAAGTGAATGGAGCGCCTCTGTTTGATGCTTCACTATGTCAATATTTACGGTCTGAATTTTACTCCAATGTTGACGCACTACAAAAAGCTACGATTTGTTTTTCGATCAGAAACCAATAAAACCTCAAACCAGCCTGCGGCCGAATGAGCCGAATCCAACGACTTCACACGTAACACACGCCAACACCCACGCGAGAATGACTATGAATGCACTCCTGCAGTTTAAAATGACAGCGTTCTCCCAGACAGGTATTATACACTCAGGCATTCAGTGAGCACACACACACACACACACACACACACACACACAGGGCTTGAGCACGGGGGCGGAGTCTTCCTTTGAGTGACCACGCCTACTAGGATAGAGTTCTTTCATCGTAGGAGCGTAATGTGCGGCACAAAAGTCACCATTATCTACTTGACACAGTTTTTAAAGATTATGATTCGTGAAAGGTCAGATTTCGAAAGGTTAGGACTCTTGACTTTAAGCTCAAAGCTTTTGACTCTCATGTTCAAGCCTTATGATTTGTAACCTGACTCAGACTTCAACACTTATGATTCTTGATTTGCTCAGGCTCCAAAGCTTATAATTCCTAAATTGATGTAGCTTGACTGACTTGACTGTGGCCCGACAGGACCTGGATAATTATGTAATAAATCAGGAGGGATAAAAACAGTTTCCGACTCTTAAAATGACCCAGACTTCTGACTTGACTCAGACTTCACGGTGAACGACTTACGACCTGACTCAGTCTTCAAAGCCGACCTGACTCAAACCGACTTGACTCCGATCTCAAAGCGTATGAAATAGGACTTGACTCAAACTCCAAAGGTGTACGACTTACGACTTGACTTCATAGTTTATGAAGCAAACGCTTTCTGATTTGACTCCGATTCCGAAGCATACAACATGCATCTTGACTCGTGGAATATACCTTCAGCCTTGACTGAGACCGCAAAGCATACGACTTATGACTTGACTCTGTATCAAATGTATGTGTCTTGAAACTCAACGCACTTTCGACCTAGAAACTCAACAACTCTTTTGATGGGAGAAACATTTAGGCATTTGGCAGATGCTCTTATCCAGAGAAACTTACAAAAGTGCTTTAAAGTTTCTGTCACTGGATCGATCCTTACACTGGGTTACTAGGTTACTTTACTGTTGGAAAGGGACTTAGCAAATAATTCTTTCCTACCAGACGGGATGAAAATGTGTAAATATTTTATAGTGCGCCACCTGTACTGTATATAAAGAAACAATGACTGTACACCTCCAAAGTCTCCAAACTTAACTTGACAGTGAGCGCGCGGGTCGAGCAGCTGCTAGCATGTCGTGTGTGGGGCTTCTAACGCACACGATTTTTGAGACCGGTGTAAGTGTGTGAGTTTAAGACTAATTCACTCACAGAGTTTGTAGAAAATGGCATATCGGAGACTTTTAATGTGTGAGATTTTTTTGATAATGTAACACCATAAAAATGGGTTTCTGTTGCGGCACTCGGAAGCTTCTGCGCTCGAGACAGAATCGTTTATATCTGAGGCCGATCGGAAGATCACTGCTCACGGACAATCACACTGAAAACCAGACAATTCTGGTCACTGGACGATCGACCGGTTCATCTTTATTATAAAAACAGTAAAAGAGAAAATATTTGAATCACCGCACAAAGGAATCGCGATTCATAACTGAATTAATTTACTACTTTCTTCAGTAACTATTAATTCAAGTGTGCGTTCTTTTTGCGTTCCTTTAGATTGAATCATGCATCAATGCATTTTCTGTCCATCATTTCATATCCATGTTTGCGGCTGCTGATCAATACCATATACTTAAACACTTATGTGTGGACGCCGTGACACAGCAACCTATCAGAACGTAGAGGAAGAGTTTTGTCATGTGGCGTCTTTAAAGGCGAGTGACAGATGAAGCTCGTGGATGACGAGGTCACAAGAGGAACATCATAAAAGAAAAGCGTTATAACAGAATCAGAGCTTACAAGATTCTCTCAAGCTGTAAATGAGAAGGAAGGAGACTCGGAGGCGGAGCGATAAATAGCACCGGCGATGGAAGCGACAGTGGGGTCACCCTCGAGTCAAGTACGTCTGGTTCTACTAACTGTGGAGAGGAAATGGCAGGAGAGGACGAGCGGAATGGAGGACTGCTATCTGGAGAGAGATATGTGTGTGTGTGTGTGATTCAGAAGGAGCTATTACTTTGATTTGTTGTTTATTATTAGTGTTTCTGTACACAGGGTCTTTTTTGGTAACACGCAGCGGAATCAAACTTTCACGCATCATGGTTTTATAACCTTGTGATTACACTCTTTCGCCGTCTAACACACTGGGTGTGTGTGTGTACTGTATGTGTGTGTGTGTGGGTGGGGAGTTGTTATTAAAAGTGATTAGAACTCACTCTTGCGTTTATGCTCAAGAAGGCTTAAGTGATTTACTCATCTGTTAATATAAATATTGTTGTTTTCTGACTGTGAGAGAGAGACAAGTCACTGAGACGCCACTACAAAACCACTCAGCCCCGGGGCCGGACAGCATGCAGGAAAAAAATGCATCTGGTTAAATGTTTTGGTCTCAGACTCTTGACGTGACTCGACTTTTCTTTCGAAAACAGATATAATTTTCATAGTAACTAAGAAAGGTGGGAAAACATTGATTTAGATACACTATTGCCAAAAGTATTCGCTCGCCAGCCTTCTCTTGCATATGAACTTCAGTAACATTCCATTCTTAATCCATAGGGGGTTAATATGATGTTGGCCCCGCCCCCTTTACAGATATAAAAGCTTCAACTCCTCTGGGAAGGTTTAGGAGTGTGTTTAGGGGGAATTTTTGACCGTTCTTCCAGAAGCGCATTTGTAAGGTCAGTCAAGTTCTTCCACACCGAACTCACTCATCCATGTCTTTATGGACGTTGCTTTGATCACTGGTGTGCAGTCATGTTAGTTCCCACAAAGTTGGGAACATGAAATCATCCAAAATGTCTTGGTGTTCGTACTGAAGCATTAAGACTCCTGAAAAACAACCCCACACCTGTTGACAACGTCCATAAAGACATGAGCGAGTTTGGTGTGGAAGAACTTGACTATCCCTTTAGTGTTTAGAGAATATTTCGTCTTTCTGCCATTTTATCCTCTGTCTGTAGGTCTAAGATCTTTCGTGAATCATTTTTTTCAACTAAGATTTTGTCCCAAATTTAAGGGGAAATTCTAAGAAAAAACTTCATAATTCTAAGAATTTTCTTAGAATTTCGTCAATAAGAGCAACTTTTAGGCTTAAGAAGGGCCCGTATTCACTAAGCTTCTTAGAATTCTCTCAGAGAGCTCCTATCTTAGCTTAAAAAGTCCTAGCTGGGAGTCTTAGACTAAAAGTGATTTAGGAAATTTCTTAGAGCAACTCTATGGAAGGAAAGTACAAAAAGCTTTATCTTAGTGAGGAGGTGTGTTCGACCCCGTTGCTAGGGATGATGCAGCAATTCAAGGACTGTGATTGGCTGATCAAAAATAACCTCTGATCTCTGTAAAGGTCTTGAAATGCGCTCTTTGTGAAAATAGAATATATGATAATAGAACAGTTAGTGAAATCATAATGTTTGTATATAGAAGAAATTTTATAATTCTGACTACAGGCTACTTTATGCAAAGTTTCTGTTATAGACTAAATATCTTTAAGATAATTTAAACAGCCAAATGTGTCTACTTTTGAAGCAACCAATTTCCACACAGTAGTTACTGTATTTAAGTTCTTACATTTATTTACCAAACTGATTTTATTACTTGTAATCCTTACGGACTATTTATTGAAGTTGTACTTTTGGATGGTATGTAACCAACAATCCAAGAGAAATGAAAGGACGTAAAAGGACAAGAAAACCAAATTGGACAGAAGCGCAGTGTTTACTTTTAGCTTTACGTTCAGTGCTTAGAGAATATTTCTTCTTTGCTGCCATTTTGTCTTCTGCTATAGAAACTCTTAAGCCTCTTAAAAGTCCTCCTTTCTACTCTTAATATTTAATTTTTACCTTATGAGCTGTTTTTAGGTGTTTTGTGAATCATTTGTATCTTTACTAAGATTTTGTCCTAAATTTAAGGGAAATAAAAAAAAAAGTCTTAGAATTTTTTCTAAAAATATTGTCTTAGAAAAATGTCTTAAAATAAAATTTTCTTCAAATTTCGTCACTAGGAGCAACTTTTAGGCTTAAGAAGCTTAATACAGGCCCTGGTGTTTAATCTTGTCTCAATGCTGCCAGAATGTTTGCGGACCGATACTTAGAAGATCATTGATTCATTTTGGTTCATCACAAGAAGTGCCGTCACTCTAGGATTTATTATTTTTTTTGTGTGTTTACACTCAGTTTTGTTCCCCAGCAGTGCATCATGTCCTTTGCTTCCTCATCAGATGACCCATGCTTGTACAAATTGCTGATGAATCTCCTCGTCCCCTGTCCCACTGCATCATTACAACCCCGGTCGCTCTCCCCTCTTTCATGATTGCGTTTCTTTTGTTCCCTTCTGATGACACTCGTTCGCTGTTATTCCGTTCACGTTCTCTCTTGTTCTTCTTTCATCCTGAATATCGTCTGATCATCTCTGATGAACGCTCCTGCAAACGAGCCACACGTTTACAAACTCAACTCCAGGTTTTTTTTTTTTGCTTCAGAAGTATCATTAGCGGTGTGACAGCGAGCTCATACGCTAGCGTGAACACGCAGCGATGCATAATGCGAACATGCTCCCGCCTCGTCTTCCAGCTGTTTTATCATCTGTTTCGTAATTGCTTTTCTTTTTTAATCCTTTCTCAGGGTATGTCTGCGCACGTGCGTACGCGTCGGTGTGTCCTTTTGATCCTGGATGTTGATTAATCGTGCTGATCTGACAAACATTGTTACAAACACACATATACACACACACACACCACATTCATCATACTTGTACACATTTTCCCCCATTTACTTCAGATTTATTTAATCAGCTAAGACGTGTTTAACACTTCTTTTCGTTCTGTACTTGCAGTTTTACATGAATAAGTACACGGGAATCTACAAACATTGTCGAGCGCTGGAATCTTAAGCTGCTTAGTGTGTATCGTTAATGCACAGAGTGAGAAGAAAAGCATCCAGGTATATCGAGTAGTGCAGTTCTACTCGCCAAGGCCACGTAGTGTGTGTGTGTATATATACAGTATATATATATGCTTTATTAATGTATAAACACTGAGATTTTTTTACATCTTCTCGTAGCATGTGTGATTTAATCAATCAGGTTTGTGTGTGTGTTTTTCCTTATGTGGGTAGCAGCCAGACAAGCTAGACGTGGGGACATACGGCTGGTCTCTATAAGGAAAACATTGCGCAAGTTAATCATCCTGAAACGTTTTATTTCTCTTAAAACACAGCAGTTTGTTTAATTAAAGAATTTCATGTTATACTTTTTTTCCCCACTTAATATCATAGAGCACCTACGAAACGTGACAGATCCTTGACTTTAGGTTGTTTCAAGTCAGTCTGACCTTCCGACCAATCAGAATCGAGGATTCAACAATGCTGTCCTTAACATTGTGTGGTGTTCTCATATACGATGGGCATTCAAGTCAAACCGGGACCTGTGATAAAAGTTCATAAAAGCGATCAACGTTTATAAAAGCGATCAACTGCAGTCGCTCACGAGAACATCCATCGTACGTAACTGTGTCTGGGTGAACTGTACTGTACAATCATTCACCAACACCACTTGCACATTATAGGAACTCATCTGGGAGTTATTTCCACATCCCCCGTACAGTCCTGACATCACTTCAATCCATTTCCACATGTTTAGGCTATTAAAGGAGTTCCTGGGAGGCCAGCGTTTCAGACATGATGATGGCTGGGAAAACCTTCTACCATGACGGTATCCAAGCACTAGTGAAAGACTGGGATAAGTGCATTAGTGTAGCAGAGGATTATATAGAGAAATGCATATAGACTTGTATTTCTACTCTGAGAACCGTGTTCTGTTATTCTGCACTATCAAAAGTCCCGGTTTGACTTGAACGCCTCTTGTAGTTGTAGTAGTCAGGTTATAATGATGTAATGACATTGGATAATGTTAAAGTAATGAATGAATGACCCCAAAATGACAGACTATCACCTGCAAATCATCCTTTCACGTGTTTTAAAGCTGTAAAAAATCCTAAGCACCTGTTACGGTACGTCTGCTTAAGTCCAGTCAACATAAAAAAAAAGTCTACTCTTTTATTGTATCTATGCTTAACAGCTTTATCAGATGAGCTTGATACAATCTTTTAATTATTTAAAGTTAGTTAAACTTTAATTAAAATGTATTTTCCATAGAGCTTTAAAGTTGTACAGTATAAAGTCTAAATCCCAGCGATGCCATATCCATCTGTCTCCAGGAGTCTAGAGAGCTAAACAGTCCGTGTTGTCTAAGAGGGCGGGGTATACACGTCTTTCTCTGCTGTAAATCACAATCGATTGGCCAATCGTGAGCTTCCGTATGTAGAAGAGGGCGGATAGCGCTTTTCTCAGAGATGCTGTACTGTGATGCAGCAGCTTGAAAGGATGGAGTTGGATTAATGTGTCTCAGAGCAAACACATGTTAGGCATATGTTCACATTACCAGCCTGAAATGACTCGATTATGATTTTTTTAGGGCTGTCTGAACGCATAAATCTCTGATCAGTCACGTATCCAAGATTAGATTCATGGTCATGTGACTGGAATGAGATCGGAATTCGTGTGCCTCTCTGTATGCGTGTGGCACATCAGCAGCGTGTGGATTTCATAGCAGTGCTACTGTAGCAACAGAGGCTAAAACGGCTAAAGCGAGACGTCTGTCTTTCTTCCTTCTTCTGGATCTCATATTTTTTTGGTGAAATTGTATCTGTTGTTTAAAATGAAAGAGAGTCGCACAAACTCGTGACGAATGTGAATCATTATCAATGTGAACTGTAATGTGAACCGGCATCTGACCAAAAAAATCTGAATTGAGCTTTGTGGTGTGTAATGTGAACACAGGCTTAGACTTGACTCTCAGTCGTGATGCAACATGTGAGAGCTGATGAGTGAGTGGATGGGAATCGGTAGTTGAAAATGAGGGAAAAATGAGAAAAGTACTTGGTCCTGGACTCCATTTACTGATATTTAATGATGCAAAAAAACAATAACAATGTTCTTTTATGCCTATTATTCCTATGTTTTTTGTAACCGATGTACAGCAGTGTTACTATACAGTCATCTTCACCTTGTTTGCCTGGTCGCGCGCTCCGTCTGGTCAGTAGGAGCTGCAGGCACGCTTCATATTTGGATAACAAATTGCATCTGGTCTCGTTTTCGTCTAGGGCGAGATTTTTTTCACCACAGTTTGCAAATTCTCACTTCTCCGTTCTCATTAAACCTGCGGTGTTAACAATTCAACGGGGGAAAAAAAATGTATAAAACCAAACACATGCATTTAGATTGATCCAGTTAATCAGTTTAATGTTATAGTTTTATAACATCGCAGCTATTACATGGTGTTTAAAGCTGCTCTGTAGATTTTAAAGTAACACTGGAATAAGAGAAAAAGAGATAAAATCCACTTTCTGCTAGAGATGGGAGAAAAAACACTTTTTCGGTTAGGCATAATGATTCTCTCACTTTAATCTTTCTTTTTGCTTATTTTATTTCTTATTCCTTCTTTCTTTCTTCCATAGTTGTTTTTATTTTGTTTTATTTCTTTATTCTTACTAATTTGTTTGCTATTGCTTCCATTTTATCTGTTTATTCTTTCTTTTTTATCTGTTTATTCTTTTCTTTAGCAGAAGAGCAAAAGACAGAAAAAGAGAGGGACTGAGAAAAAGGAAAAAGGAAAGAAAGATTAATTAAAATCAAGTATATAAAATAAAAGAGAGAGAAAGAAAAATGACAGTCTGTTTTTCTCAGTCCCTCTCTTTTTCTGTCTTTTGCTCTTCTGCTTCTCTATTCTTTCTTTCTTCTTATACTTTCTTTATTCCTTTGTCCATTCCTTTGTTGTTATACTTTTAGTCTTTTTTTCTATTTTTAGTTGCTTTTTATTTCTTCCTTTAACTCTCCTTCCTTGGCTTCCTTTAACCTTTTGTTTTTCTTTAGTTTTTCTCTTTTGTCTCATTCTTTCTTTCTTCTTTTACTTTGTCTTCTTTTGTCCTTTCTTTCTTTCTTTCTTAGTTGTTAACTTTTCCCATTTTCTCTCTCCCTCGCTCTTTCTCTTTTTCGCTCACTATTTCCTCCTCATTTCTCTCGTTCTCTGTTCCTTAATTTTATCCTTGGTTTACTTCTTCTTTCTTCCTTTTCTTAATTCCTTTCTTTTTCCTATTTTTACATTTTCTTTCTTCTTTCTCCTTGCTCTCTTTCTCAAATCTTTCACTTTCATTTCATTTTTATTGCCTCTGCTTTGTATACGAATACATCAGAGAAACTTTTTTCCCTGAGCACAAATTTGTTCTGCTTTCAGTAAAAGTATGAAGTCGCATTGTGATCAGACTAATTACAGTTAATTATTATTTCTCCAATTAACGCTAGCATAATTACTGCTGTGCCTGTGAAGAGTTTTTAAGAGGCTCTTATTTGCATAATGTGAAGGAAAAATGAAACCTGAAAGCTATGTGTGTGAGTGAGTGTGTGTGAGTGAGTGTGTGTGTGCTTACCTGCACATAAAAAAATAAAACTCTCTGTCATCTGTATAGCGAGTTCACAGTTTATTAGCGGACGTATAAATGGTCACTTCTCATTTATTCATGTTGCTCCTCATGAATAATTCAGATCCAGCAGTGGTTGAAAAGCTTTTCTTCTATTTTAGAGGTTACGCGGGAAAATAATTCTTGATCAGATACTAAGAGACAGATCAGCATTGAAATTGCAAATGAAACATGTTGCACGTTTCAAGAATGATTTTCTTCAGGAATTCATAAACGCCAGCACAAAGGACGCCTGCAGCTCAAGTTTCTCCGATTATTTTATTCCTTCTTAGAACCTTCCATGTGTAAAAATATCTACTTCCTGATTTGAAGCCAACTACAACTGCGTAGGAAATGGATTAATCACCAGAGTAAACACAAACGATCACTTTACAAAGTAGCAGTATAACAAACAGGCTAAACCATGAGCTGGCATCAGAATAAACAGTCCAACCACAAACTAGCATAACAAACAGGTTAGCAATGTAGTAATGTAGCAATGTAGCGCTTGAGACTGACATGTGTGTAATGAGTGGGTTTGAGACTAATTTGCTCACAGAGTTTGGAGCAAAATGTAGATCGGAGGCAATTATTAAAAATATAACGCCATAAAAATGCGTTTCTGTTTCTGCCACTCGGAAGCTTCTGCGTTCGGTACAGAATTGTTTATATCTGAGGCTGATCGGCAGTTTATCTCTATTATAAATGTAAAGAATGTTGTTTTTTTAAATCGATTTTGGAATCAGTTGATTATTTTGGAGTTGAATTTATTTTTTTTTTCCACCCATGACTAGTAAATAGACTAATTCATTAACTAGCATTATAATTAGCAAGCTAATTACGTGGTGTAACACACTAGTGTTAAAGTAAACAAACAAACTTACAAACCAGTAATTTGTGATCATGATAAGAACCCTAAACCACAAATTAGCATTAGTGAAAACAAGCTATAAACCATGAGTTAGCACAGTGATAAATACAGTACTATTAGCTAGAAACTAGCATTATAATAGCTAGCTAGTTAGCTACTGTAGATAGAAACATTGTTGATCCTGAGGGAAAAGTAGCACTATAGCAAACCAAATTATAGATAAGCTAATTGTGAACTAGCATTATAGTAAAATGACTAACTAGATTTGCCAAATCATTTTCTAGCATTACAGTAAACTTGGTAAATGATTTTCTAGCATTATAATAGACTTGCTAAATATATTTCTGGTGCTATAATAAATAGTGCCAAGTACAAGTTCCACTTTTCTCCTCAGAATAGTGAAAAGTTTTTTGCGTTGTTCAGCTGCACAACACGCGATTAGCTGAACGTTCTTTAACTAAAAGGAAAACACAGTCTGTGAAGATGTTTTTCACTTAGCAGAAGAATTGTGTGTTGTGTAATTGAGATCTAAATTGTGCACGTTGAAGCAGATGGTGGCTTGATGTTTGTCTGCTGTCTGGGGCTTAGAGTCAGCTAATTTTTCGAGCAGCGCATGTGTGTCTGTGTGAAAAATTCCTTTGTGATGTGGCTTCCAGATTAAAAAGCATTTCGTTGGGAGTGAAACTACCTCAGAGATTTGTCTGACCCACGAGGTCATACTTTTCACTTTCTTTTCTCGCTGATTGCCGTTCCCGTGAACGATCGAGTTCAGCTCAGCAAAATACGGGGATGTCGTAGTTCTTATGTTGCTTGCAGATCGTTTCCCCTCCACAATTTGGCAGAATAACAATTTAGTCTCATCTCCAGCTCGGATCACAGCACCGGGACTGAAATAACAGTGTGAGCTTTTCTTTTTAAAGTAAGAGCTCGAGCGGAGGTGACGGCTAGTTATCCTTCAGACGCTCGTTACCGCTCTCGCTGGACTCGAGTGATAAATTCCTCTTCTCGTTCGTGTGCGTTTCTGAAATCAATATTCCTCTGTTTGTAGGATTATAACTAACTCGCTAATGGCGGTTTATTTGGCCCAGTGCTGTATAAAACTAATCTCATTGTATAGACTTTCAGTTCATTAGTGGCTGCCGCGTGTTCGCTAATACACTCTATACCCAGTCATTCAGGCCTGAATATGTACGAATGTTTTTCTTTCGATCTTTCTATATTTTTTTTGTACTTTTTCTGATTTTTTTTTTCTTTTCTTTATTTCTCTCATCCCATTTTCTCTATTCTTTCTTTTTAGTCTTTATTTCTTTATAATATTTTACTTTATTCCTTCATTTCTTCTTTCTTTTCTTACTCTTTTTCATTTTTTTTTTACATTCCTTCCTTTTGCTTTAATTATTTTTAACTTTCTTTTTTCACTTCTCATTCTTTCTTTCTTTCGATCATGACTGTCTATTCTTTCCTTCTCCGTATTTTCTCTTTACTCCTTGTTTCTTCCTTTCCCTTCTTTTACTTATTTCAATTTGTATTTTTTTCTTTTCTTCCTTGCTTCTTTTCTGTACTCACTTTTGCTTAGTCTTTGTTTTCCTTTTTCTTAAATTTTTCCTCTTTTCACTTTTTTATTTCGCTCAATATTCATTCATTGTTTATACTCTATTCCTTGTCTTGCTATACTTGCTTTGAATTAGTCTTGTTTTTTATTTCACTCCTGATCTTATTCTTTCATTCTCTTATTCTTTCTTTCCCTTTCTTTCTTCCACTCGACTCAATTTTCCTTTTTTCTTACTTTTTCGTTTACTTACCTTTTTTTCTTTTAAAATACTTCCTTTTCTTTCTTTCTCTTTATTCTTTCTTTACCACTTTTTATTTTATACTTTACTTCCTTTTTGATTTGATATCATGCTAGTTTTTAACTTGTCTTCTTGGTTACCCTCTCCCTGTCTTTCTCATTCTTTGGCTTGTTATTTCTTTCTCTCATTCTCTTTGGTTCTCCTCAATATCCTCTATTTTATGCTTTGGTTATCCTTTTTTAATTTTTTTTCTTTTTAGTTTCTCATCCTCCCTTCCTTTTGCACTGTACATCATGCTTGGCGTGTAGCGTCTGCAGTACATCCGGTGTGAGTGTAATCTCTCCCGAGCCCAGCATCTCTCGCAGTCATTACAGCTTCAGTTCATCGTTAAGGTCAATTGCTTGTCAAGAACAAGAGCTTGGCCTTGCAGGTGTCGAGCCTCAGGAGTTATTCAAAATACACTCATTGAGTTCATCTCATACAAACCAATCAGCTGACTGAAAACCTGACCTTTCATTTCCATGTTCATTTTCAATTTAGGACCCGTAAAGCAATTTTCTAAACAGCCAAGTCAGCGTGAAGGTCTACGCTGGAGGTACTTCTTATTTTTACAGTCATTACAGCCACAGGAGTGTGATATACTCCCCCGTACCATAACCGTCTGACTCACTCCAACTGCTTACAGCTTTCCGTTTTCAAAAAGGACATTACGCAGCACACCATCCGTGTGCCATATTCTTATTACTTATAGTATTACCAGTTGATGTTGGAGCCGCTTGTACACAGTTTAATTTTGGAACCACTACACACAGATGGCTGACCAAAAGCTCAGTTAATCCATAAGGAACAAAGCTGTAATATTGTTTAAACTAGACCCCATTCCTAGCACTGACTAGTCACAATAAAAAAAAAATTTGATAGATAGATAGTGTGAATGTACAAGTATAGAATTAAATCATAAAATTAAATCAGGAATACCTCAAGGTTCAATTTTAGGGCCATTATTATTTATGCTTTATATACTGTAAATAGCTTTCCTAATGTAGGCCTATGTAAATAGTCTTCTAACATTAACTTTGTATTATCATAAAAATTTGATCAGTTTAGCCAATATTCTCAATAATGAATTAAATCATAAATCTGAGTCTTTTAAAATAAATAAACTTGTCCCTAATCTTAAGGAAACATTTCATTTGATTTGGACCTCACTCAAATAATAAAAAACTTAATATTTAAATAGATAATGTGCTTTTGGGGAGAGTTATTTGAACACAATTTCCTTGGAGTAAATATATACAACAAGTTGAACTGGAAATCTGATATTAGTATGGTTTCATCCAAATTATATAAAAATGTTGGTATAATTGGCCAATCAAAATATATGCTTAATTTTAGCACTACATTATGTATATACTACTAAATCACTTACCTTATATAACTATATATATAAAACCACTTATATAAGTTACTGTAATATAGCTTAGGCAAGTACTAAATTTTTTAAGCTGCAAAATATTTATCAACTTCAAAAAAGCTTTCGAACAATATTAGTTTCTGTGGTTGATTTTAAGATCTTGCATTTATTAAAAGTCTAGAATTATTGAACCCTGGGAAGATGGGCTTTGGAAACATAGAATGCTGGGCAAGTAGAACCCTGAGGATAAAGAAGCAGTGGAACTTGGGGCACTGTGGATCTTGAGCTTATAGAATCTTAGGAACATAGAATGCAAGAAACATAGAACCTTGGGAATGTAGTGCCTTTGTTACTTTGGGTTTTGGAAACATAGAACATAGAAATGGAAATGTCTTCTAGTAGAACCTAAGGCATATACACTATATTGACAAAAGTATCGCTCGCCTGCCTTCACATGCATGTGGACTTGAGTAACATTCCATTCTTAATCTATATGGTTTGACATGATGTTTGCCCCACCCCCTTTGCAGCTATAAAAGGTTCAACTCTTCTGTGAAGGCTTTCCACAAGGTTTAGGAGTGTGTTTGTGGGAATTTTTTGACCATACTTCCAGAAGGGCATTTGTGAGGTCAGACACTGATGTTGGACGAGAAGTTCTGGCTCGCAGTCTCCACTGTAATTTGTCCCAAAGGTGTTCTATCGGGTTGAGGTCAGGACCAACCTCACTCATCAATGTCTTTATGGACCTTGCTTTGTGCACTGGTGCGCAGTCATGTTGGAACTGGTGTGGGGTTGTTTTTCAGGAGTTGGGCTTTATTACTTCCAGTAAAAGGAACTCTTAATGCTTCATCATACCAAGATATTTTGGACAAATTTATGCTTTCAACTTTGTGGGAACTGTTTGTGGACGTCCCCTTCGTGTTCCAACATGACTGCACACCAGTTCACAAAGAGTTATAGTTAACTGTTATAGCTGTAAAGGGGGCGGGTCCAACATCATATTAAACCCTATGGATTAAGAATTGGATGTTACTCAAGTTCATATGCATGTGAAGGCAGGCGAGCGAATACTTTTGGCAATATAGTGTATGTAGATACGCTGTCGGCATCCATTTTGTCAGTTTTCTCCATAAGAATCCTTTTTAGCCAAAAGAACAGCAGAATATTTATACAGAATCATCTACAAAAATAGATTTTACAAACTTACACATGCTGACCTTTCAGCAGAACAGTAGTAGCCTGGAGGATGTGATCCACAAGACAATGTGGATCTCCTGTTACTGTGTGTCAAGCTGCTTTTACAAAGGTTCTCTACACACTCCTGTGCGTCTGCAGGGACCAAGATGAAGAAGAAGAAGATGATGAGGATGTAGGAGTATGAGGTTTCACCTGTTTAAGAGGATTATATCTACAGTACAAAACTGTAAACGCAATTAGAACGGCCTGGATTTCGTCAAATGGTGTTGTAAGGAGGATATTTTTGTAAGGAGAAGACTAATGAGACGTGTGTGACAGATTTGTATTAACATGCTGGAGGATTTAGAGGAAGTGTACGTGTTTGTGTGTGTGTGTGAGATCTGGTAGAAAAGGAGTAGAATAAAAGACATGGTGTACGCCACGAATAGTGGATAGGGGTATACAATCTCAGAAAGAACGCAAGAACGTGTGTGTGTGTGTGTGTGTGTGTGTGACTTCCTCCATCTGGCTGGCAGCTTGCAGAGGAGTGTTATTTGTCGAGAGGAGGGGAGGATGAAGCAGTCATTATATACAATGTAATAGTGTGTGTGTGTGTGTGTGTGTGTGTGTGTTCCAGTCTCTTATTTCCAAATTGCACCATCACTGAAAAAAGACAGTAATTAATATATATTTTTAAATTTTTTATGTTTCCTTGATAGGCTCTAGACTCTCTTGGGAATGTCAGGCATCTGGTGTTTGTCGCATTCATAACCCCATGGTGTGTTTCAGACTGTAATTTAATTTAGTGACATTTTTCGGATAATACTATTGACATTCCCAGTTGCTTGTAGCACGTGTGACGTGTGAGAGATGTTTCTTTAATCCAGACTCTTGCTGACAGCCATGATCGTTAAAATATATATCACATGCACACATAGAGGGGACGTTCGGGTCAAATTGGAACTTGTCGTCTCATGAGGCGAAGAATTCAGACCTAAAAGCGATTGACGTTTATAGAAGACTCCGAGCACAGTACGCTGATGAGACTCTCAGGCCATGTCCACACGTAGCCGGGTATTTTTAAAAACGGAGATTTTTCTTTGTTTTTAAAAATAATTCTGTCCACACGACTTACGTTTTAAAAATATCTTTGTAGGGCCTTCGAGTGGCGCAGTGGTAAAGCGCTTGCCCTATCATCCGGAGATCGCTGGTTCGAACCCCGGGAGATGCTGTTTTCCTCTCACAGCCGGAGGCACAGAGAGAGCTGATTGGCCGAGCTCTCTCTGGGGGGAGGGATGAGAGGTTCTTGCGCTCCCACATTAATCACGGCTCTACAGCCAATCAGGGGCGTCTGTGAGCTCG
>JAQMYJ010000014.1:20791859-20803199 GCA_030014305.1 Clarias laeviceps | reverse complement strand
CTAATATATATATATATATATATATATATATATATATATACACACACACACACACACACACCCACACACACACACAGTCAGACAAAAAAAATCACTTCAGGAGAAGAAAATAGTATGATTTATATTATATTAATGTAATATTAATAATATTATCATATATATCAAATATATCAAGTATTTAGTATTAAAATTTATAGCATTTAATCAAGTTTTTCTTTTCCTGAAGTGTGTATACATTTTTCTGGCTATAATTAAACCTATAGTATACAGTACATATACGCACAATATATATATTTTATCTTAGCAATTTCAGTTGTAGTATAGTCGGTCTTCAAGTTTTTAGATCTTTATTATTATTATGCTCTGTGGTTAATGATCTGTAATTGCAATTACCTGTTTACTGTCTATTATGTTACTATCTTTGCTACTGAAGTTGGAAATTACCTTCGGGATCAATAATCAGTCAAATCAATTAATCAATCTATCCATCTATCTATGAAATAACAAATACGGTATTAGGTAATGAAGTACCAGCAACAGTTAGTTGTTATTTTACGACACGAAGGTCAGCTGTTCTGGAATATTTTTTTTGCCAGGTTTTCTTTGGCTCGTTGGATCTTCCACTGGGTTGGTAGTTGTTGTTGCCAGAGGAGTTGCTGGTAAGATTAGAGCCGTTATGAAGCTTTACAGAGCATGAGTACTGTAGCAGACACAACTCAATATCAACTGTTTATAGGAGATTATTGTGTATTCTGGATAAACGCCTTCAGTGTTGTTTTACAGGGTAGAAAGTAATAAAAATCAGGAAACGCCCATGGAGTTAGAAGGGGTGTTCAAACTTTTGACCGGTACTATAAGTGCTGGATTCATGTATGCCTGAGACACTGAAACTGTGAACTGGAACAGAATGTCGACATAATAGTCAATCTTAGCTTAATCTGTGTGATACAATATCATTTTGATTTCGTACGGCAGCAAATTCAATCAAGTGTTTATAATCTTATTATTTTATTGTTTTATTACGTGTCCTTATAAGATTTTGTTGTATCATTAGTGTATAATAGGACATGCAAGATCAGTTTAATCTGCTAAGATGTTTTCACTTCCTAAAGACTTGTTCACATTGACAAAAGTATTTGGCCAAACTTGTTAATTATTGAATTCAGGTGTTTCAATCAATCAATCAATCAGGTCCCTGATCTCCACTGATGGACAATCTTAATGCTTCAACATACCAAGAGATCTTGGACAATGCTACGCTTTTTATTAACTTTGTGGTAACAGTTTGTTGAAGGCCCTTTTCTATTCAAACATGGCCGCGTTCCAGATCACAAAGCAAGGAGTATAAAGACATTGCTTGATGTGTTCTGTGTAGAAGAACTCGATCGGCCCAAACACAGAGCCCTGACCTCAACCCCATCGAAGATGCTTCTCGTCCAACATCAGCGCCGGACCTCATAATCGCTCTCCAGAATGAATAGACACGAATTTCCACAAAAACACTCCAGAATCTTGTGGACAGCCATCCAAGAAGAGTGGAAGCTGTTATAGCTGCTCCATATTGAAGTATATGTATTTGGATACAACATCATACAAGCCAAATACTTTTATCCGTATAGTGTATGTGGTTATTTAAATGTGTTTTTTTCCCCTTCTTCATTCTTTATAAAAAAAAGTGTCCACATGAAAATGGACAAATATGCCAAGGTGAGCTTAAACTAACAGGCAGTGATACTGTATAACCCGACCCGTAAAGCCATGTTCACCAACCAGAAGCCTGAAAAAGACTTATTTCTGGGTACATCAAAGGAGATACGGCTCATGCGGCGGACAGACTCTTAAAAGCCGAAACCTCTGTTTTTCTTGTCTGCGCATCAACACTGATAACTGAGTCCTACTGTGACTCTCGTTTTAAGTGACCTGAACCGCGCACTCTGAAAGCGTCGAGAGAAATATCAGTGTACATGTGGCCTAAACCTAAGATGCCATTTTTTTTTTATATGCAGTGTGTGAGTGTGGAGCTGCACAATATTAAACACATATCGTCATCATTCCCCAGGTACTGTATAATAGGAGTAAATCACTTCAGGATCTGCCTTTAGAGGACCATAAGCTCGGGTCCTGATCGTTATTCCTGGACGCTGATGTGTACCGTAGTTAAATTAGACCCTGGCCTTCATCGTAGCTCTTCGCTGATTGTGTTCGGGTATAATGGGCCGTATTTGCATTTCTAATTATTAATTCATTTTCACAGGAGAATCCCTTTCATTGATAATAATACTAATTAATATGCATGTGAATGATAAAGCCTGGCTTCTCAGATCATTTTTCTCTCTCTCTCTCTCACACACACACATACTGCTTTACCTCCCCACTGTGCAGCAAGCTCATACGCGTTATCTCTTCCTGCCACTATATAAGCTGCTAAACGTCTATTTTTTTTTCTTTTTTACACTTATCTATCCGGTACAGGCAGATAATGTCATATTTCCGTAGGTGTGTGTATGGCGGAGGGCCTGCTGGATCCGTTTCCTGGCTCAAGGTTTTACCGTCTGCATGGTTTCGTATCGAATAAGAAGATTTAGCAGAGAAACGGCCTGCGTATTGAAATGCTGAGATTTGGAATTGATTTAAAGCTGAAAGTAAGTAAAAAAAAAAAAAAGACACTATAGAAGAATAGATAAAATTTTCCCTTCTGTACAGTAGGAATGTTATTGAATAGAAATACATTATTAAAAGATATTGATACAAATCATACAGTACAGGTGCAATAACTGGTCTGGTGTGTTTTGTAGGAAAAAAAAAAAAAGGAAAGGGAAATCTGATTAATATTAATAGTAGTTAGCACTGTGGCCACGTACCTCAAGGGTCTGGGTTCGATTCCCACTTCAGGTCTGTTCGTCCCGTGCTTGGTGGGTTTCCTCCGGGTATTCCGGTTTCATTCTCATAGTGCGTTAATGCTTGTGAGTGCCCTGTGCAGGCTGTACCCCACCTCGTTCCCAAAGTCTCCTGGGATACGTTGTATTGAGAATGAATGTTCAGGAATTAACATTCCACTATCTGTACAAATTTTCCCTAAATTTTATCCCAAAATTTTTTTTTTTTTACCCTTTTTTAATACTGTCCATCAATAAAAAAATTTTTATCTAGTTAATCACAATCATAGTCAGTGATTAATCACGACTAATCAGAATTTTAAAATACTCAGATTTACTTGTATCATAAACATGCAATGTTGGAATAAAGAAATGCATAACAAACTGGTTAGAGGAAACAGATTATACAGTTTTATAATATCTCAAACGTTAACATTTAACAAATATTAAATTAAAATCTCTCTAACGGCACCGAACACAGAGGCTGAGTGGTACAGGGATGTGGCAACTCACCAACGGCGGGGCTTAAACCACGATCCACGGCTCCAAATATCAACCTAGAGCCTTAGACACATGAGCCACCACTTCCACATCTTACATGTAATAGATTCTTGTAGAAATATTTCCCTTCAAGGTAACGCACCTTTAGTTTTATACAAACTTCCATCTAGAAGCTTTTTATTATGAAACTTACTGTTCAGCACCTGGTGATTTTTTTTCTCAAACAACCGTGCTGAGATTATGGGAAGCCATTAGGGTCAAACTTGGTCATATCATTAATTTGCGTAAAAAAATAATAACGTGTTAGAATTTTTAGATTAATCACATGCGTTAATTAATCTAAAAATGTTAGTATGTTAGTATTGACAGACCTACTTTTTTTTAATTAGCTGAAAGTTTGGTGCATCACTAATAAAGCTACTTAAATAACATAAAAATATAAATTAATAACATAAAATGTCTCGACAGAAAAGAAAGCAGCCACGTCAGTTCGTCTTTCCAGCAAGAAAAAACTAAACAAAAACAAATCGAGATGAGTGTGCTTGGGCAAAATATTACTAAATATAATAATGATGTGGTTTCCAGTGAGTGTCACTTAATATCGGATAGTCCAGAACACCTACACAACTGTCAATCATTCCAGATTCATATGTCAACTGGCGCATCTGCTGTTTTTATGGTGCATTTTGAGTGACAGCGTAAAAAGAGAGAAGCATATTTTGATCTGAATAACAGGTCGGTAAGATTTCAATCCTAACATGAAAAAAAATAATAAAAATTCACGACTGTAAATATCAGCCTTTATGTTTGTAAAGGAGTTATGTTTTATTGTTGAATTTTTTAAAATACATATATAAAAAAATCTGTTCCAGAGGCGAGTTCTTTAGGCGAAATTTTGTATTACAAAATGCATTGTCCCATAGAAAATAATGTAAATGCAGATAATCCGTTCCAGCCACCAAAACATATTACCAATATTACCAACACTACACTATAATTGCCAACACTACAGTATAATCATATTCATGCATATAAAAACTATCAAAACATTTAGAAAAAAACATGTAAATTAAATAAAATACAAAATAAATAGACATTAAACCTCACTTAATGATTCCTCTTGGCACTGACTGCTTTAAAAAACAATCTAAAAGCAGCTCCCTGTTTTTCTTTCTTCTAACCCTAACCCTTGCTACAGTAACATGCCTCGGACCCCATGGTGCTTCATTCAATCTTGCAGAAAATGCAAATGAAAAAAAAAAATACATAAACTCGCTTGGTTTGGCTTACCACTGATGCAAATCAATTTTGAATGGCTTGTGTTTGAACACTTTGTAACTAAATGAATTAGATATAGTTTTAGTTTTTTCGGTAGAATGTGTGATTTCCTAATGGTTTATACTGCAAAAGTATAGAAAATGCATATCATCCCCATCGAACTACGTGTTTGTGACATTGGTACAGTATTTTGAAATGTACCTATTTATACTGAGAAAGTCAAAGGAAGAAAAGATCAATTTGGAAAAATACAGTGTGCTTAGTCTAAACAAAATAGAGTTCGCTAAGAGGAGAACCAACGTCACTCCATCGGTGGACTCCTGGATTATGCTGATGCCTCCGTGCACATCAAACTAAGCCTTATTAAACAATCTGTCACAGCTAGATACTGTAATGGTTTGGCAGCCTTCAAGTACCTTTAAGACTGGGAACAGTCCAGGTGGCTTGGAACAGCTTTGTTGCAGGGATTTGGTGCTTCAGAAATCAGAAAAACAGCTGGTGTGGAGCTGGTTGAGACTCTGATGAAGGAATATAGTACGATGAGCTACAGTGCGTCCACATACTGAATTCAGAGCTGCCAAAGATCATGCAACCAAAGTAAAACATAACAAGAAGATGATGGAAGACAGTATTTACTGTACAAGTCATGCACAGTATAATCAGAAAAATAAAAATCTTTTGCAGCCTTTCTTAGATAAAATTAGTATAAATAAACTAGGGCTGAAAGTAGATTATAGTTTATGTTATTCTCTTTTTTTTTTTTTTTGTGCAATTAACATTAACATTAACATTAACATTGATTTCTTGCTAGTTTTCAAGCCAAACTTGTACCCAAGTCCTTACTCATGATAGATAGCATCTATGGGTCAATATTGAATCTGGGCTTCCTGAATGTGACACAGGGAGCATCTGATTGGATTTAGTTCTACAACTAAAAGTCAAAGATGGAAATGGAAACAGTTCTGAGGTCAGTTTTAGAATCACAGAAATGGTTTAAACTCGTATGCCCTGATTGTGGAAGTGTATTTGTTTGTCTAGGCGCATTTGCCTATTCTCGTTGGGGCGTTGGTGGCTCAGTGGTAGGTAGACCTGGGTTCGATTCCCACCCAAAGCACAAACCCCAGGCACTGTATGCAGTGCCGGTCCCAAGCCCGGATAAAATGGAAAGGTTGTGTCAGGAAGGGCATCCGGTGTAAAAACTGTGCCAAGTTGTTTTGCGGATCAGATTTTCCGCCGTGGAGACCCTTCGACGGAAGCCAAGAAACTAACAAGATCTACGTATTCTTGTTCTAGAATTCACCCAAACAGTCCCTGTGTCTTATTGAGGACATTTGTTCAATGGGTTAATGCTGACATCCCTAAATTCTATGTTAATTTAAATAAATAATTTTTTCCCCATTATTTGATGTACATGAAAATATTAAAGTTTAACTCTTTTCTTAATAAATAATTAATATATTTAAAAATACCAGTGTTCTGGTTACAAAAGAAATAATGTGTGAGGGGATTATGGTCATGAAGATGGTTTTGGACTGCAGTCGCTCAATAGTGTAGGATTGAAATTCCCACAAACTGCTTGGTACAGCAACAAATGTGGACTTCAGCTTTACACCAGGGACTGATTTATGGTCAGACTATCTAGTATCATCCAAATGACGATGGGTTCCCTGTTGAGTCAAGGTTCCTCTTGAGGTTTCTTCATATCGTCATCTCAATTTATCCTCTTTTCAATACAATATATCCAAATAAAATTGAACCGAATAAGTAGTTAGAAAATAACATCAACTAGCCAGGAACAAAAATGATGTTGCACAGCGTAATTTAATCTAACATTTAATATAAGAAACTTAAAAAAAAAAAAAAGTATTAAAAATCCATGTTAAAATGGCATGAAAGAAAAAAACAAATGCGAACAGTAGGATAAGAACAAACTCCACGTCCCAAGATAGATTTTTTGAGTCACAACAAAACCAGGGTGAAGAGACACCTCGAGTGGTAATCTGCACAGAATTAGCGTTATATAACACGGCAATAGTTACGCGGCTTTTCAGAAGAGCATGCTTTTAAAAGGATGTGAACAAAAGCTGCTGTTCCAAAACAGTACAGAAGGTTGAAATGTCATTTCTGTCTCTGCGAACCACTTATTGATTGCTTTGACCCCATACAGGTTCGGTTTTGTGCTTTGCTTACAAGCTCTGAGTCACATACATTAAAATACACGGTGGGTTCTTTGTCCGGCGGTGCTAGTTCGGTTTTTTTGGAGTTCACGCTAATGAATACTGATGATGCCATGACGATGGTTCAGTGTTATCTCGTTTAAGATAAAGTGTTTACTCATTTGGTCATGTGGTGATCTTAAATGCTGGATTCTGATTGGTCTAAAATTTGTTGATTGTTAAATAACTTTCTCTAACAATAGTGCATCTGCAAGTGTGCAAGTTTATATTAATGAGCTTGTTGAGGAATCACAAAGGAGTTTTCATTTTCTGCAATGGAAAAGTACTCTAACTATTTATTTTTATCAGAAAGTAACGCTGTAATGTAACTGATTACTTTTTAAAGGCAGTAATTTTGTAATGTAATTAGTTACTTTGAAAAGTAACGTCCCCCAAACACTGCAGATCACTCTCAAATTACAGTATATAAAAAAACAAAGATGTATATTTGTTGCTATTAGAGCTGTATGATTTAATTAATTATATGATTTAATCAATATTGATTTATAACTTACAAATGTTAAACTGTTTAAAATTCACAAATTACGTTAAAAACATACCACAAACCGTTTCCATTTTCTGCAAATACTCATGTTTTGCAAGAGTATTGTATACGACATCTTTTGATTTTATGAGCGGTTTGGTGCAATACTGCTACCTACTGGACTGGAGTATGACAACAGATGATTGGTAGAAAAAATTAAAAAACATTTCAATTTAAAAACATTTAAACGAGCAACAACACTATCAGACACTAATAGTAGTTGTTAATACTTCAAAACGTGTAAAAAAATATATAGCTGCTCGAGATAATAAATCAGATAATAAAAGTGATTGTGGTGTTGAATCGAATCAGGTAAAAAAAAAAAAAAAAAAAAACATCACAATCCCTGTTAAATTTAAAATGAATTAAAATAAGAATTACTGCTTGATGTGTACACCATACTGTACCTCAATGCAGTTTTCAACATCGCTAGAGCCACAGTCAAACACACACACACACACCCACACACACACACACACACACACACACACACGATGGGTGTCAAATGTCCTATTTATCTTGTGAAAAAGACAGCATATTTAACCTTTTGGTCAGTAGCTCTGTGCTATTTATGTCCTGTGCATTAAAAGAACAAAGATGTAAGAATATGGCAACCTGGTGGCAGACAGATGATAAAAAGCACATTAGAACAAAAAGGCTCCGGCGAGACATAGGAAGTACAGTATTACCATATAAGGAATGAAGACGTGCAGTGAGAGTTTTTTGTTTGTTTGTTTTATGGCTGTATAACATGGAACAAAGTGAGATGTAAGAGTTAGAAGAATGGAAAAGTTCATGCAATATCAGAAGACACTAACAATGACCCAAAGTGGCATCAGATCAACAGTCTACCCATGATTCATAGCTTTGGTTAAAATGGTTATGTTACGAGACATTTATTGACATGTTTGCAAGGAGTCTCCAGTGTCAGTACTAACAGTTGAGGGTGAAACTGTAACTTTAGCACTAAAGCAGGGAACTTGGGTCACAGTTTCCAAGCCCCATCACCACCAAGTTGCAATTGTTGGGCCCTTGAGCAAGGACGCAAGTGCTCAAATGTATAATGAGATAAAAATGTAAGATAAGGGCGTCTGCTAAATGAATATGACTTTGGGCAGGAGCTGGGGTACAGCCTGGACAGGGTGCCAATCCATCACAAGGCACACACGCTACTGGCATCTGGTGATTTGGGGCCACTTAGCCTAACCTGCACATCTTTCTACTATACACCCAAAGGTCCGTATACAGTAGACTGAGGAGGAGCTTCTTCCGAAACATCTTCCAGCCCACCACGATGCTCATCACACATTACATATGAATACATATTGAAAATCACAGAACTGTGAACTTTGAACTGTGACTTTGCACATTATTCTATATATTGTCTTGCGACATGGTTTCTATATTTTACTTCAATCCTTTTTAATTTATAATATTTAAATTTTATTATTTGCACATAATGTACATTTTAAATTCTTTTTACAGCTAAAAGTTATTATTATTATTATTATTATTATTATTATTATTATATATATTTTTAAAAAATTTTTTTGGATTTTTTCCTGATTTTCTCCCTAATTTTAGTCGTGTCCAATTCCTCCCAGTCACTAGGGGGCTCCCACATTAAGACTACTACTACCATTCAGGGGAGGGCCGAAGACTATCACGTGTTTCCTCCGAGCCACGTGACGCCAGCCGACCGCATCTTTTCGAACTGCTCGCTCACACACCGTTAGGGGCGGAGTAACACACTCGGAGGAAAGCGCTATCCGCTCCTTCCGTGTGCGCGAGCTCACAGACGCCCCTGACTGGCTGTAGAGCCGTGATTAATGCGGGAGCACAAAGTACCTCTCATCCCTCCCCTCTGAGAGAGCTCGGCCAATCAGCTCTCTCTAGGCCTCCGGCTGTGCGAGGTTACAGCATCACCCGGGGATCGAACCAGCGATCTTTACCACTGCGCCACTCGGAGGCATTATTATTATTTTTAATTCTATATTTTGAATTTGTAAAAAAAAATAATCTCTTATTTTATACTTTAAATTCTTATTAAAAACTTTACTTTTCTTATTTTTTTATTTTTAGGTCATCAGAGGCCGTATAAGCATTTAACTTTATATCATACTGTGTATGTGACAAATAAATTTTTTATTTAAAACCCTTTGAGCTCGGGGAGAACATGTAAACTCCATGTACTGTACACACACACATTCAAATGTGGGAATCAAATCCTTGACCCTTGAGGTACAACGCCACATTGTTCACCACCATGCCACCTTGGAGGTTAGTGGTTTAAAAAATATTATTGATGTGAACAAAATCATTCAGGAAATTTGCGGGTTGGTGCGTAACGAGCTTAAAGATGGAGGAAAAAAAAAACAGCCTGTTTGTGTTAAAAAAGCATATAAACAAGATATTTTAAACCCACTTTTGTAAAATTTTATATTAAAATATCAATTTTATCTGGATTGTGTAGCAGTATGATTATTATCTACATTAGTATTCTTTTATAATGTATAGTTTGTTTGGCCAAAAAGCTACTCTAATGGTGAAATATCTTATTTACTCAAGTCCACCAGATGACTCATTTCCTTTTACTTAAGTATTTTTTTGTTTGTGAATGATTACTTTCAGAGCCTTATTGTTACAGTGTGTTTGTACTCTTTCCAACATTGAACAAAAGTAACGCAATTCAAACAGACACATTAATCGCACGTAAGAAGTTTAATAAAGGGTCATGAACAGCCCTTTATACTGTATCTATCAGCAGTAATGCTATACAGCCTCGCGACTCTCCTTTAAGCTGAAACAGATGAAACAGATGCTTCTGACTATTTTGAATGACAGAATTAGATGATGTAATAATAATTACCCCAGCCATCTGCGTTATAAGGCGAATCTGGGAAATTATCCAAATCCACTGGATGAACATCTTCACATAATCAAAGTGCCATTTTCATTAGAGACCAGCGGGCACAACCCCAGCTTTTATGGGAAGTCCAACCCTTTAGGTAAATTAATTAATCTTTTTTATATTTCACCTGTAATCTCCCCAAAGTCATAATTTGTTCACGCTTTTACGCTTTAGTAAATCTGTTTATTCATTCATTTGTGGATCCAGAAGTCAAGAGTGCACGACCAAAAGCTACTTCCTTTTGATCAGTTTTTGAACATAAATCCTTTTAAATGGATGAATTAGGTGAAAAAGGAAAAACTAATTTAAGTGGTTTATAAGTAAGGTTTTTGGGCAGCTCCAATCTTTCTTCAATGTATCTAGGATTAGATCCTTCAAGGCCCTAGAGCTGTACTTGAGCAATAAACACACTCCCTTCCAAAGTATTTTCTTTCCAGAAAGATTTTTCAAATGGGTTATTATAAATAAATAACACTAACATATAAAAGTGCTTTATTGTATCTTTAATTATGTATCTTTTAAGTGTCTTATTAAGTACGGCCTTGTTCCATTTGTAACCATTTAGTTCTATTTTGCTTAACAAAAATTTCGTTTTTATACTCATACGAGCTAAACTGGTGCTTGTTTGGTCTCATCTGTTAGTCGTGTCTTATAGTAACTAACTCTCCCCAAATTGCCAGTAACTCTATCATCTAACTAACTACTGTAACTAGCACTAATTAGCACCAAATCTACATTGTAACAAAACAGATAGAACTAACCATGATAGAGAAGTAAAGAACTAGTTAGCATTATGAATTTTTATTTATTTATTTTTTAAATATAGCTTTAACTATATATACGAAACTACGGTAGTATAAAAGTATGGTAATATATATCACATAAATCAAGAATGCTGTATTGCTGGAATCAGCACGACGGTCATAGCCATGAGGCCTAGTGATGGGAAGTTCGAATCATTTTAGTGACTCGGTTCTTTGAATCTCGTTCATCAAAATGAATGAATCTTTTTTT
>JAQMYJ010000014.1:20734422-20757551 GCA_030014305.1 Clarias laeviceps | reverse complement strand
GACCTCCGGCTGCGAGAGGTTACAGCATCACCCGGGAATCGAACCAGCGATCTCCGGATGATAGGGCGAGCACTTTATCACTGCGCCACTCGGAGGCCCCAACGTCGTTATTTATTTTCAATGGTTTTGGAGAGGTAGTGAACTACAAGCGGTGTTTATACTATTGACTATGCACTGTATACAGTAGGCGTGCAGTAATTCTCACGTAGTAATACTTTATATATCAATACGTATGTACAGTATATATATCAATATATAACATATAGCAATACATTTACAGTAGTATTAAAATATCTATACAAGTTTTTCTTTTCCTGGAGTGTGTATAAATTGTATATTGTATATAAATAGATACATAAGGAGCTTCATGATTCAACATGTAATCCACTACATGAGTTAAAGAACCCATTTCTGATGTATTTATTGATTGACATCCTGCATAATGCACTTTGGTATATTAGGGCTGTCAATTCTTTAATGTATGTGATTAATCTTCATTTATTTTTATTGTTTTTACAAAAATTAATCATATGACTGAGTTTGACCCCAATGGCTACCAGTAATCACTGTGTGTTTGCCCAGCTGTGAGTGATAATGGCATGTTTAACACGGATAATAAGATGACTATGGAAAAGTTTTATTATGAAAAGCTTCTAGATGGAAGTTTGTATTAAACCAAAGTTGTGAGCTCGAGCTACCTTCAAGGGGAACTATTTTTCATGTAAGAGTACATGAAATATAAGATGTGGCAGTGGTGGCTCAGGCGGCTTTGTTGATTTTCTGCTCTCAGGATCCAGGTTTGAGCCCCATTGTTGGTGGGTTGCCACACCCCCATATTACCCTGTCACTACAGTGCCATACCCGTTCAGGGTGTTTGTTTCCTTTTCCATCAGGACTGTCCTCAGGGTCAAAACTAACTGGTTGTCTATGATATTATTACTGTGTTTGATTGGCAAGCCAACTCATCTGCCCTAAACCCCAAAGTGAATCCATAGTGTATTGTCATGCGGGAAATGAGAAGCACCCGACCCAACAATACAGACTAGCTGAGTGCATAATTGGATGGTCTGAGTATTTCAGAAACTGTAATACAGTGAAACCTTGGATTACGAGCATAATTCGTTCCGGAAGCGGCTCGTATTCCAAAACAGTCATAAACCAAATTTAATTTTCCCATAAGAAATAATGGAAACTCAAATTATTCGTTCCACAGCCAAAAAAAAATAAATACATAAAAATAATTAACACAAAATATAAAGTAAAAATAAAACAAATTAACCTACACTTTACCTTTTTAAAAAAGTAAAAAGAAATCCCGACAGATAAGTGTTTCCGTTTGAGTGTTTCCCGCTGTGTGTATGTGTGTGTGTGTGTGTGTAAAGCCTCTCCCGTCCCGAGAAAGAGTGTGTGAACCGAGCACACACATAAGAGAGGTGGAGGGAGAAAATGGATTTTTAATTTTCTAATAAACCTTTATTACACAGTAAACCTTTCTTATTTGAATTTCACATAAACACACATTAACGGACAGACTGTTTTGTCTAATGACACTCGTGTGAGCTCAAACTAACGGAATCACTGCTGTAAAGTCAAACAAACAAACAAATGAACCGCACGTTACCTTTGAAAAGAATTGCGACAGAGCAGTTTCTGTGTGTGTGAAGCACCCCCTCTGCTTCCCGCACACACACACACACACACTCTAAACGCGCACGCGCAAGGGGTCAAACACACACTCTCTTGTGCGTTTAGAGTGTGTGTGTGTGTGTGTGTGTGTGTGTTTTCTCACAGAAACTGACCCCTAGGCACGCTGTCAAATTACACACACACATAAGCTCACACAGGCTGAAACAGAGAGGGAAAGAGAAAATGGATTTTTAACTTCTAATGAGATTTTCTTTGCTTTACACGCGCGCACACGTGTGTTATAAGAAACAGTACAGTACATGCACGCTGTACACAAGTGCTTACAAACACAAAATAAAATATGTTTTACACACACACGTGGTCACAGAGTTGCAGTAAACAGTACATGCGTGCACGGATGTTGATTATACCAGTAAGAGACGAGCACTAAGACCCAGCAGGGGAGACGATTACCCACAATTCCGCAGCTCAAGAGAGAGAAAAAACGTTGCCTTAGTTGTAATCACGTGACGCTCGTGCGTCAAAACATGAAGCGCACGCATGATACATGATACTTGGTGCTCGTAAAACAAGACAATGCTCGTTTTACAAATAAAAATGTATTAAAAACCTTTGCTCGTCTTGCGGAACACTCGTAAACCGCGTTACTCGTAATCCGAGGTCTCACTGTACTTCAAATTGATCAAGGAAGTTGAACGCCAAATGGCATTAAATTGGGGTATTATAGTGCAGTGGTCCTCAACCTTTTTATCACCGCGAACCAGTCAACGCTTGACAATTTTACTACGGCCCGGGGGGGGGTGTATGTCTCAAACATACTTTTAAGGCCGTCGTCATTTGCGATCTCCAGCAGCTGATCTTCTTCTTGCACAGACATGCTATATTCACGTAACCAAGAGAATCTGGTCATTTCTCAAAATAAAAGGTTTTTCAAAATAAAATATTGTTCAGACTCAGATAATGCATAAAACGGAAATATAAAATTATTTATTGTGTGGCCCGGTACCATTTGATCCACGTACCGGTACCGGTCCGCGGCCCGGAGGTTGGGGACCACTGATATAGTGCACTCCATAGCACTCCATACCACTATGTGTGGCATCTACTGGGATTTTTATGCATAACAATCTCTAGGGTTTACAGAGAAGGGTTTGAAAAAAAAAATACCCACTGAGTGCAGTTCTTTGGGTGGAAATGCCTTGTTGATATCAGAGGTCAGAGAAGAATGGGCAGACTGGTAAGAGCTGATAGAGAGGCAACATCAAACCAAATAACATTTGGTTACAATCAAGGTACATGTCTGAACACACAACACAAATCAAATCACACAACACAAAATCAAAATTTGATGTTCAGCTAAGAACAGTAAACTGAGGCTACAATTCACATGGACTCACAAAATTTGAACAACAGACGATTGGAAAAACGTTGCCTGGTCTGATGAGTCTCGATTTCTGCTGGGACATTCAGAGGATAAGGTCAGAATTTGGTGTAAACAGCATGAAATCATCATGGCTTCCATCCTGCCTTGTATCAACGGTTCAGTCTGGTGGTGGTGTAATGGTGTGGGAAGATTGTCTTGTCACACTTTAGGCCTCATTGTTTAAATGCCACAGCCTGAGTATTGTTGCAGATCATGTCCATCCCTTTATGACCGCAAGATAACGTCTTGACGCAAAGCTAAAATCATCTCAAACCGGTTTCTCGAAGGTGAAAATGAGGTCACTGTACTCAAATGGCCTCCAAGTTCACTCAATCCAATAGAGCACTTATGGGGAGACAAATCTGCATCAACTGCGTGATCCTATTACATCAATATCTCTAAGAAATGTTTTCAGCACCTGGTTGTGAATCTCCACCATAAAGAATTAATGCAGATCTGAAGGTAAAAGGGGGTCCAACCCAGTGGCATCAAGGTGTACCGAATAAAGTGACCGGTGAGTGGGTTTAGAATATGAGCTGCTTTTTCTTCTTCCTGGGCTTTTTAAGTTAAAATGTTTCGGGAAACTTGATGACGCACACACATGTACACACACACACACACGCACAGTGCTTTAAATAAATTGGTGAGCACAGAACAGGGAAGAGAATGAGTCAGCGTTCACGCCGCACTCAGCCACGGGTTCTGTCTCTTTTTTTATTTTTATAAATTTAACACGCTCCATCATTAGTTCACCGTCCTCGCAGCGTGCGCTCCATTCAGAACCGCTTTACTGGTGTTTAACATCTCAGCGAGGAGTGTGTATCATGTTGACAGCTCTATTAGCGATGCTAATAAGGAGGGACAGAAGAGCCAGTGCGCGTTCAGGAAGCAGGAGATGAGTTAATGACGCCTAATTAGTTCACCGTCCTGCTCTTGTCTTTCCTCATCTGGTCTGCAAAGCAAACAAGACGGAATCATTGGACACCTGCTCTTCACAGCAGGGGTCTCGGAGAAACCGTCATCATCATCATGACCTTCATCATCATCATCATCATAATAATAATAATAATAATAATAATAATACCCTGCCATCTCAGACATTTCCCTCAACAGCCTCTTCCTGCTGCGTCTCCAGGGAGCGATTTTTAAGTTTCCTCCTCGTCCGACTCATCACACTAGAAATCGTCGTGTCAGCAGCTCTGTAGTCTAATTCTGTTACACAGTATTCCTCCAAAGAGACTCCCTCATCCTGCTGTCAGTGTGTTGTAGTCACTAAAATCGATCAGTTTGTCTGGCATGTCAGTGTTAGCACCAGAGCTACTGTATGATGCCATAAGCGTATAACAGCTTATACATGACAGATTTGAGATCTGAATAACTTCTGAATGACTCGACCAGGTGGTAAAACTACAGCCAAATCTTTGATTTTTTTTTCTTGCTTATTTCTGTGATTCTGTTTGTTAGCATTTGTTAGCTTTTTCTTATTTCTTTTTAATTACTAACATCAGATTAAATTTTCTTGTCAATTTTTTTTTGTTTGTTTTATTAACATTTAATATTTTTATTTTTAAGTTTCCTTTTCTTTCAATTTCTTTAGTTTTATTTAATAAAAGTTAGATTTATTTTCTTATATTTTGGGTAACATTTCTTATATATGTTTTTGTTTGCTAACAGGTCCTGATTTTATATCCTATATATATGTTTTTGTTGACATTCATATAAATGTCATCTTTCTGATTTATGTTCTGAAATGTGACTTTATTTCTTTGATAGTTTGTTTCTATTTTTTCATTTACATTTTAAAATGCTTGCTTGCTAACTTTTCTTTGTTAAAATTGTTAAATTATTTCTTACATTTTTTATTTATTGTTGTTGGTAACATGTTTCATTTTATTCCTTTTTTGTTGTTTTGTTTGACAACTAAAATATTTTCTTTTATTGTTTTTGTTAATTTTTCTTAGATTTTTATATGTTGATTTTTTTTTGTTTATTTGCTAACATTTTTTTCTATTGGATTTGGTTTTTATTTAATAAAAAAAATTGATTAATTTCCTCAAACTTCTATTTGTTAACATTTATTATTTAATGCAGTTTTATTTGCTAAAACATTTCTGATTTCATTTAATGTTTTTGTTAATGTTTGATTAATTTGTTTTTTGTTAGTTTTTTGCTTAGAACATGATTTTATTTATTGACTTTTTATGTTTGTTTGATACATTTTACATTTGTTTGTTTGTTAACATTAAAATTACAAATATGTTATCTGATTTTCCTTTTTTTTTTTTTTCGTAAGTTTTGTTTGCCAAAATACCTAGTTTATTTATTTCATTTACTTTCTCAGATTTCTTGAGTTACTTTTCTTTGGTTTTTGGTTCCTATTAAAATTTGCCATTCAAGGAGTGAGGGGGAAAAAGCCACTTGTAGTGTGAAGTAGGCAGACTTGATGAGTCGATGCTGGATGCTGCTTTGTCTGTGGGATACAAATTGTAGCTTTCAATAGTGGAAAAGAGGTGTTAAACTCTTATTCTGGATCGAACAAGATACAGATTATAATGAATGTGATCGTATGGCATCAACATAAGGAAAGGGCCAGGTTGTTATTCCTGATAGCTTTTTGTCTGAGCAGAATACAGCTGTGTGTGTGTGTGTGTGTGTGTGTGTGTGTGTGTGTGTGTGTGTGTGTGAGAGAGAGAGAGAGAGAGAGAGAAAATGCTGAGTGGGAAAAAGTGACAAATGGTGCTTTGGTGGGAAAAAATATGACTTCATATAATTTCAGCTCTGTTATTGACCCGATATATAATAATGAAAGCCTGTAGCGCTAAACTCTACACCCCACCACTCCACCCCAACCCCGCGAGCTTCTCTACATTTGCTTTAGTGTTATATTTTAAAACAGAAATAAATGTAACTATTTAAAGTGTTTTGTAGTTGCAGAAGTATTTATACCCCCCAACCCCCCACCCCTCCCTTGGGGGGTAGAATCATTCTTGCATGCCACCACAGCTGCATACTGTATCTTCTGGGATGTGTCTCGAACATACAGTATTCACACATCTGGATCCTGGTGGTTTTTGCCTGTTCTTCTTGATATTATTACTTTGGCAGATGAAATGGAGCAGCACAAGCGTAATAAGTAAACATAGGGGCAGACGCTGCTTGAGGCAGAATAGGCTTATGGCTTTTTTGTCGTATTCACTGGTAGCTACGTACAGTTTGTTGAAAATGTCTTTACTGTGAATTCAAACCATTGACATTTTTGTCTGGGAGAAAAAACTTCTTGTCATTGCTGCTTCTTGTGGAGACATTTTTATTTATTCATTCAGTTCTTCTGTTCTTTAGACAGATTTTCAAAATGTTCCATGTTAAACTTCTGAAGCCTATTAATAAGTTGTTAAAGACCAAATTTGAGTATTTTTGATTGTGTGTGTGTCTCAAGATAAAAAGGGCGGTAATGAGCTGAGGAATTTGTTATATGAATAAGAGTGGAAAACAATAAAGCATTAAAAAAACACTGAAATAAAAAAACATTCAATAAGGAGGGAAATTGAGAAAGAAATAAACATCAATCAGCTTAGTTATGCTTGTGAGAATGGTTTTAATACACACCTCAAACCTTGATTGAATTATGAATTAATTAACTGCTACTGGAAACAGGAGGGAAAATGTAAAAAAAAAAAAAAATCATTAAGCAAAAAAAAATTAGAGAGACTCATCAGAAAAAAAGGCTTCAGTTTGCTAATGAGCATAAAGATTGGGACGTGAGCCAGAGTCAATTTCCAGATAGGAAAATAAAGTATTAACAGATTTTTGCCAGAATTGAAGATTTGACACATTTCACCTAACGCACTATATTGACCATAGTCCGATGAAAATGATCGGAAATGTGACTTTGCTTCAACAGTTTTATTGGTGCTGTAAAGTCTATTTTTTAGTTTTCCAAACCATTGGTTAATGTTTTTTTCAGACACTCTTGATTCATTATTTCCACCTCTTCACACACTACATGAGTATGTCCAGTCAGTAATATGAGGCTGATGAGATGAACTGGGAATGGTAGAAGCAGAGGATTGGATGAAATGGAGTCTGGCAACAACGCATAAGCATAAAATTAGCGAAAACAGAAAATAAAAAAAATCACTAACTGTTACTCTGACATTCTCGTATAAAAATGTCTTGATACAGTTATGAATTCAGTGTAAGGTGTCCAGGCTTTAAGGCACCAAAGGAGTTCTACTGTAAATCCTGATGCTCCCAGCACCATGCTTCACCACTGGAATGAACATAAACATAACATAATAACATAAAAAAAAAACATTCAGTAAGGTGGGAATTTGAGAAAGGAATAAACATCAATCAGCTTAGTTATGTTTATGAGAATGGTTTTAATACACACCTCAAACCTTGATTCAATTATTGATTAATTAACTGCTACAGGAAACAGGAGGGAAAATGTAAAAAACAAAATCATTAAGCAAAAAAAATTAGAGGGACTCATCAGAAAAAAGGCTTCAGTTTGCTAGTGAGCATAAAGATTGGGACGTGCATGAATCGATCGTGCATAGTGATATTTTAATCTAATATTATATTTTCATTTTTATTATTATTATTATTATTATTATTATAACACTATGGTAAATGCACACCATAATCAAAGCTAAAGACGATCCAGTGAAATATTGGAATGTGAGATATTTTTTTTTTGCCCGGACAGTATAAACCTTGTGATTAGCCTTACAAATGGTAATATGTCCAGAGGCGAAGAAAACTAATTAACACCTTTTGATTCATCAGATTCAGGACTTCACCATTACAGTTGTATAAATATGTATAAAACATAACACAGAGCTGCGTCTCACTTCATTATAGTAACAGTGTAAGGGCTGAGTGTGTTTTAGAGGCTGAACTGCTTCAATTCCAGACACAGAAGTCATAAATCGTTTTCCACCATCATGGAGGAAATGATTGAAAATGAGACTCTGGAGAGGCAGATCGATGGTTTGGTTGCTTCAATAGTTTTATTGGTGCTTTAAGGTCTATTTTTAAATTTGCCAAACCATTGGTTCATTTTTTTTTGAGACACTCATGATTCATTATTTTCACCTTTTCACACACTTATGAACTGGGAATGATAGAACCAGAAGACGGGACGGCATTGAGTACAGAAACAGTACATACGCATAGAATTAGCAAATACAGAAAACTGATTAATTTGCACCAACGTAAATGTAAACGCCATAACGATAGTATGGTCATTTTAATGATTTCATTGTAATTATTCCAAATTATTCATTTACTTCTGGGTGGCACGGTGGCATACTGTTCTCCCCGTGCTTAGTAGGTTCCCTCCAGGTACTCCTGTTTCCTCCAACAGTCCAAAGACGTGCAGATTAAACTAATTGGCGTTCCCAAATTGCCCGTAGTGTGTGAGTGTGTGCAAGTGTGTGCCCTGCAATGGACTGGCACCCCATCTAGAGTGTACCCGCCTCATGCCCTAAGTCCCCTGGGATAGTCTCCAGACGTCCCGTGACCCTGTATACTGTAGGATATGTGTTATAGAGTGAGTGAGAGTGAATTTACTTCCAATCTATAATTATGGGTTGCACTTTCAATGTGGTCTTGTCAGCAATAATAACAAGAGACCATACTCTTCTCGTTCCCATGATCTTCATGCAACTTCCTGCATCAATCACACTCCCGAAAGTTGATCCCTCATCCTTTTTGTAGCAGACGGTTTGATTGCATGGTTCCTTCCAGACCCTGACAGCCTTTAACCCTAGAACAGTAATGGAAAGTGATGCAGAAGGCGTGGCTCGAGACAACTGAGAAGTCCACACTTAGACAAACAAGACAGAATGGATTTGAGAGGAAACAGAGAAAACAAGACATAAACATGAGTTGGATAAGAACGGCAATGGCAAAAGTAAACAGAGGTTATATGCAAAAGCATACTATAAGGTACAAAAGGGCGTCTAAAAAGACAAACAAAGAAGCAACAGTGGAGCACACCGGTTATAAGGAAAGGTTTGTGAAGCCTATAGAGTTGTTGTTCATTACAACAATGGACTGATATGCCACTGATATGTGAAGAAGTACCTTCACATCTTTATTGAGTAATCGTATACAGTGCAGGCTAGAAAAAGTTTGTAAACCCTTGAATTCAGTAACGTGTAGATCAGAACAACGTGTTTATTAAGAACAACCTCCACCGAACGTTTCCTGAAGCTGTGTATAAGACTGTCCCAAAAAAAAGAGACATTTTGGACCGTTCATCTCACCAAAGTGTTTCACTCACTCACTCATTGTCTATACTGCTTTATCCTGTAGAGAGGGTAGAGAGGGGCCTGGAGCCTATCCCAGGAGACTTAGAGCACGAGGCGGGGTAGACCCTGGACAGGTGCCAATTTGTCGTAGGACACACTCACATGCTCATTTACACACTCTGGCCAATTTGGGTAGAGCAATTATCTGCATGTTGTTGTTTTTTTGGACTGTGGGAGGAAACCAGAGTACCTGGAGGAAACCCACCAAACATGGGGAGAACATGCAAACTCCATGCACACAGACCCTGAGGTGGGAATCGAACCCGAACCATGGAGGTGCAAGGTGTGAGGACAAACTACAATGCCGCCTGACCACTATACATCAAATTGTTGTAATTTGGGTGATTTTAGATTTGCATATTTTCAAGCCCTTGAAAAAAAAAACTTGGAAAGCCTATAGTATTTTTAGAATATTGAAATATTGAAATGAGGATTATGTGACATGGTAAGAGAGATGGAATCCTCAGCCTTATTTCGACACCATGATGTTTCTGCTACCCTTAAACAGAACTTCTCCAGCTTTACGGTTTTATAGCAAAAAAAAAAACATGTTTTTCTATCAAACCTGGAGAAACCAGCTTGGAGTGCGTTCATTAAAGCTCTTAAAACAATGTTTAAGATTAAAACTCTCAATTCTGTTGAATCATCAGGAGGATAATGTGTCTGTGAATGTTCTCAGTCATCCAGGCGAGTTTATCTGGAAGTTGAATCATGTGAACTGGACTTCTTACAGTACTTGTTAGGTTGAAACATTTTAGTTCTCATAAAAGTAGTTTTTTTCAGTCTGAGGGATGTTAGAATGTGGAATTTTACATATTTGTATCCAGGGTCAAGGATCTTCCCCTGCCTGAAAAAGATTGTTACGTGAACAGTGGCGAAGGTGAGAGTGGGAGGAAGAGTGGTTAGAGAGTAGGGGAGGGGGAGCAGTAAGAAGACCAGTAATACACAAAGATTAGGGAGAGTTGTTAAGATGAAATGACCAGTCAATTTCCAGATAGGAAGATAAAGTATTAACAGATTTTTGCCAGAATTGAAGATTTAACACATTTCACCTAACGCACTATATTAACCATAGTGTAAAACCTGACTTGATTTTTTGCCATTTTTTAAAATTAAATTAGTATGATTTTGATGATGATGATTTTGTTCGTCATCTTGTTGCATCATGTTCTTTTAATCTCAAGGTCACAAACTGTTCCAGACACAGAAATCACAAATCTTTTTTCAGCTTCAGTGTGAAAATGATCTGAAATGTGACTTTGCGTCAACAGTTTTATTGGTGCTATAAAGTCTATTTTTACATTTTCCAAACCATTGTTTTTTTTTTTTTTCAGGCACTCTTGATTCATTATTTCCACCTCTTCACACACTACATGAGTATGTCCAGTCAGTAATATGAGGCTGATGAGATGAACTGGGAATGGTAGAAGCAGAGGATTGGATGAAATGGAGTCTGGCAACAACGCATAAGCATAAAATTAGCGAAAACAGAAAATAAAAAAAATCACTAACTGTTACTCTGACATTCTCGTATAAAAATGTCTTGATACAGTTATGAATTCAGTGTAAGGTGTCCAGGCTTTGAGGCACCAAAGGAGTTCTACTGTAAATCCTGATGCTCCCAGCACCATGCTTCACCACTGGAACTGGAGGGTTTGCTTTGCCTTTTTTCTTGAACTTTCTAAAACAGTTCAACTTTTGTTTCATCTCTCCATCAAAACATGCTCTCAGAACTACTTTGGAACATCTGGATTATTTTGTGAAGCTTGACGTGCTGCATTTTATATTGACAGCACTGGGTCCTTTGTAATGTTCTTCCATTAACACCAATCTTGTCCATGTTTTTTTGATAGTAACTACATTTATAAAGCCTTCAGAAGCTTGTAGTTTTCTGGAGGTCTATTGTTGCCACACTTGGGTTCTTTTTCACCTCTTTCAGGATTGCTTGATGTGTGATTGTTGCAGGATGCCCATTTTTAGACACTTTGTCTTATTGTGGATTGATGAACTCACAGGTCCTTAGACATCCTGTTATAGTTATTGGGATCATGGTATGGTTCACACTAATCAATAGTTCTTGAGAAGAACAGATATCTCAGTAACCAGATGTTGTGTGTCCTTATTTAAAAGGACACAAGCCACATTTTTAACCTAATCTCCTTAAGTGAATAACAAGGCACCAGGCCCAGATGGCAAAAAAGCTGAGTTGCATAAATTGTTTGATCAAAATTTGGAAATACTAGGATTTTTATTTGTGGTTAAAATACTACTAACTACTGACCGGAAGGTCACAGGTTCAAACCCCACCACCACCAAGTTACACCTGTTGGGCCCTTAAGCAAGGCCCATAATCCTGAACTGCTCAGATATATAATGAAATAAAAATGCAAGTCACTCTGGATGACGGCGTCTGCTAAATGCAGTAAATATAAACTGATTAGAAATGCTTTAGTGCATTTTCTGATGGAAAATCTTAGGCTAATCATATAATTTACCAATTAGCAATTAAGCAAATTAAGTGTTTTTTTCATGGGTAATAATGCTGAATTTCATATTCTTTCTTGCACTTTGTTGCCTCTATTTTGCCATACAGTCCTGAAACACAATTTCAAAGTGTACATGTCTTTTATGCAGCAATAGGGCCCTCTAGTGTCTACTCACCTTCATTACAGAAAAAGTACATCCAATTAGTACAGACAATATAATGTTTGAATCTTTTTGACATTTCTTTATTTTTTTATTTTTTGTGAAAATGTGAATGCTGTACTGTATGTACAGCACAGTTACAGTGAGGTTATTATAAAAGCAAATGATTGGATTTCAAAGCAATATTTAAATCTAAGACCAGACATGGAGAAAAGTTCAGTCCACTGACTATCTTCAGTAATGGAACATCCATTCACTGATCAGTTTATTAGGAGTCACTGTTTATTACTGTAATTTAATCATGTGTAATCTATGCATAAAAGACAGTTTAATAGCTTTGCGTTCACGTCAAGCATGGACAAAAGGAAGAAAAAAAGGGATTGATGCCTTTTTTTTTTTTTACCATTTAAGGCTTCAAGCATCAGCATCTTTTAATTTAATTTCGTCTCTTAATAATCATTTAAACACATTAATGTACTGAACCCTTCAGCATGCTGGTTTGTGTAAGTACTAGCTTCATGTATACAGTATACTAGCTCCAGAAACAGAAGAAATATGATCTAGAAGAGCTGACAGGTAATTATTAATAACTCGTATTTTAAAAGAAAAGTGCAGACAATACTCTCTTTAAGTTTTGTACATTCTTCTGAATTGTGCTTATTTATAGAATAATAATAATTAAATGGTGACAAATCAATGGAAGAACTTGTGACTCAGTTTATGCATTAACATGACAGATTGCATTAATGAGACAATCAACAAGAAAAAAAAAACACACACACAAACAAATTTTAATTGTCCATTGAAATGTAATTCAGTCTGGAGGTCATCGGTCTAAATCAGTTCTACACTTCAAAACAAAAACGTATCCAAAAGCTCCAAAAGCCAGGATTTGTGTCATTTACCAGTTTATCCAGTGCCGATTCTGTACAACACCACTACCGAAGACCAGCCACACATTTTCAATACTAAAGGAAAATTCTACCCTGAAACACTATATATACTGTATATATATACGTGTGTAAGAACTTCAGTGCTAATGAGTTTGTCTGACAACTGACACTATTATTGCTAGCTATTTCTAATGCTATTTAATAGGGCAGATGAAATGCATTGAGATTAATGGAGTGAATTACAAGGGAAAAAAGGCATTTAGTAGAAAATCGTTAATGTAGTTTTTTGTTCATAATTTCCTTTGCTTCGCAGACGATACACAAGTCTTTTATGGTGGATTATTTGCATATAATGCAGTTTCTTAACGAGAGGTCTGGCAGCAGCGGTGATAGTTTGTGACATGAACTTAAAATTAATGCTTAGCAATAATAACAATCCTGGATTTTCATTACAACATACAAACAATGATTGCTGACAGATCTGATCAGTGTCTTCATAAAGTTGACAAACAAATTGTATGAAAAAAATTAGTTAATAAATAATGTTAAAAAGTGTTAAAAGTATCAGTGTTTTTACTATGTAGCTTTATCAACTCCAAACAAAGAAATTGCTTACATTCTATTCAGCAGACTTACTGCCTACTTTCTGGAGAAAACCAAAAACAAACAAACAAACAAACAAAAGAAAAACAACACAACAACCTTTTCCATTGTGCCATTTTTTTGATGAGTCTCACTAAGAAGTGGTTTTCTTATGGACACACAGCTTTTTATTCCCAATCCAGTAAGTTATTTTTGTGCATTTTTCCACATTGTGCATGTGGAAATGCTCTTACTTTCACTATTAAACATAGCTCTGATTTCTACTGTCATTTTTTTTAAACAAAATGTTTAAATGATCTCCATTCATATTTTTTCTGACCTCATTTCTTCCTTGAAGTTGAAGATTCAGCACAGTCCTTACAGGTTTTAATAATATGTTGGACAGATCTTAGCCCAATTCCATTAATCGCAAATCTTCTTAATTGATTTTGATACAGTCTTGATACAGTCCAATAATTCAACCCTTCTCTAATGTTTTTTTTTTTTGATCGGGTAGTGTATTACAATTCTTTATGAGTCACCCAAGTAAGGATCAAAAATTCTATGGCTTATCCTTTCTAATCTTCTAGGTAATTTCCTGTCAGATCCAGATCCATCTGCTTTGTGGAGGATGAAGCCGACTCTTCAGTTAGATGCTGGCAGTAACTCTTTGTCAGGTGGCACTGCTTTAAACTGTGAGGGGAAATAATGGCAATAGTTCAGACAGCACTTTATTTATAAAATATTTTATATAAAGCTAATTATTTAGTTTATTTATGACGCTATAGTATATAGTTTATAACTATAGTGTGATAAAATCTGGTTCTCAAATATGATTAGTTAGAAGGAGTTAATTACGGCCAAAATGCAATGGTTCTGATTTAATTTTTCTTGTTATACATATAATAAACACAATGTGTGTTCCAAAGAAGGTGACAAAGTTTATGCAACTTGGAAGTGACCAATCTTGCTTCCCTAAAAACTTTCCAGTTTTACAGTGTTGTCTCACTTCAAACAATAATCATTTAAAATGCAATTTATTCATATTTATTAATATTGATATTAAAATCGGAATAAAATTCTAGAAGCATACAACCTTTAAAAATTGTTACCTAAATTAAAGCAAAATATAAGGATCCCCCCCCCAAAAAAAAAAATTCTGTAGTGTCCGTAACCATGTAAAATTCAAGTTGCAATATCTTAACAATTTTGCATTTTAGAATAATACAGTTTTTCAGGTTTATGTCTTTTCATGTGAAATCTGAATGACAGTTAAGATCAGTGAAAGATTAGAATTAAAAAAAAGTTACGGACACTACATATAAAAGGGCATGAAATTGTATTTAGCAAACTGTGTTTAGCCATGTTTCTTTTTTCCTGACAAAAATATAAATGTGTATGCATATTTACAAAACCTGAAGCATGGATCGGGAGATAAGAAGCATTAAGTATTATGAAAAATGGTTTTATATGATTCTAACTGAAAATTCACTTTTTCACATGTTTTGGCCCTTAATTTTCTATAAAGCAACTGTCAGAGTTGTGTAAGCTGCAGTCCAAATCATGCGTGTGTATTAACCTAAATATTTGTTTTTATTTACATCATGCAAAGAATTTATTCTACATACAGTATTATATATACAATATTATGAAAACTGATGTAGTTCAAATATTATAATCAGATCTTACCTCAGTCTTTGCAATTTGCACTTATCACTTCTGAAAAATGGTTCGAGCCTCATCACTCCTGTGTTGGTCAGACGGTTTAAAGAGAGGTCCAGCTCTCGAAGTTTGGACTCAGTGCTCTCAAGTGCAATTGCTAAACTCCCGCATGACTTCTCTGTAATCTTGCAGGCTACAAGGCTGTTTAGTACATGATGATATATTCAGAATTGGTTTTCAATATACAGTAGCTTTTGCTTAAACAATAAACCTCATTTTGGATTTCTGTAAACTGTACAGTCAGGTACATATTGTTGGACCTTAACAAAGTGGTTGTTGTTTCAGCTGTTGTTGTTTCAGTTGTCTACTACAGTATAGTGGCTTTATTCAGGTATTTATATGCAAACCGGTAGAATTGAACAAAAAACTCATGCAACAATGGAAACAATAAAATGGTCAGCAACAATGAAGACAAATTTCAGAACTTAACCCGATCCTGCCTAATGTCCATTGTGGCACTTCCACGTTGAGGCCAAGACTCCACAAGACCTCTGAAGGTGTGCTGTGGTATCTGGTACTGAGACATTAGCGACAGATCTTATAAATCCTCCAAGATGTGAGGTAGAGTCTCCATGGGTCAGACTTGTTTGTCCAGCTCATCCCACAGATGCTCAATCAGACTGGGATCTGGGGAATTTGGAGGCCAAGTCCTCTTTGTTATGTTCCTCCAACCATTCCTGAATATGTATTTGCAGTGTAGCAGGGCATGTTTTCCTAAAGAGCTAAGGAGGCCACTTGCCATTGCTGTGAATAAGTGTATTTGTTCTGAAACAATGTTAGATGCCTTTCTATCATAGCTGGTATTAACTTTTGAAGTAATTTGTCATACAGTAGCTCTTCTGTGGGATTGGGCCAGACAGGCTAGCCTTATACCCTCTTGTGCTCTGGTGGGGAACTGTCTATGATGAATGAGCCGTGTAAAGAAAAAACAGAGTAATGTGCTCTAGTATTGGGAAGGGAAGGAACAGCTCATGGTCTGATGCATACTACTAAATTGTATGCTGTAGGCATGTATGGCTGCCAATGGATCTGGTCCCATTTCAATAACTTTTGAGATGACTTCACATGCTTGATCATTGTGTTGGCCATTTGAGCGTCCTTACACTTCTTGTGAAAGTACTGTTCTTTCTGTGGATCTTTGAAGCCTCTAACTTCAGTCACCCTATGTATACTGTACATTCAGATTGTATCTGATTGGTCACAGCTGGACAAGATGTGATCCAGAGGAGAGATTTGGGCAGTACGTCCTGGTGTTATATCTATTATATTGCAGCACGTCCTGGTGTTTTGAAAGTCTAAGGGGATTCGACATTCATCCAGACCATCCAGGACCAGCAAAATCTTAATGCCATTCTCAAAAGAATAGAATGAACTGGGCATTACGATGTGCTCAGATTTAGCTAAATGCTTCAAGACTCATTAGATGAAGGATATTACGAAGGAAACTCAAGACTTTTTTAAGGAAAATAAATGAAATGTTCTGCAATGGCCAGGTCAATGACTTGATGTTAATCTAATTGAGATGCTTTTCCTTAGGACAAAACTGAAGGCAACCCAAAAGGAACCCAGCTTCTGGTTGAAGTCTATGGGTTCCAGACTTCCGCCAGCCATTGGCTGGAAAGGATTTGTTCCCAAGCATTCAAAAGAACATAAAATTTTGTGATCAAGGTAATTTGTCTCATACATTTGATCCAAATGGGGAAGCACAAATACACAATTCTGAAATCAAAAGTGATTCTAGAGTTTGTTGGGGTCCTAGGTAAAGATTTGCAGATGGTCTCTCTAACCACTATTCATCACCATTAATTTATAAGTGATAAGTAAGTTTGTCTGGCCTCGGGGGCCCCCTAATGGCCTGGGGCGCCAAGTAATTGCTGCCTTTGCCTATTGACAAGAAGAACCTCTGACTATATTCGATTGGGATGAAAACTCTAAATAATTTCAAAATGTCCAAATATTTATGTACCTGACTGTGTTTACCAGGAGGTTCCATATACTTTATCCTCTTTCACAGATCTGTGTGTACCTCAGTATCTCAAGCTGACAGTGTGGACTTTTCAGCCCTTTGCAGAGATCCTCCAGTCCTCCATCTCCTATGCTGTTGCGGCTCAGATCTATTTCTCTAACAGGAGAATTCGGTATTCGAAGCGCAGATGCCACAACCTCACATGCTTTATCTGAGAGTTTACAGTTGCAGAGTCTGCAAACATATCAGCAATCACATGACACATGCATTTACAAATGTCAGTTTGAAATTTATTCATGCTTTTAAGAACTCTGAATTGCTTACACAGCCTTCTTTGATGCCCTGATGATAGGAAGTAACCTCTGACGACTGGATGCTTTTATTGTTTTGTAGTTCTGTAGATTGAAGCTTTCCATTATGTCCTCTGACATCAGTAATACAAAAGCCAGGGCGGAACATTGCTCGGGATTTAATTTCTTATCAGAGAGTTTACCAGAATTCAAACTCTCCTGGATTTCCTTCACCAAACTATTGTGGCCCATTTCATTCAAGCAATGGAATAAGTTAATCGTCTGGGTCTCTGTTCTGTCTTCCTCACGGATCTTCTCTTTGATAAACTGGACAATTTCATCATTTTGAAGGGACTCAAAAGGTAAAAGATGTCGCAGGAGCTTCCTGCTACACTCAGTAGTAAGGCCCAAAAGGAATTGTAGAAATTGGTCAAAATGCCCATTTTTGTTTTCTAAAGCCATGACCACTGCGGTCTTGAGTACGTCTGTCAGCGTCATGGGGTGACTATCATGTGAAGCAAGAGCATTTAAGCGCTTGTTCAAAAACTGTCCCAGAACATGTATGGCAGCCAAGTGCTCCTGTACACTTAGGTGTAGGAAGCAGAAGACTTGTTGTCTGTACAATCCAAACTCTTCCCTAAACAGCTGTGTGACCAGAGAGGAGAACTCTGATGCCTCACTGATGTCTATCCCACATTCCTTCAGGTCGTCTTCATAGAAGATCAAAGTCTCTTTTTTAATGCCATGGAAAGCTAATTTCGCCAAGTTCAAGATCATATGTTTGTCACTTTGCGTTAACTTCCGCAGGTCATTGTTAATGGCTTTCTGGTACTTTCTGTTTTTCAAACCAGCCTGGATGAATAAATAATGTATGTACAACTGAGTCCGATTTTTCGGAAATTCACCCAATTGACTTTCTCTTATGAGTATGTCCAGGACTGTTGCCGTAATCCAGCAGAAAATTGGGATATGGCACATGATGTGCATGCTTCGAGATGACTTCACATGCTTGATCATTGTGTTGGCCATTTGAGCGTCCTTACACTTCTTGTGAAAGTACTGTTCTTTCTGTGGATCTTTGAAGCCTCTAACTTCAGTCGCCCTATGTATACATTCAGATGGTATCTGATTGGTCGCAGCTGGACGAGATGTGATCCAGAGGAGAGATCTGGGCAGTAGATTACCTTTTATTAGATTTGTCAGAAGAACATCCATAGACACTGGCTCCATTATATTGCAGCACGTCCTGGTGTTTTGAAAGTCTAAGGGGATTCGATATTCATCCAGACCATCCAGGACCAGCAAACTCTTAATGCCATTCTCAACACTTTCGATATCTTTGAGCTCTGGAAAAAATCTCTGCAAAAGATCCATCAGACTGCAGGCTACCTTCTCAAGATTGAGATCACGGAAAAACAAAGGAATGATGAGGTCAATGTCTTGATTGGCCGTATCTTCTGCCCAGTCTAGCATGAACTTCTGAACAGACACGGTTTTCCCAATCCCAGCCACACCTTTGGTTAAAACACTTCTGATACAATCATTTGGTGACTTAAAAATGTCTGTTATGTTAACAGGGGTTTCTTGAGTGCTATTATTTTTGTTAGCTTTCTCTATCATTCTCACTTCATGTTCTTCTCTGACTGCTTCACTTCCACCCTCAGTGATGTAAAGCTCTGTGTAAATGTCATGCAACACAACTTGTGTTTTTGGTAGTGCAAGTCCTTCATGAATATGTCGAAATTTCCTTCGAAGTTTTTCTTTGATTTTTTCTTGACATTTGGATACTGGCTTCACTGCGAAAATGATCAAAATGGTTAATTTAATATGAGGTATAACTGTACATTGTAATGGCTGTAGTTTACATCATTTTACATTTAATTTTGTATAATGACATTCCCCCTTACTCTCTTGTTCTAATACATTTAGGGTTTCTCAAATATAACCAGATTCAAAGATTGGCAGATCGAGAATTACATCAGCACGTTAAAGGAATACAGCGGAGATTGTCAGTCTTAATTGCGGCACGTTTGGACCCATAACATCATTTGTATCTAACACAATCTAATCTGTTTTATTCTACTAGGTGTGTTCAAGTTAAACCAGGACTTGTGATGAAATTTCTGGTGAATGAAGACATAAAACTGATTGACATTTACAGAAGACTTCCGTACGGTGAAGAGACTCCTAGCCTGGCTTGGAGCCAACTGCAGTAATTCCTGTTGACGTTAAGTGAGTGGAATGCTAATAAAAAATTGTAACATTTAGCAATTATTTACAGGACATACCTGATGCCAACTGAATTGTAACGCTAAGAACTTCATCTTCAGAGAAACTTCCCATCATCCTTTCAGCAACATCTTGATTGCTATCAGCTTGCAAAGTCTCAAAGCATTCTGGGTATTCGTAAGCCAAATTTCTTTTAAACTCTCGAAACTCGGAGGCGGTCATGTTACCCAGGATTTTCTGTAGTGTCATGAGAGTATTGGGAAGTGTTGAGATCTGAAACAAATACACAAAATACAAAAAGTGAACAAGAGGATTTATTTTATATATCTAAAATATCAATCCGCTAATTGTATTTTAGGTCATTCAGGCCAAGAACAATTTACCTTCATGTATTGTTTTTCATGTTCTCTGTGTTCCTTCACTGCACACTCCTTACAAATGGCTGTCTGCTCGGTTTTGCAGAACATAACCTGAGCTTGGTGGTGCTCCTGACAGAGTCTTTTTTGAACTACACCAGTCTCCACATATATACTGTAACAAATAAAGCAATGAATGACTAATAAAAATAAATACAATGCTAATTTAAAACCATTATTTAAAATATCCAAGCCTTCATGTTTACGTTACACTCAATTAGCTCCCTAAGAAAAGTATTCTTACTGTATGTTCTTATGAACTGTCAAACAGATATCTTCCTTTTCTTGCAAACAGGAAAAAAAAAATCCTATAAAAATTTAAGTTTGATTATTCAATTTTCAACCTGATCATTCATGCCATGCTTTTCTTTTCTTTTTTTTTTTGTTAGGCCATCTTCAACAAGTGAGAGTAGGCCACAGTTCAAATGGTCAGCTTTCCAGGCATCCTGATCCTGACCCCACTGTTTTCACGGGCCATCCTTTACATTGGTGGGTCCCACTTCCCCCTTGTATCACCTTCCCGAAGGGCTCAACAGTAATTGCAACCCGGCAATGGTGGGGCACAATCCTCCAACCCTTAAATCCGCAACCAAGAGCCGAAACTGCCTGAACCACCACTGCCCCAATATCTACCATCCTCCTCTGCAGAACGTTTGACCAACCCTACCTGCCTTCTAGAAATTTTTACTTGTGACTGCCCTCTCCTATAAGCCTACGTTTCACCAGTCCCACCTCTCCTATAAAAAGGTTTGACCAATCCTGTAATTTTCTGAAAGTGGGCATACTGTATGAACTTGCACTCATTTTGTCTGTAAAAGGTCTTTAAAACTCAAGACTCCTTGTAAGGTCTTAGTGAAGAAGTACTGAAGAAATTTTAGCATGATGACTTAAGTAAGGGCATTGAAATTATTCCTTAAGACATCATGGTTGTTAATTTTTTTAGGGTCTTAATGGGGCCTAAACACCTTATTAATAGGTTTTTATGTCATATGGTCCTGAAGATGTCTTGTTTGTGCCCACTGGATTCCTGCCGGTTCTCTTAGAATGTTTAAAATATCCAGCCCTTTCCAATAGAACCATTGAAACCTCCTGCCCTTTACTGTGAAAATACTGATCAATCCCATTCTTTCTTTAAAAACCTTGACCAATACATGTTCCAACCTGCTCCAACATATTTTTGCTTTTGTCCTTTAGAATCTTAGTCCTGATGCAATGGGCCTACCTTGAGCCTAACCTCTACATACAGTAGTACTTAAAATGTGCTTAGCTGTAATATTATTACTTGGCTGGTAAATTTCACTTAATAGACATGTGACCTGAACATGACAATAACCGGAAAACAAAACAAAACCCAGAAATAATGATTTAAATCGTCAAAATAAGACCTTGTATATTTCTGCTCTTCTCCTTGACTGAAGTGCATTGGTTGAATCATTGAGTCTTCGCTCTTCATTGAAAGATTATCTAGTGGTGGTGAAGACTTTCGAACTCTGAATGAAAACAAAAAACATTTTTCCTATATCCACATTTGCAGGTATAATGCAAATTTAGCACATATTTCTAATAAGACTAATTCGAACAATCAAAATTGTAATTCAACAAGACTGGTTCTTCAGTATCATATTAAATATTAAATAACATTCATAGCCATAACAGACCTTTTGCCAGAAGGAAAATGAAGTGGTTGGATCATTGAATCATCACTTTTCAATGAAACATGACTAGGTGAAGAAGACCTCCTGAAAGAAAAAGTGAAAAATAAGACCAGCGACAACTTTTTAGCGTTAATTCAGAAGTAAAGCATTTATTGTGGTCTATTTGTTAATGTTTGTTGATTCCCACACCCTGAAGGAGAGGTGTAGTTTGGACTGTTTTTTTTTTTTATATTATAAATAATATTCCTGCATAATAATATAAATAATAATCCTGCAAACTTTGACCATATCTATTGACTCCAGCAGAAAGTTTCTCCAATCCTATTCTTCCCCAAAACCACTAACCAATGCTGCAGAAGGTTTGTCCAATTCTACCCTCTCCCACAGAATTTCTGACCAACTCTTTCATCAGCCATAGAAAGTTTAACCAATTGTAGAGACTGTAGAAAGTTAGGCCAATTCTACCTTCTCCCAGAAAAAGATTGTCCCTCTCCCACAGGAGTTTGGCCAATTTCTACCCTCTCCCAGAGAAAAGTTGACCAATTATGCCATCACCCACAGAAAGTTCAACCAATTATACCTTCTCCAGGAGAAAGTTTGGCCAATTATACCCTCTTCCACTAAAAGATTGACCTTCTCCCACAGAAAGTTTCTCCACTCTTCCTCAAAAAATCCCAACCTCTCCCCCAGAAAGCATGACCAAAACGCCCCCTCCTACAGAGTGTTTGATGAATTGTACTCCCTGACACAGAAGGTTTGACCAATTGCATTCTCTCCCACAGATTTTTTAAAGCAATCTCTTAAACATCATACTGTACTAAACATTACATAATATTCATCCCTGAAGCAGACCTTTTGCCAGAAGCAAAATGAAGCGGTTGGATCATTGAATCATCACTCTTCATTGAAACTTGACTAGGTGAAAAAGACCTTCTGAAAGAAAAAAATAATGAATACAGGAACTGTTTACCACATACTAACCTTGCAAAAGGGTGCAAGACTACACAACTTGACCTATTTTTTGTGTAATGCAGCTTTTATCTTTGAATATTAAAAAATGCATGTTCAAATATTTCAGAAAATATCAGACCGTTTCTGATGAGTCCCTTTGCCTTGCTCAGTCTGAACTGTCTCCTTTTCGGCACTTTGAGAGCTCTGAGGTTTCTCCATCTCTGGTTTCTTTAACTGTGTGAAAAACAGTATAAGTCTTAGTCATATTACTGCAAATCAAGATCCCTTAATGCTATTTTCACTAATTAAGCTCCAATACATGATGCAAAATTGCAGTACATTTAGATTACTGTTAATATATATCTTAAGAGTAATCTATATATATATAT
>JAQMYJ010000014.1:20701425-20726967 GCA_030014305.1 Clarias laeviceps | reverse complement strand
TGAAAACTCCTTTGTGATTCCTCATGCATGTTGTTTTAGTCAAGACTTTTATAATTATTCTACCATCATCACTCAGCATAATTTGGCCCATAATCTGTTAACTACTAACACCCCTATCTCACCTACAAGGTTTCGCGCAGTGGCTGTAAATACGGTTCATCATGATTCACCGCGGGTTTTGGTGCTGTTATTACGTTTCCATCTTTCCACGCGTCTGTCCTTGCGGAAGCTTGTGGACCTGGAAGAACTTCGCGGAACGTTAGACGGTCACGGTCTAATAATCACAGTGCCTAACACAGCTTCTCACCGAAAGTCAAACCGCATAGGTGAGATAGGGGTATAACAGCAGGAATAACAGAGGGGGGCGGGGTTATTGGGGGCGGGGTTTGTAGGATGACTTTCACACACACACACACACACCAACGGAATGACTGCTGTCTGGCTCATGGATTACATAAATTGTCTAAATAACGGATTACATTTCTGAAAATATAACTAAATAACTAACGCGGACCTAACGCGTTAGATTACCTGTTACATCAAAAAAGCAATGCAAGTGCTCTAATGCGTTACTTCCAACACTGGCTACTAAGGCAGCAAATTTTTAAATCTAAGCTCAAGCATATTTGGCGAAGCTAGCTAATGATTAATCCATTTGAAATATTAACTTACGCATATTTTGCTAAGCTTGATAATGGCAAGTCCATTTGAAATCTTAGTTTAAACATATTTGGCTAAGCTAGCTAATGTATTGTTACTAGAATTGATCACAGGTGGAATGCAGTAGCAAGTAAACATGACTAAGTAGTTTTGAGAAAAATTATCCATTCAACAAGCTCAAACATATGAATTGCAAATATAAGCTGCAATTAATTGACTTATTATCAACAATGAAAGATGATGCAGCTTCAGATCAGCTTTGTTTTTTTTAATCTGATGGATATTGCAGTGCATTTAAAGTTTTACAAGCACGACTGCATTATCTGTACCTCAGTTTACAAATCTCATCACAGAACAGAAAGTTAAAATGAGAAAGACAGAAAGTGAGACTAATGTATGCAGAGAAATAAGAGCAATAAGCATCCTGCTACATATCTAAAAAACAAACAAACAAAAATCTACTGCAGAAACAAACAAATAAATAAATAAATCCGATCCGCATCAGATATACAGTACATCGGCTAATGTGTGTTTCTGTCATACGACAAAAACAAAACAAACAAAAAAAACAATATATACACTACACTGCAGGACTGCATGTGCTTTTTATGAGATAAAAGGTGAAGCTTGAATGTGTTAATCAATAACAGTGTTTGGCAAAGAGGAGTGCAGTCAGAAAACATCCTCAACACTGATCACATTACACGGCCTCGGAACTGGTTAACAGTCATATGTTAATTTCTGTCCATTTACTTGCTATAATAAGTTTATTGTAAAACCTGACTGTACAATCGTGTTGTATTAATTCCAGTCTTATACACGATTGGTTCAGGTGCTTCGGTCTATGTAATATTATAATGCAAAAAAAAAAAGATTACAATTTATTACAATATATTTGAAAGCTAATGAAGTTTGTTTTGTTTGGATACACTTTCTAATCATTATTATTATTATTTCTTTTTGCTTAGTGCTTTATTTTCTTAATTCTAGAGAAGAAGTTCATGTAGAGTTATAAGCCTCAGAAATCACCAATTAGAGCCGTTAGTAAGAGTTTACAGAGCATAATTAGCAGACGATGTGCTACCTAATAACCAAATTTGAACCAACAACCATTTTTTTATATTAACAAACACCATAGTTTTGATCAGCTCCTAATTCCTAAAGCACCTCACAAAACATCGCATCATATCAGCTATGCACAAGCCCTCCCTCACCAGCTTGTCTCTATTATTATTATTATTATTATTGTCTATATTATTGTCCTGAAGTTACTAGGACAAAACAAAATCAAAACAAACAAACAAACAAGAAAATCTTGACATGTTATTGAGAAACCGAAAAACTCTCTCTACACCTGGTAGAAACCTTACTGACTCGGACTGGAGACTCCTTCACTAGATGTTACATAAATATCTATTTAGAGAAAGATTCAAACAGTGGTATGCATTTGTTTCTTTGTTAAATAACATTTTTGTTATTCTGTTTGCTCGATTTCGATTATGTGGTGCATCCATTATGCAAGTCCACATGATCTTGCAGCTGATCTGCAGTTAAAGCCTCTGTTACAGAAGATTAATCAGCACCTCCTGATAGCACTGTGGTACTGTACTGTTTCCCTTTTTTAAAAAAAACAAAAATAAAATAAAATCCATGCATTTAGACAACCTTATACCTCAACACCAGGTATGTTTTCAGGTTTCACCAGAACTACCTTGTAAAACTTACAGGTTTGCAATTCCTGCTTTCCTGACTGCAGAAGAAATAGCTTTGATGGCTGTGCACATGGAGTTGAGAAGCGTCGTCAGCTCTCCGGTCCCTTTGGCTTTCCGTCCTTCCTCCAGGACGAACCTGGTCAGGGTGATCACGTTGGTATCGAAGGCTCCTCTGTCCGACATTGTGAGTCGAGCTGTGTGCAGGTTCAGGTAGACAGAACGGCTGAATGCGAGCCTGGTGCAAGAGTTTGAGGGGCCTTTAAGGGGGGGGTGTGGGCAGGTCAACCAATCAGACGAGGGATTTACACACATCTGGTTAGGCAAGATATTGGTCTGGTCAAAGTTCAGCAACTGTAGCACTAGCAGCACATTTTAATCAGTCAAGTATTGTAATGGTAATATACACACTATATGCAGCTGAAAATTAGATGACCATAATTAAGAACCTTTTAGAGACTCGGGCCACACTAAAATAAATAATAAATAGAAAACGTACAGGAAACACTGGGATGTGTGTAAATGTTCGTGCATTTCTGAAACTTTCAAAAACAAAATAAGATTAAAGGTTAAAGTTCACGGAGAGCAACCTTGCACGTCACTTAGTGTCTCTAGGACTTGGTCTGCAGTCAAAGAGATAAAAGCTTTATTTGTTTAAAGTGGTTTTGTTTGTGCTTTTGAAATGTGACTGACGCAAATGTATGGGTGACCACAGTGATCACAAAGCCCTAATCTAAATCTAATCAAACTCCGAAATAGTCCAGAAAGTGTCTGATGTGAGTATTCATGAAAAAGTACACATTTTTGTACTTTGCAAAAGTCTAACTAAAGCTTCTAAGGTATGAATCAGCATGGGATGAGGTTTTACTGGGCTGATGAGGTTTTCAAACTAGGTGTGTTTACATGGACCGTGAAGTTTCTTAAATAACGCAGCCAGGATTAAAAAAAAAACATGCATGCTGCATAATCTCATTTGAAACAGTGTGTTACGATCTGGGGTAATCGGAATAAATTTCAAAAGAAGGCGTGGTGTTAATCTTTGATTAACTGTTCAGTTAGTCAATATTAGCCATGCAACTGCTCCATCTGATCGTTTCTCTCTTGTCAGAATAAATACCAGCAGTTTGACAGCAGCCATTTTTGGACTTTTATTCATTTGGAAAAATTATTATTCTCTGGCACACAACAAAATGTTTCATTTGAAAATTGTTATATAAGCTTATTTTAAAAGCTTATATATTTAAACTTCCTTTCTTTACTGTTTTAAGCAATGCACATCACATATACAGTATAGAGACACTCTATACCGTATATACTATAAGTACTAAAGATAAAGAGTTTGTAGAAATAGTTAAAAGGTTAAAGCTTAAGATAATCTGATCAGCTTTAATGTAATCAGTGATATTATTATTATTTCAGGTTGAAGCCCACGTACATGTCTGTCTGTCTGTCTTTCTGTACAGCAGAACTCTCTGTCTAAATTATTAATAAAAAAAAAATATTTTTTTTTGCAAGGTTGAGTATCTTATGCCTTACTTTTTGAAGTTGTACTTCTTTCGTCTTCAGCCAAATACACTCCCCGTTCGGTAATCCGAGAGTGAATCACAGATGAGAAATCGGAAAAGTAGTTTGGATAACGATGAAGTTTTGTTTTAAAATTACTGCAACGCGTTAAAATTCACTTAAACCACTTCAACTCTGTTATTTCAGCGATGAAAATATGAACTAATCCCAGTAAAAATATTCAGTTTAGCTTTTCTAATTAATATCTATTGGTGCATGTGTTTGTTTACATCGAGCGAGTAGCGCATTAGAAGATTATTTTAAATTAGATTATGAAATTCTGTTGATAACATTGTTTTTACTCAACGTTTTGATTTCAGGGTGCAGGTTAAACTTCAGGCAGATATCTATCTACTGCAAAAGTCTCATTAAATTCTGTCCAGCAGTCGATTTAAGACACAGCCACAGTTGGCGCATGTGCAGTACGCGCTCAAAACTTGCGTCTTATAATCTGGCACATAACTGCTCATAATTTCTCTTCTACTCAATGTTTTGATTCCATTTGAACAGGTTTAACTTCAGGCAAATACCGAAGTACTGGCAAAGTTTCATTAAATTCTGTCCAGCCAGTTTAGCGTGATGCTTTAACACAATCTGTCTGGACAGACATACACACAGACAGACAGAATTTTTTTTTTTTTTTTTTCTGAGACTGGTTTCGGGTCTTCCAAGGTATGAAACTTAAAGATATCATTAAAAAAGTGAGCTCTGTCCAATGTACAGACAAAACCTTTCTTTTATTTATATAGATCATGCATGCGTGTGTGTTTTTAGACTCTCCCGTGTCAGGACACAACCTGTACATCAAGCAATGATTCTTCTTCTTCTTTTAATTCATCTTAAAACTTTTTGGGCAATTTGGGCACTTAAACTTATTTTATTTTATTTTTTGCTCTATGATTTGATTTACTGCCTTGTTACTGTATATACTATACATACGCATTTCTTGTGCATTTTGTATTATTGTAAATGTCGCAGATGTCTTTTAAAGACTTTATTGTTCCTTTAAGAAGCCAGAGGAATCTAAATCTCCTCCACACTCTTTGCTAACTTCTCCTTTGCTAGCGTTGGTTGCTAGGGGCGCTTGTTGCTAGGAACCCAGGCGCGCGCTTGGCTTAAATGTCACTCATACTCCACAGTGCTGTCTCGCGCGAGACTGAACCGGACTTGTTTCTATCTGGAGCTAAGCTAACCGTGAGTACTGATATAAGTCAGTTTGACGCGTTATTCATGACTTATTAACGGAAAAGAAATGATATTACATTAGGAGAAATAAACAGGACAGATATTTTAGACGTCACACTGCGTTAGATGCGTTAGTTTGCTCTGTAAACTACTAGAATGAACTAGAATTCGCTAAACATATCTAACTAACTTATTTAGTTTAGTAAATATTTTTATTTTTATTCATAAGACTCTTTCAGAATTTTTTTAGACGCATTAGGAGTGAAATTTACGAGCTGCTTTTGTAAACGTGTTTGTGGAATCTCTTCCTTCCGCTTGTGTGGGCCGTTTCCATAGTAACGCCAACACCACTAACCTTGGGGGGCTGATGGGACCCTAAAAACTTGTGCTTTTTTAAAAATTTGTTTTGGTATTATATTTTTGTTTTTTAATTCGATATATTTTACTAATTTAAGGATAGAGTAATTATTATGTTAAGTATTTATTATGTTATATTTAAACCTTTCATCATCATCATTATTATTATTAATATTAACATTATATTTTATATTATTATTTTTCATATATTTTTCATAATTAATTTTTTTAATTATTTTTATATTATTATTATTATTATTATTAAACTTGTTTTATTATTATTATTATTATTAAAATTGTTTTATTATTATTATTATTATTATTATTATTATTATGAATATATGTAAACTGTGTGGTTTATCCCCCCCTACATTTTCATACACTACAAATCATACTGCTATCATTTTTATACATTGTTTTTATATTTACATTTATGTATCTACCTGTCATTGAATATAGTGAGAAGAAAAATCATGTAAGTAGAGTTAATTTTTGACCAAAGCATTTTTTTTATAGTGGCAAAATCAGTTATTTCATCAAAAAAAAAAAAACATCAACTTGTACTTCATTAAAAGAAAAGAAAGAAAACAATGGCAAAGAAACCAAAAAAATAAAACATATTCACACAATCAAGAATTGTGAGTTATTACTCATTTTGTTATCATCACCTGACCATTCATGTACTCTCTGATATATAGGTCATGGAAGACACCAATCATGATGGTGCTGATGACACTGATGAACTACTTTGTACGGGTAAGAAGTGTTAATCCAAAAAGTTATTCTAATCTTAGAGCCTTCTTTGTGACTTTCATTGATTTTTGTATATGGGTGCGGGATTTTGGTTCATATCTTCAGTAAAGGTGCATTAGTCAAAATTGTGAGGTAGTGATTATTATTGTGGCCTGAATTGATTTGAATTGAACTGCATTCTTAGTACTTCTTTTGTTTTTGCTCACTCTTCTCAGAGGTGATCAGTGATTTCAGAGTCGGTGCATCTCCTCTCCATCGAGACCACTGCGATTTCCTCCTGGATGCCATTGACGCTCAACTCAGTCGTCTACAGGTTAGAGAGACACTGCTTTCCATCTGTTTCTCAATGAATAGTTAATCATAGTTAGAAATCAGTCCAAACCGTGAACAAAAGTCTGAAGCAAATGAGAACTGCATTTGTGCATCTTGTGAATGTACTAAGCATGATATTGTTATTATCAAAGGTTAAATATTAGACAAATTTATCTTTAAATAAATACAAAATAATTAGAAAGATAAATGTAAAATATTTTGTGTCCTTAGACTTGCAGTTATGTCCAGGCAAATGGAGGAAATGGGAAACGAGAAGATATTCTTGGTCCAGGTGAAGTCAGACAAGTTATAATGCCGGCCATGTGTTGTTCTTTTATGACTCTCCCTCCACATTCAGATTAGCAAGTGGCACAGCGATAGACAAAAAGAAATTTTTCATGTTGCTGTTATTCAATTTAGTGCAAATTAGAAGGCAGGGTTTCAATCTCAGAGTTTTATCTAATTTATGATTTGAGTCCATTCTTTTCAGAAAAAAAATTGAATGATGAAAAATTATGACTGAAAAAATTCAATTTTGTGCATTTTTGTTTCTATAGAATTAGTGTTAATTTTGTCAGCTATTTTAGTCTTAGTCTCGAGATAAATGTCCCTGTAAGTCTTTTTAAAAAATCATATTTAGTCAATCTTATCCTATTTTTGTGTAGTCAGGTTTTAGTTGAAAGTCTGGACATTTTAGTCTAGTTTTAGTCAGAGAAACCAATAAGTATTTTAGTCTAGTTTTAGTGAATTAATAGTTATTAATTACACCTACAGTCAATCTAGTCAAGCCAAAACCATTTTTAAGGGTTTTTCACAAAATAATTATCTTAATATTTAAAATGTATCTTTTCATCCAATGTTTTCAGCTAATTATATTTATTTTTAACCTAATATTGCTAAATAAATGTACTAAAAGCTCACAATATCTTAAATATGTACATTTTAATTTTCTGAACCACTAAAAATGAATGAGGGAAATTTAAAGAGCTTTGTACTGTATCGGCATCCGAGTGTCTTATAGAGCCAAAGTGTGTTCTGTGACCTCATTCTTGGGTGCTATAGATTGCAGTGGTGCAGAGCTGTTGTTGATTAAAAGCTAATCTTCTTCTTCTTTTGGCTTCCCATTAAGGGTCGCCAAAGTTAACCATTTGTCTGCATCTAACTCTGTTAGTGTGGACGCTGTAAAGCAAAACAAACTAACAAAAAAAAAAAATCTAAATGTTGAATACGTCAAATTATTCTTTACATGATTCATTTAGTCGCCGTCTGCAGTTAGTTCTCATTTGACACATACAGTAGTTTTGTCATGATTTAGGTGATGTTCTGTGGGCTTGAAGGTGTTGGATGAGGCATAGGTGCAGAAGTAAAGGGATTACAAGTCTTTTAATGATGAATTAAAATGAAACAAAACAAACATGAACAAAAGAAGTTGGCTTTACAAGTGGAGCATGTTTCAAACAAAACATTCACAAAATAATATCAAAACAGACAAGAGGACTAAACATATCAGGAAACTAAACAGACTAGGACACACAACATACAAGAAGTTAACTAAACAAACTGACCAGACGGGGAGACTAAACAGACTATGAGCTATGCAGGTTAGTATCTAATCAGGTTAGTTGCTAAACAGGCTAAGAGCTAAATAGACTAATAGACCAGACAGACTAGAAAACTAAACAGTCTAAGATATAAGCATGTTAGTAGTTCAATGGTTAGTAGTTAAACAGACTAAGAACTAAACATACAAGAGAGCTAATCCTCCTAGAGGCAAATCCTACTACAGGCTAAACCCACTAGGGGCTAAACCTGCTAGAGGCTAACCACGCTAGAGGCTAACCACGCTAGAGGCTAAGCCTAGTCTAGGAGACACACAGGCATGGAGACAAACTAACAACACTTATTTAATCAAAACAGATATAAACTTAACTTAATCACACAGACAAGGAAACACACAGACTAGGAGACAAATTAACACATACTTAATCACAACAGATATAAACTTAACAACTCCACAAAACAAATGCCAACTAAAACAGAAACAAAACACAAAACAAAACAAAACAAATGCCCACATTATATGACTAATGCTCGACCCAGTTTCCCAGAACAAACAGCTATTTATAAAGGGTCTAATGAGCTACCTCGGTTCAGGTGAGCACTCTCATCACCTGACCGAGGTGCATTCTGGGAAACTGAGTCTACAAACAAAAAACTACACAAAACACACATAACGAGATTTCAGGTGCCCAGCGCCCTCTAGGGGTGATCCCTTACAAGTTTCAGCTTATTTCGCCATATATGACATAAGATTAAACTTTATAGAGATGTTATGAAAAAAAAAATGCATGTGTAAAAACAACAAAAGGAGCGTCTTAACTAACACCTTTTGGCCATGAAATCAGTGTTAAAGTTTGGAAAAAACATTGTTTACACACCATAGTTATTGCAACTATAAACATTTGTCTCGATTTTTTAAAATTTCCTTTATTATTTCCTCCAGTGTTTCTTGACAGGAGCACGTCTGCGAGTAAAGACACCGGTCTTGGGACAGATAAAGCAAGCTCCGCTCCTGAAGGGTTGAACTCAGATCATGCAGATCTGACCGCAGGTGATCTCAGAGACGTCTGTAGATTCCAGACAGGTATCTGATGCAAGCTGTTACCCTGAAGTGCTGTCTGGTTTTATTTCCTGCAGTGGAGCTCAGCAGGAGTGGCATGGAGCTCGGTGGACGTCGGGAGGATGAGTGTAAGGAATGTGTAGGGGTGGGTACTGCCGCTCCTAGAGACTCCAAGAGAGAACAGTGTCTGTGGAGACTGGAGAGACTGCTGGGAGCTGGCACTGGGGTATAATCATCATCATCATCATCATGATCTTTAATAAAATCGAACACAAACAATTGTATTTTTGTACAGTAAAACCTTGGATTGCGAGCACAATTCGTTCCAGCGTCCTTGTATATCAAAACACTCGTAAATCAAAGCTTTTCCGTCATAAGAAATAATAAAAACTCTGATTATTCGTTCCACAACCCAAACAATTAACTTTCTAAAAATAATTCATACAAAATATTAAGTCTTTAACAAGGAACATCTGTAATGACAATCGAGTGCACACACACACTAACGGAATCACTGCTGTAAAGTGAAAAAAAAAAATTCACCTGCACTTTACCTTTGAAAAGAATCGCGACAGAGCAGTGTTTCCGTTAGAGTATGTGAGTGTTTGGAGGAGACACACACACACACACACACACACACACACACACACTAATGGAATCAGTGCTTTTTGACAGAAGATAACACAATGTTCAGTACCAGTCAAAAGTTTGGACACACCTTCTAATGCAATTAGTTTTTTTAAATTAGTGATTTATTTTCTACAATTTAGAACAATACTGGACATTTTAAAACTATGAAATAGCTGCATTTGCAAAACCCATCAAGCACCATGATGAAACTGTCTCTCATAAAGACCTTCTCAGGAAAGCAAGACCAAAACTGACCTCTGCTGCAGAGGAGAAGTTCATTTAGAGTCACCAGGCTCAGAAATCACCAATTAACAAACAGCACCTCAGATTAGAGGCATTATGAAGGATTTACAGAGCAGAAGTAGCAGATACATCTCAATATCAACTGTTCAAAGGAGATTACACCAGTATTTTGGATAAACGTGTTCAGTTTTTTTTTTTCTTCAATGTAGAAAGAAATAAAAATCAGGAACGACCATGGAATTAGAAGGTCTTTTAAAGTCCAAACTTTTGACTGTTAGTTTATAGCTGTTGATATGGTGACCATGTTTCTTTAAGTTCTATGGAAGGAATATACAGTGTCCAGGGCATTTACTGTATAACACTCAAGTTGTCTTCCACCACAGGAAAGTCTTCAGGACAGAGGAGTTTTGTCCTATAGTAACTGTAACTGTAAATGGATTTAAAAAAAAAATCTACAGCATGCCATTGCAACATGCTTTAGGTTGTTCTGTTATAGAAATACATTCTCAACTCTTAGACTAAACTTTGTAATAGGAACAGGGTCTCAGCTTTGCAACAGCATGATTCATTTCCTCTAGTGTTTTTTTTTTCCTTTTGTAATATTTAAACAAAGCAGGTAACGAGAAAGGAGGAGGCCGACGAGGAGGACAGTGTGCGCACTGAGGATTTCAGCGCTAGATTCATACAGGAAATGCTCGAACCTACTAAGCTGGACACATCTGGATCTAGTAAGATAAATGTGCTGTGATGTATGGGGGATTGTTTCTGATGATATTCAGAGAAGCACAAACAAGCGAAAAGGTAGTGCTGAGCTTGTTTCTGGGAGGCGGGGCTTATTTATGGGCTGTAAAAGAAAGTTTGGAAGATCTATAAAAGTGCAACATTGTACATCTTTTAAAGTTTATTAAGTATCTTTACACTTGATTGTTGATTATTAAAAACACTTTGAAACATTACACTTGGCACCTTTAAATAAATCCTTTTTCAAAGTTCACAAAGGTTTGGGTTTATTGTAGTGCGTTTATTCTTAGCTTTAGATACTTTGCTAATTAATGACATAAAATGATGTTAGATGTAAAACCCAGATTTAAATGCACATCTGTTCACCTCTAGGAGGCAGCAAAGTTTTCTAAATTCCTGCTAAAATAAATACTATTTTACAACAAACTTTGTTGGATTTTTTTCCTCTAGTTTTAGACTTTGATGCTCCAGATTCTGTGAGTATCAGCAGCGATACCACCCTCCTCACCGAACCTCGGGTAACAAGCAGCCGGAACACAGAGCAGAACCCTGGTGTTCTTTCTTATAAATCTCCCAGCAGACAACTAGCAGGTATCTCAAATCTCTCACACTTAGACCCTTCATTACTGTACTGACTGTTACTTTAATTAAGGTAGTTAAAATGAATGTGTGTGTTAATGTGTTTTATGAAAAGATATGGCTAGAAAATTGTCCTTGGTATAATTATGAGCCTAAATATGTATTGGAACGTATATACATGCACTTCACACTTTTTCCTCTTGTAGGCGTTCTAGTGAAGAGTTTCGACCTGGTCAGTATAGACAGCGATTTGGACTCTGTGTGTACGGAGCAAGTACGAGAACACCTCCAGAGCACTCTCGCCAACAGGATAGGTACTGTGTGTGTGTGTGTGTGTGTGTGTGTGTGTGTGGTGCCTATGTACAGTAGGTGGTAATTTATATATCTTTACAGCACAGTGCTAATAAATACTCAATTATTATTGCTCAGAAAGGGTTCATTAATTTATTTAATGAACAGAGAGTAATATTAGTGTTTCTATGGTAACAACTAACAACAGGGATACTGTATGATTTGATAGGATGGACACTCCACATAATCTAAGTCTAAGAAGAAAAATCTATAGTCGTTAATATTTAATAATTTGTTAGAAGTGTCAGTGTTTCGTAAGAGAAAAGTCTACAAAGCACAAGATATTCTCAGAACGTTTGTCACTATCATGACAATAACTTTTTTTTTTTTTTGTCTTTTCCACTTCAAGAGAGCAAAAAGTCATAGCTGCTAGAATGCAATTAATTACAGGAACTAACTTATTTCACAGACAATCCACACCTTAACTATTAAAATTAACTATAAAAGGTTAAAAAAAAAGTACTGTGGAATTTTACAATATTATTAAAAAGTATTATAATTATATTAGTATTAATATTAAGACACTAGCACTAGCTGTTTTATAATATGACTGCATGGCCAAAAAAAAAAATCCAGAAACGTTCTTTCATAATCTGAGACCTGGAATAGAAAACCTCCATAGATGTGATAACCTGGTCATTCAGTACATTCAGGTCGACTTCATTTTATTGCCTCATAACATTGCTGAGTCCAGATCATAACACTGTCTCCAGAGGCTTGTATAGTGGACATTATGCATGATGGGTGCATCGCTTTATGCGCTTCCCTTCTTACCCTGACTCGCCCATCACTCCGGAATAGACTCAATCTGGACTCATCAGGTCACATGACCTTTTTCCATCACTCCAAAGACGTCAAAACAAGAAGCGCATGCGTGATACATGATACTTGTTACTCGTAAACCAAGACCTGTTCGTATTCCAAGTCAAAATGTATAACCGCATTACTCGCAATCCGAGGTTTCACTGTACAGGCTTAACAATTTACTGTTACATTTTTCTTTTGCTTTAGTCATTGTGTATGCAGATGGATCATTACAGTATCAATAAAAATAAATTAACAACAATTGTTCTACTTATAAAATAATTCTAGAAACACTTAATTTCTAGTGTGCTGATCAGAAAGATTTGCGCGGATTGAAAGAGATTTTCAAATTTCATATTGGCCCACAGCTTTCTTAACTTTGGGAATGGCTGCTCTAGTGTGATTTTTTTTTTTCTTTTTTTACATTTAATATGTATATTATGTGAAATGTGCCGTCAATACAAATGCTTTCCTGTAAATTTCATTACAGCACAGGAAGGGTTCTTAGACAATGGATCACGTGAAGGAAGAACGAGCACAAAAACCACACAGCAAGCAGAAAGTCAAACAGTCAGGTATATCCTGCAAATAACACCTTATCAAGCAAATATATAAATATAAAATCTTAATGAATTAATCTGAATCCCAAGCAGAGATACTTCTCTCTCTCTCTCCCTCTCTCTCTCTCTCTCTCTCTCTCTTTTAGCTCTGAGGACGAGCCAACCACTGTGAGTGTAAGGTGTTACAGAGTGCCGAGATCTCCAACCAGCTTCCAGCGAAGAGAGAAAAGGACCCAAGGCAGGAGGAGCAACAGCTCCACCAGCTCTACAGCCTCCACAACTGTGAGGCGCCGCACGGGACACGCTTACTACTTCTTCATATCCAGTTCACTTTATATCTCATATATCCTGAAAAAAAAAATCTGAACTTCAATATTTGGAATTTTTTTATTTGGTGTAAATTTCCTACTGTAAGTGTGTGTCTGTTTTAGAGCAAAGGGAAGATTGAGGACAAAATCAAATCAGAACTCAGCTGCGTGGGATTGTCGCTTGCAGATCTTCAGAAGGAAAAAGAGGTAGGTATGCTCTCACACACACACACACACACACTCACTCACTCATTGTCTATGCCGCTTTATCCTGTATACCTTCCAGACGGGGGGTCTGAAGGTCTCCTATCTCAGGAGACAGGGTGCCACTCCATCACAGGGCACACACTCTCATATTTCACACACTACAGGCAATTTGTAGGTCGCCAGTATACAAGTATACAGTATACGCCAGTAAGGGGTCCTTGAGCAAGGCCCTTAACCCTGTCTTCTCCAGAGGCACTGTAAAAAAGGCTGCGCTCTGACCCCTACCTACTAAAAAAAGCTGTGATATGCAAAGAATCAAGAATTTCACTGTATAAAGGCTGAACTTAACTTAAAAACCCTACAGTGTTATTGCTGTGGTTTAAAATCAGACCTGGCCTGCGCTGATCTCATTCCTAAAAGTTATTCTTTGTAAAAATGGACTAGTTTTCATTTGATGTGACGTAGCAGGAAACTAAATCCAGCATGGCTGATGATGAGGTCATGGGTTAGGCAGTTACAATTGAATTACGCAGCAAGGAGAATGACTTTCCAGTTTAGCGCCCCTAGTGGCTGTAACGGCATAGACATTTCAAAAGAAAGTCTGGGTTGCACACTAAACTAGGTAAGAGAAGTCATAAGGTTTGTTGAGATCTTGATTCTCTCGTTTACAGAACTAGCAGTGATCCAATATTTAGATATATTTAGATATTACTCTAATTGCCACTAGAGGGCACTAAACTGGAACGTGATCAGAAAAAGAAGCATCAATTAATTAAAGCGTCAATTAATTTATTAATTAAGATAATCTTGTCAGATGAGTAGCCAACTACTGTACATTTTAAGTGTGTGTGTGTGTGTGTCCTCCAGACAGCTGCACATGGAGTGGAGAGATTGAGAGAGGAGGTCGAGGAGGCTGAGAAAGAGCAACACACGCTGCATCTTAGCGTCACACACACCAGGACACACACTGAGCTCCTTAGGTACACACACCAAGTCCACACACACACACCTTCAATGGATGATGCCATTGATCATTTACTGTATGCTGCAAAATGCTGCGAAGAGCAGCAGAGTCTGTGGTGTTACTTTTGAAAGTGTGTGTGTGTGTTTGTTTTAGGAGCGAGCTGCACAAACTCCAAGCTCAGCGGGACTCTTATGCTCAGGAGGTCAAGGCTCTGCAGGAGAGCCAGGCTGCACTGCAGAGACACATAACTAATGTTCACCAGGATTCCAGAGTAAAATACACACACACACACACACACACACACCAGCTTCAGTCACTGAGATTTTGCTAAGAACATGGACTTTATTAAGATATCTTATTAATCTTTTTCGTTCCTTCCGTCTCTAGCATGTGCACTCCAGGTGTGCGTCCGCGCTGGAGAGGGAGGAGATGGACCGGCTTCTGGACAATGCAAAATCCGAGCTGTTCTCCGAACAGCGGCGTTTCAGACACACGCTGGACTTCATGAAAGATGTAAAAAATTGAATAAAATAAATAACACACACTCATAAACTCAAATCAAGATTCTTGTCGTGTTCTTGACTTCCTTTCTGTGGTTTATTCACCTGATCTTCTTGCTTGCTTAGAGATTGGAGGAAGTGACCCAGGAGCTGGAGCAGAAGCAAGAAGAGAACAGGAAGCTCAGAGACAAATGCACTCAACTGAAGGAAAAGCTGAGCACAACCACCAAAACAAGACAGGAGCTACAGGAAGTAGGTTCCCTCCATTTCTCAGGCGTGCCCATGTCTTGTATTTGGTTTGTCAGCTGTGTGTGTTTGTCCGTCTGTGTGTGTGTTTGTCAGTGTGTACGGAGAGAACGAGTGGAGCAGGAGGGTCGGATCGGGGCTCTGGAGAAGATCGTTGCGCAGAAGGAGCTGGTTCTCCTGGCCACGCAGCAGGAGAAGAGTCGCCTGGAGACGGAGATCAGGACTGTCCGAGAGGAGCACAGGGCGAAGCTGACGGCAGCGCTGGAGCACGCTCAGAAGCAAAAGGTGTTCACACTAACAGAGGGGATAATCTGGATTTGTATCTTGTGTAAAATGTACTTCATATTATGTTTTAAAGAATGAGACTTTTTTTTAGCAAATACAGGTATTCCCCAACTTACGAACGAGTTTTGCTTTGGGAGCATGTTCGTAAGTCGGATTTGTTCTTAAGTCCGACAAAGTGATTTTTATACACCTTTGACATGAATATACAATGTAAAGCATACCAAGCATACCAGAAACTAAATCCCTGTCCCCTTTACCCACGCTGACATCATGTGGCCAAAAACCATAACCGGTTGATGTGACATGTTGACTATACGAGTGACGCACGCACACTAAGACTGAGCATGGGAGACGATTACCCACAATCCCCCAGCGCGTTGCTTGTTTATCAAGTTGAAATGTATTAAAATATTTATTAAATTTATTAACACTCACAGACCAAATTACTTGCAGTCTAAGATTTTACTGTAGACATTTTATACATTCACTCACTTACACACTGAAAACATTGTAATATTAATTGTAAATATTGGTATCTGGTGCACTGCAGGGTGTATTTTTTGTTCGATACACGTGAGCTACTTGCACAATTTGATCGCATTAACGAATGTTTGTAGAAACGCGGTCCGTTCGTATCTGCTGAAATTTGTTCGTAAGTTGGGGACTACATGTATTTATTTCTCCACATGTCTCTTTCAGGAAGTGGAAGTGGAGCAGCTCAGGACTCAGATGACTCTCACCCAGGCGGAAGGGTTACAGCGGGTAATACCCATACACACACTCACACACACACACACACACACCCACACAATGGTATCCATTACTATTAACATCAAACTAATGCAGTGTGTCTGTGTGTGTGTGTGTGTGTGTGTGTGTGTACAGGTCCGTATTCAGGTGCACGAGTTAAAAGAGGCTGCGCTCAGAGAGCAAGCCGTCACACACACACGCCACACCGAGTCCTTACATACCCGCATCCAGGTCAGAGGTCACCGTCATACAGTACATACACACAATATAGAGCCACTATTATACAATTATAGAACACATTTATATAACATACTGTATATTCTCTCTCTTTCTCTTATCTGTCTGTTCTTTTCTCTAATCTCTCTCTTCTCTGTCAGATGAAAGATGAAGAGGTGACCAGGTTACAGGAGTCTCTAAAGCAGCAGCAGGAGGAAATGAGAAGGAGAGAGGAGGAGCTGAGAGGAGAAACTCAGGAACAGGTTCTCTTTCTCCACAGTTGATTATTTTCCTAGAACAGCTTGATAACATTTATATATTATATCTATTTAAGTGTTTTATTGGCTTTATACCACAGCAGTCTGTCAGCAAATGTAGTTTTTACATTTACAATACAGTATATCCCTTAAAACACAAGAGGCACAGATACGTGCCGGCAACACAGCACAGGTCAATGACAATAAAAAAATAAAATAAAATAAAAAATAAAATTAAAAAATATATATATATGTGCTTATGTGGAAGTCTTGCTGGTGTGTGTTAATGGAGAGGCTTCAGACTTCAAAATGTGTATTTGGATTTTCGGATATGTCAGGAAGAACAAAAGTTATTGTTACTTTTATAACGGGTAAATTTAACCACTAACAGAATATGGGATGACATCGCAAACATGTAGAACTCTCAAAATGAGAATATTATTATTATTATTATTATTATTGTTTTGGTCACAAAAACAACCATAAAAACACGTGATCATGTGTATCTGTGTTATTTTTTTTGCCTCTGTGACCCATTTTTACATGTTTTTTGCTCAGCCATGTTTGTATACAGTAGTTGGTTAAAATTTGATAAAATTCTGTTCATCATATTGCCTACAGTTGTGCTGAAAAAAAGGATAATTCATTTTGTACTGCACAATTCTGAGCCCTGTATATGTTTATTTAAAAAAGCAGCAAAGCAAAAAAAATGGCTTAAATGCTCTTTTTATCATTTTCATATTTGATGGCATACAATATTTTTTATATTAATGAAAACTTTAGTTTTATGCAGAGGTGGGCGGTATGTCACGTATCTCTATTGTACTTGAGTAATTTTTTAAAAAGATACTTTTTACTTTTACTCCATTACATCATAAGGCAAATACCTGAACTCCTACTTAACCATGTTTCTGCATGGCGTTGCGTTACCTAACCTCAGTGGTGTTTAGTATTTAAAGCGGGAATTTCCCTTGGGATGGATTGGCACCCTGTCCAGGGTGTACACCGCTTCGTACCCTAAGTCTCCTGGGATTCAGGATAAAGCGGGAAAAACAATGAGAATCTCGCCATCTGCTGACTATTATGTGTAACTGCATACGGTTAATAACGCAACAGGTGTTTGAAGTCAGAAGTGCAGCTCTTTGCAACAGTGTGTGTGTGTGTGTCTGTGTGTGCAGGTGAGGAGGGCAGTGGAACGAGAGCAGAGGAAGTGGGAGGAGCAGAGGGCGGAGTCTTTGCGAGAGCTGCAGGTCAGACTGGAGAAGCAGATGCAGGAGGTGGAGAGGAGAGGCAGAGCGGAGGTGGAGAGGGAGAAGAGGAGTGCGTTGGCTCTGCAGAATAAAGTGCTGGAGCTGCAGAAGGTGAGAACGAGGACACACACACACACACACACACACACACACACTCCGACCAGGATACAGACCCAGCAACTGTGTACCTGTGTATGTGTCTCTCTTTCACACACACACACTCCATCAGTGACTCAATCACACAAACTCTGTCTTCCTCTTTCTTTCCTCATTCACTCCTTATTCAATTCTCTCTCTCTCACTGACTCAGGCTTTCATACACACACACACACACTCTCTCTCTCACAATTCAACTCACTTCTATTCTCTCTCTTTCTCAGACTGTGGAGGAGTTAGACAGTGCAGCGTCCAAGCAGACGGCTGTGATCAGAGCTCTGAGAGACGAGCACCAGACAGAGTTATATAAATTGCGCAGACAGCTGCTGCAGGTGTGTGTAGGCCGTCAATAGCAACAAACATCACGCTTTACACGAGTCTTTACACGCACACACCATCATCTCTCCTCCTTGTATTGCTGACAGGAGGCTGAAAGTGAAGGCGTGCGTCTGAGAGAGTGTGTGAAGCGGAGCGAGCAGGAGCTGCAGGCCATGAGAGCAGAGCTCGCAGAGAGTGGGCGTCTCCAGCAGGGGGCGGCGATGAAACATGAACAGCAGGACGCCAGCTGGGCTCAGGATATACACACTGAGTGTGTGTGTCTGCACGAGCTGCTGGTTCAGAACGGCTGCACTGCGGACAACACACACCTCACACACAGGTACCTATAAGGGTTTCAGTCTGAAAGATCCTACTGTCGTGTCAAGGACAAGTCTTCAGGAAGGGAGAGTACGGTGTGTTCTGTAACTGTTTGACATTGGATGATAAAACCTTTCCTTTCGCCATTATTATGATAATAAATTATAATTGCTTCCTAAATGACGACATATATAAATGTGCTCTGCTTTTAAAAAGCATGACTGGAGATCACTGGTGAAGTTGTATGGTGAAAAAATCAACAGTGAAAACCAGAGCTACTGTATGTTTAATACCTCACACACACACACACACACACACACACACAATGTGATGAGAACTCACAGGATTATTGGGACTAAACAGCTGCGTGTCCTTAAGAAAGCCACTTGTTAGTGAGACTAAACAGGAAGAAAATAGGCTTCAGTTTGCTATGGAGGATAAAGATTAGACTTTGGAGTGATGGGAAAAAGGTCATGTGATCTGATGAGTCCAGATTGATCTTATTCCAGAGCGATGGGCGTGTCAAGGTAAATAGGTAAGTGCTTGAAGCGATCATGCATAGTGTCCACTGTACAAGCCGCTGGAGGCGGGGTTATGATCTGGGGTTACTTCAGTTGCTCAGGTCTAGACTCAGAGGTCTAGTCAGTTTTTTTTATTCAGTTTTTCAGTGTTTCGGGACTCAAAGTGTGAAAAAGTGGTTGTGGGAGCATGAAGAGTTATGAATGAAGCTTTTCATACAATACACTATATACAGTTCGTACAGCATGTTAGTAAATAGTGTAACTTTACTGTAAATCTACACACACACAGATTTGGTTGATTTTTGTTGATTTTGGGTTCGGTTAACAAACACATATTACTGTCTCTGGTACATTCGTCTGGCAAACACGTTACTGTATCACTGTCTCTGTAGTTTAAGGTTTTCCAGAAAAAAAGGTATATTTATTGAGTTTCAGCAGTCAAGACATTTGTTCCAAGAATTGGGTTTATTGTGTGTGTGTGTGTGTGTGTGTGAGATTTGCTCACAAGCACCCAAAGGCTGCAGCATGCATTTGTAACCAACTCAACACACCCAGCAAACCACATGAGGTACGAGCCGAGGTACAGAAACGAGTTTCGATGATAGCGGCTTTTCTGGTTAATCAGACACCTGGTCTCGCTTCTTTTTTCTTTCTGTTTTTTTAGTTATTATTTGTCATTCTTTGCAAACACTTTCCATTTTAAATATATTCCTGACTCTCTTATATTTTAATTCAGCTCCATATATTTTTTAAATACTTTATACTCCATCACTTAAAATACTCTAAAGTACTGTAGTCTATTGAAGATGAAACATTTCACCTTCAGCTGTATGGTTTAGGAAAGCGTTTAACCAAACCCTGTCCTACTATTCATTTTAATTTAATTACAGTGGAACCTTGGATTACGAGCATAATTTGTTCCAGAAGCGGGCTTGTATATCAAAATACTTGTAAATCAAAGCAAATTTGCCCATAAGAAATAATGGAAACTTAAAGTATTCGTTCCACAGCCCAAAAAAAATAAATACATAAAAATAATTAATACAAAATGTAAAGTAAAAATAAAACAAATTAACCTCCACTTTACCTTTAAAAAAAAGTAACAATAAGATAAGTGTTTTCGTTTATGCGCGCAGTCGCTGTGTACTGTATGTACGGGTGTGTGTGTGTGTGTGTGTGTGTGTGAGAATTAAGTGGAGGAATTAGCCTCCCTCTTTTCATCTTACACACTAAACCTTTCTCCTCTTTCATTTGAATTTCACACACACACACACATTAACGGAAAGACAGTTTTGTCGTAAAAATTAGCAAGGAACATTGCTAATGACACTCGCGTGAGCGCACACTAACTGAATCACTGCTGTGATGTCAAATCACGGTGTCAAATTACGCACACGCACACACATAACACCAGAGAAAATGAAACCTCTCCAATGAGACTTACTTTTGCTTTACACGTGGGCTGTGCACACACGTTTACAAACACAAAATAAAATATGTTTTACACACACACACACACACGTAGTCACAGTGTTATAGTAAAAAGTACACACGTTCACGGATGTTGATTATACCAGTAAGAGACGAGCACTAAGACCCAGCAGGGGAGACGATTACCCACAATTCTGCAGCGCAAGAGAGGTAAAAACATTGGCTCAGTTATGATCATGTGACGCTCGGCATCAAAATAAGAAGCGCATGCGTGATACATGATACTCGGTACTCGTAAACCAAGACTTTTCTCAAGACTCGTTTTTCAAGTAAAAATTTATTAAAAATCTTTGCTCGACTTGCGGAACACTCGCAAACTCCGTTTCTCGCAATCCGAGGTTGCACTGTATTAGTGGCATAATAACAGGTATTAATTATAGAGAATTTACTTATATATTCAACGGATTACAAGATAATAACAGGTTAACAGGTTGGATGTATTAGAGAGCAACTGAATAGTTATTTCTCAAAGCTGATGTGTTGATGTGAACCAACTCAAACAAGCACTACATATAGACAAGTTCATCAACTTAATGAGGTTCAGGTGAAAGTCATTACAACCATGTGAGTATTGTAGTGTGTGCTGGAAAAAAAAAGAGTCAGGAACAATCTTCAACATAAAAGTCTCACAAAACAAAAGTCAAAAACCTGAGAAAGCCTTTCTGAATGTCTTTGAGAACTTGCCACAGTTTCTGCTTCGGTATCTACAGCTTTCTTTTACGTTTTATAAAAATATATATATATATATTAAAGTGTCTTTTACTACATAACATGTTACTTTCTTTTACTGACAAACTGCGATTTGCTTGCAGGGTCCAAATAAAATACACAAATAACACTAAGCTATGAAATAAATTAACAAAAATTATTTTACTCAGAACTACAGCACGTCTAACAGTACAAAAGCTAAACTAGACAAAGCTTTCAGGTTGCTGCAGCAAAAAAATACAGAGTGGAATTTTACACCATGGACAATTTATCATCCAGTTTATATGAGAAATAATTGTGTATATTTTGTGTGTGTGTGTGTGTGTGTGTGTGTATATGTGTATATCTGTAGCGGTACAGTGAGTGAGGCGGTGCAGGTGCTGCAGTCTCTCAGGAAGTCGCTCCAACACCTCATCAGCGACCTGCAGACATGCGCCAAACAACAACTCAGTGCTGATAAAGTGGGTAAACACACACACACACACACACACACACATCGGTCTAAACCAGTAAACATGTATGTCTCCGTACTATACTGCTTGTGTGTGTGTGTGTGTGTTTCAGGACGAGGAGCTGCGTGTGCAGAGGGAGCAGTTAACTGCTGAGAAGGAAAAAGCCATAAACACATTAAGGGAAAAACTCATCCAGGTGTGATGCTGCCCTCTCAGAACCAAATTGATTTAATGTTGGCTACAAATCCCAGTATGTATATAGTTTGAACAGAAGATTTATACCCTATGGTTTAATCTTTACTCCAGGTGAGACCTGGAAAGTCAATGCCTTTCTGTTTTTCTGCTTCCACAGCTAAAGCAGCAGTCTAGCCAGACATGAGTAGATATAGCATTTACAGATAGTCTCTGACTTATGAACGAGTTCCGTTCCGGGAGCGTGTTCGTAAATCTGATTTGTTCTTAAGTCCGACAAAGTGAGTCTTATACTCCTTCAACATAAATATACAATGTAAAGCATACCAGTTCACTTGACTAAATCTCTGTCTCTTTTCCCTATACTGCCATCATGTGGGGAAAAAAATCCATAATCACACCTAAGGAAATAAATCTCACAGTGAAAGTTTGTCTCTGTGCCTTTAAATCGCGAGGGGAATCGCCAGACGCCATTTTGTCTTGGAGCGGTTTTCCACTGTATTGGACTGTGAACTTGCTGAGGATTCTCCAAAATTAGGATTATTCAGCATCAGGACAGCTGTACAGAACAGACATTTTCTATCATCGTGCTCCCGGACTGATTTAATGAAACCGACAAGGCCGACTCATTCTCCCGCACATACACACAAACACATACACACATACAATATACCATTATAATAGACTTTAGACATTTTATACATTCACGTACACACTGAAAATGTTGTATATAATTGTAAATATTGGTAGCTGGTGCACTGCAGTATCTATTTTGTGTACAATACATTTTTGAATTAGAAGTAGTCCGTTCGTATCTGTGGAAATTCGTAACTTGAATGTTTGTAAGTTGGGGACTACCAGTACTTTTTTTCTTTTTTTGAGGGGGTTGTTTGTATCTGTAAAATGAAAGGGAAAGTTTACCGGAGAAGAGGATTTGATTTCGTACTGCGGCACTTGTCTGTATTTACACTTTGATTTCTTTTTGATCTGGATATTCTTTAGATCTAGATATAATAATATAATATAAACCAATTGTACCCTGAGTCGCTGTTTCTAAGCTTCAGACTTTTGATGTATTCTCTCTCTGCTTCTCTTTCAAATAATTTGTTTTGCTTAGTGTGTGTGTGTGTGTGTTTTGTTGTCCAGGATCACATCGAGGAGCTGAGCAGTCTGAGCAGGGTGCGTCTGCATGATGATGACGAGCGTGACGGCGTGGCTGCGCGTCTGCGCAGACAGCTCCGGGCTAAGGACGAAGAGCTGCGTCAGGTGCAGAGGAGCATGGTGCAGTGGAAGGAGAAAACCGCGGCACGCCTCGCACGCAAGTTCGAACAGGAGCTCACGTCCGAGCTGGAGAGGTTCGACCACTTTTTATACACACACACTTACAGATATATTTCCTGATCTAATCCTAAATCAGAAAAGTCACCAAAAGTCTGCAACAAATGGTCACATTGTAAGAGTCTACACACACTTTCAGATCTCTTAATAGTTGTGAAATACACAAATATGTATAGACGCTGTGTAAAAGTGTGATGCTAAACTTATATGACATTCTTAAAGCTGATGTTCCAGGTGCTTAAGGTGTGTTTTGTTGCCTGCAGATGGAAAGTAGACTGGTTGAGGAAAAGGTAATAGAGATACTTCTGCGCAGACTGCTGTAGATTAGAGGCTCGGCGTGTCAGTGTGCTGATCCAGGATCAGGTCTCAACATTCACTAAAATGTAATTCATAAATGTGAATTTACAGTAAGATACTAAATTTAAAAAAAAAGAAAAAGGGGAATAGTTGTATGACGATATTAAATAAGATATATTTAAAAAAAATCTTTTGGAACTTAAAAAAATTATTTAAATAAAAACAATGAAATACCAATTATTAAGGCAAATCAAATTAAATATAAATAGTATGTAGCATTGGATATGTAATAAAAATAAAAGCAAAACTTATACTGTACATAAAGTGAATGATGATAGAATTAAAATATAAATTTCACTAGGAAAACTTTTCAGTTTTTTATTTATTATTATTATTATTATTATTATTATTGTTTAGTCAAGAATACTGTACTATGAAATACACTTTCACAAAATAGTATTTTTTGATGTTAAATCGAACATAAATTTAACAATTTTAAGGATTTCTCTTAAATGTTCTGCTAATTAGTGATAGGGGTATAAAAATGTAGAAATGTATGATGTCAGAAATGCAGATTATCTAAAATCTGAGTTTTGGTTCTAAATAGAGAGAAAACGACATATTTTAAGGACTTCAAATAATGTGTTATTCTAATTCATAAGAAAATTTATATATACAGTACCATGTTAATGTCTTGAGTAACCCCTCATATAAAATTTAAATTAATCATGTAGATAAAAAATTTTAAAAAATAATAAAAATAATTGGTTGTTTATTTTACAACCTCAACAGCAACCTCATTTCCCCTCTTGTCTATTCCAACCATATTGAAGATATTGGGATATATAAATATATCATAGTACCAAATGGGTATAAATTCCAGTGTTTTTTTTTTTTAATGCCGTATACAAAAATATATTTTATTTAATAGTTATTATTAATACATATTAATAAATTTTTACATTTACTCAATGATATACAGTAGACATTTATGGATGTCATTTGTCATTTTAGAATCTGTGATTGAAAGCGGTACTCATTACTACCTGTAGTGTCTTGTTGGTTAAATGGGGAACTGATCCTTGATCAGCACTCTGGGAAGATTGATTCGTCTATTAGAGGTCTTTCTGCAGTTACTAAAACACTAATACAACCTAGAGCTGAAGAATCTAATCCCTTTAACTTTAGTCTAACAGTCCAATAAAATACGTTTAGGTATCACTTTACTGTAGCTTAGATTTTAGAATGACAGCTTGTGTTAGAACTGGTGTTTGCTTAACATCAACATTAGTCAGTTTAATAGTGTCGCTTAGGGTTTCATCAGAATCAGTATGTTGCGATGCTAACGAACAGACAACATGAAATGAAAGCGATCTGGACATATTTTTTTAATTAATAATAGAAACTATGTATCAAGACGACAAACTACAGCGCCTTTTTATAATCCAAATGATAAAACATCTTAAACCTAAAACTGAGTGAAAGTACTTAAACGTTTGAAAATATTCTGATTCTGATTTCAATCAGAAATGTTAATGATTACTTATCAATCCATCAGTTGCTTAAAAAAGTTATTTGTTATAAATGTATTAACTGATAATGTTTGTTTTGCATCATGTTTCTCACTTATGGCGCTTTTCCACTGCATAGTACGGCACGGCACGGTTCAGTACAGCTCACTTTTGGGGGGTTTTCCACTGG
>JAQMYJ010000014.1:20648453-20662882 GCA_030014305.1 Clarias laeviceps | reverse complement strand
ACCGTTGGTTCAGTTGTGATCACGTGACGCTCGGCGTCAAAACAAGAAGCGCATGCGAGATACATTAGACTCGGTACTCGTAAACCAAGACTTGCTCGTTTTCCAAGTCGAAATGTATTAAAAATCTTTGCTCGTCTTGCGGACACTTGCAAACCGCGTTACTCGCAAACCGAGGTTTCACTGTAGTTGAAACACAAGGGGGTGTCAAATTCGGTTTTCTTGTTCAAAGACAAGGCTTAGATTTTTTTTACTTATCAGGTCATACTAATCCCAAATGTATAGGAAAAAAAATGCATGGGAAATTAAAGCTCGGGTCTTAAGAGATTAATTAATCACAAACGTCTTGTACTTTTTATCTGCTCATAGTTATATTAAATGTTGTGGAATGTCTAGAGAAGCAGGTTAGTTCCTGTTATCACCTGTTTTACAGCAGTTGTAAACACTAAATATTCGTTATATCACCAGACTCTGTTTCTCTCTCTCTCTCTCTTTTAAAAAAAACTTCACCAAATCACCAGTTGTACGTTTAACAATTAAACTTAAATCAATCTTCGCCTTTGATTAGATCTACTGTATTGTTGCCATAAGAAGGATTTAATCATATTAAACGATTCAGACTTGTTAACCACGTTGCGAGCGATCCTGCCATTCACAGAAGCATGCTTTCTTTTATATTATTGTATTTTATTTGTTTACAGATAGTCCCCTACTTACAAACAAATTTCATTCCAGGAGCACATTCATAAGTTGAATTTGTTTGTAAGTCAGGGGCAAAATTAATCTTATACAAATTGACGCAAATATTTGATACAAATATACAATATAAAGCATACCAATCCACTTGACTGAATCTGTCCTCTTTCCCAACACAGCTGTAATGTGGCCAAAAAACCATAACCGCGCCTTTGTAACTCAAATGTTCGTAAGTCGGGTACTACCTGTACTTTTAAATACTGGCCATTATCACAACGTTTCCTTACACACTATTCAGGGTTAAATTCTGATCTCTAACGATTATGCATTCACACAGTGACTCACAAACGCATGTCACATGTTAGATATACGGATAGGATTGAACCTGAGTCAGGGTGGCCATGGTATTAAAATCTGTTTGGTATGTATGTGTGTGTGTGTGTGTGTGTGTGTGTGTGTGTGTGTGTGTGCTGTAGTGAAGATCGTGATCCGCGGGGACAGGAACACGGGGAAGAGCACACTGTGGCAGCGCCTGCAGGGAGGGAAGTTCCAGGAGGAATACATCCCCACGCAGGAGATCCAGGTCACCAGCATCCACTGGAACTATAAGAGTAAGTGCTCGAACCGGGCGTCATTAAAGTTAAACTTTACATTTACAATATTTCATTCAGTCAAAGCACAATTAAGGTATAAAACACACATTTAAACATATCTATACAATACTTACCAAGGGTTCAAGAGATTCTTAAACAAGTCCAAGGATGTTTTTTTTTTCATTTTTATCTTCTTATCCATTATCCTTTGATGTTGCAATTTACACAGTCTTAGAAGAGATAAAACGCTAATAAATATTTTACACCTTTAAAAAAAAAAAATCTTTTCTATTGACACTGCATTTAACAAACTTATACAATTATTTTTTTGTCAGAAATTATGCACATTGATTTTGTTTTTTAGTTCCTTATTCCTCATTTATGTCCAATCATCAAAAATATATATATTCTTAGTTTTTAATTATTGTAGAGAAGTTTTAGATCAAACCTACAAAATAATGTACCAAGTTGTATACACAAGGTGCCGTGTAGGCCATACCAATTTGACCCGTGCGTATTTATTGAAGGGTGAATGTCAACACTAACACTAATCTTATCTATTACGCATATACTTTTGATCTGCCCAGGTTCTACTGCCATGAGACAACGATTTCTACCAGAACAAACTTTAAAGAACTTATTTTGCAAGATGAAACCAGAAATACTTTTACAATTTCTAGCAAAAGTGCATCTAAAGAACCTTGTATAGAATTTGCACGTATAAAATCTTGTTGTTCTGGCCAAGGCGATGTCATAATCTGATATTTGTTTCATTTATTTTACTACCTTTTAATCCCTTACATCGTATCAATAACTTTGTATTATATTGGTTTGAATAAACTGTTTGAATGTTTGATCTGTATCTACAACGAAATAGCCTGTGAAGTTGATATGGCAGTAAACCCTGATACAAACAAACAAACAAACAAACAAAATTATGTTAAGGTGGAAATTTCAGAATATAAACTCTGTATTATTATTATTATTATTATTATTATTAGGAAAGGGTGCCAGTCCATTGCAGGACAGACATACACACACCACTCACTCGTTCACACACTGCAGAATATTTGGGAACGCCAATTAACCTCCAAAGTCAAGGGTTTGGGTTCGAGTCCCATCTTTGGGGTCTGTTTGGGTGGAGTTTGCATGTTCTCCTGGGTTTCCTCCGGGTACTCCGGTTTCCTCCCACAGTCCAAAGACATGCAGAGTTGTTTAATTGAAGGTTCCAAATTGCTTGTTGTGTGTGTGTGTGTGTGTGTGTGTGTGTGTGTGTGCGCGCGCGTGTGTGCCCTGCTATGGATTGGCACACTTTACAGGATATGCAGTATAGAAAATGAATTTATTATTATTATTATTATTATGCTACAACAAATTTAAAAACCACTTCAACATTAAACCAGCCTGAACTTATCACTAGAAAATATCCTGAAGAATGTTGTTTACATAATGAACTCCCTTTGTATGCTGATTATATCTATTCCTGTTTGGTCAAAGTTCAAGCTCAGCCAGTGACATCATTATAAACACATGTACACTGCAGAAGTCTTGGGTACATATAAGTAAGTGCTGTACAGCAAGGGCGTCTCTAAAACATTTTTATGTTTCTGCATAAATAAATAAAAAAAAACGCCTACAAAATGCAGTAATTAATGAAGCAAAGTCAATAATTGTTGTGACAAGCCTTTGCTTGAAGTACAGTCTCAGGTACAAGTTGTGCAGGAAATGAACTGCTTAGTTTTAATGAACATCCTGCAGAACCGGCCTCAGTCCTTCTGAACATTTGTCGCACCTGCAACTTTTTTTTTTTTTTTCATGCAGCAAAACCCTTTTGCTTTGTTTCTATGTCTAGAAAGTCAGCTTTTTTTCATAATATACTGCTTTTATTTCTGGCCAATCAGATATGTTTTTCGGACTGACTTAATAATAAAGTCATAAAAGAAACTAAACACTTTTGTGTAACAAAGTTTATACTAAACCAAAAACAAAAAAAAGTGGCCTAAGACTTTTTCACATACGCTGGTACCTCGGCATACGAACGCCCCACCTCACAAATCTTCACCTTAAGAACTAAGATTTTGCTAGCAATTTGCTTTGGCGTACGAAGCATTTTTGGCATACGAGCAACTGAGGCTAACCGAACGCCGGCTAAGTTGTCCATATGTCCTGGAGCCGTTCAAAACTCATTCGCATCAGTAGAAAGCCAAGCGAGCGTGTTTATATATTTGTGTTGTTGTTTTTTTTGCATTTTGTGCAAGATTTAGTGAAGACATAGTAGCATGGGGTCCCAAGAATGTTATCAAGGACGGTAACAAGAAGAAAAGGGAGCCGCTTTCAGTTTTGTTTTTAAGGCAGCCGGAGCCAGGAGGAATCATAAATTAAGATTAAGCAAGGTTTAATATTTATTTATTTCATATTTTACTTTATTTACATGTCTGTGCTAAATGTTTTAATTGTTTTTACATGCAAAAATATGATTATAGTGTTGGAAATTGGTAATATTGGTAAATGTTTTGGGTAGCTGGAACGGATTATCTGCAGTTACATTATTTCCTATGAGACAAATTCAAATTTTATTTGTCACATACGCAGTCATTCACAGTACGATAAGCCGTGAAATGCTTAAACGCGACCGCCTGTGACTTTAAAAATGTAAAGACAATTAACAAGAAATAAATAGTGGAATAAAATAAGAATAAGTTTAGCTATAGAAACCTAGAAAATAGAATAAAATATAAAAAAATATATATAAGAAATATAAAAAAAACTTCTCTATACAATGTATAATGTAAAAAATATAAAGATGAATTTGAATGGAAATAAATGGAAATGAATGGAAATGTCCAGGAAAAAAGACAAAAATTAAAGTAAAAAAGGTCGGAGCAGTCGTGACGGCAGCCGACCTCACCGGCGCCATCTTGGATCCTAAGATACATTAAGATACATTTCGCAATACGAATTTCACCTTAAGAACTTTTCTCCGGGACGGATTAAATTCATATGCCGAGGTGCCGCTGTACTGCGAACCTGCAACAAAGTTTACGGCAGTTAGTGATGTTTAGGTTACATGCATAAGCAGACGTGTGACAAATTTAATGGAAACCCAACAGTAACAATATACAGCATTTATCCGAAAAGATTTTTCCCTGATTAGTGTTTAGATAACGGTAGAACGAGTTTTCCTTTAAAAACCAATAACATATTGTAGAGTCTGCTGGGATGATGTTTGGTTAGTTATAGGATAATTATTGATTCCTTCTGACCAATCAGAGTCGAGCATTCATGACCGCTGTTTTATAATATATATTCTATATGTTTGATATTTATTCCCTTGTCTTTTTTTGTGCAATTATTATCTGCTTTAGGCACCAAACCAGGTAAAGAAACAATCTTGGGTGTTTATTTGTATCCTTCATTAGAGTAGATTAGATTAGATTAGATTAGATCAGATTAGATCAGTAGCTTCTAGACGGCTCTCTGAGGAAAGAAAACAAACAAAAATAATACAACACGTACCCCGATGTGTAGCGGTAGATGGTGTTCAGTGTGCTAGAACTCGTCTCCTCATACGCATTTATCAGTCTCAACTGTTTCGTGCACTGCATCTGCTTTGGTTTGCATTTCGTATCCTAGAGTGAATCGGACACAGAAGGAGGAGTGACTCAGCTCTCTGGCGAAGATGCAAGGCCTAATCGACGTGCACGAGAGCGCAAGCTTGTGCTCACTTTCATTTCACACTTTCGAGTCGAGATAAATGCTGCAGGCGGTTTCAATCAGTCGTTCAACCCGTCAGATATCATTCGCTGAATTAATGCGCATTCTTCAGGAATGAAGCGACACTAATACTGACTTTCTTGTTAACTTGTATACTTGCAAAAAAAGAAAAATAATAAAATGCACTGATACTAACAATCTGCATACGCGACGTAAACCTAGCATGGTTCAGGAACACCGCTTTAAATATCTCAAGAAGAACTGGAGCATCTTTTGACTGTACACATAACCTGATTGTAAACATAAAGATTAGCACAAGGTGATCATCGCGAGCAGCAAACGAAGACTAGTCGAGGAAGAAATGTCTACAGACGCCGCTAAGTGGAAGGAATTTCCCTGTGCTCGATATAGCTATCTAATGCACTTTATTTAAAACCAATAGGTAGTGATATCTGGTAGACGATAGTAGCTATGTACTATAAAATTCAAACTTGTGCATGTTATTTTCCACGAACATGCACAAGTTTGATTTTTATGGCTGGGGAGCTAAACTGGATAAATTCGCGGAATAAGTTCGCTAAATTTTCCTTCGAACCTAACTAATCATTGTTTGTGGAAACTCGCGCAATTTCGCAGAAACCGCAAATATCCTCCGCATTTTTTTAATGGCTTTTTTTTGTGTCAATATATAATTTTTTTATCTGTCTTAACGATAAATGTTTAACAATAGAATTTACAAATTTTGTACCATAAATATTAATGTATATTCAGCTAAATTTCCATATTAAATATAACACTATATATTTTTTTAGTACTGTAGAGAGAACACAAAGCAACTGTAGAGGAAAAAATGCAGCTTGTGACGGTGAATTATTACCGTATTTACCCTACAGTACTGATACTAAAGAAAACGACAGCACATAGCAGAGAAAACGCATTGTATGAATTAAAGTACATAGAGGGCTAACATTGGTATTTTAAATTCTAGCATTGAGAGAGACACAGCAGTACAGTACTGTACAGTATACGGGGTTACCTTTACACTCTGTTTGTTTTATTTTTTTTTACTTAAACTTAATGAGTTTGAAATGAAAGTATTTTGGGGGCGTATTTAGGGTTTAAAATGCCTACCTTTTCCTTTTTCCCTTTTCCCCTCACATGTGCAATATCTGTATGTAGAATTATGTTTAGTGTGCAACTAGAGATGTTTTTTTTTTTTTTTGTCTCAAATTTTTTGTCTTTAATCTTGTCTCTTTTCTTTTCCTCCTGGAAAACGACTGTAAGCAACTGTAACCAAGAATAAAAATTATTATAAGAATAATTTTCCTCTGGTATTAATAAAGTTCTTTGAATCTTGAATCTCAAACTATAAAAATAGGCTTCTTTTTTTTTTTTTTGACCACATCCAAAATTCATATTTTTTCACAATTCACAAACTTGCAATTATTTGTGCTTGAAACAATCGAGCAAAAAAAGGCATCGTGGATCTCGTACTGTACATCGTGTCTATAATTTAGCGACAGCGACTTCTCTCTCACTCAGCATGAACTCTAGAAAGGTAGAGAGGGTCTGGGGAAGGTAAAGAGGTGTGATGTGTAAACATGAGAGAATTCCCCTGATTCCTGTGGTGTCGTCTTCGCAGCTACTGACGACGTGGTGAAAGTGGAGGTGTGGGACGTCGTGGATAAAGGTGAGGCTAAAAACAATCTGCATGCTGTTTCGATTTCTTTCCTGCATTTTTTTATTTAAAGAGATTATGTGGCTTAACATAAGTTGTTTAGTTAAAAAATTTTTATTTTTACTGAATTTAAAAAAATCTCAACAGGTATGTGCCGATAATCGCTAAGACAGTAAATCGAGATACGTCTTTGCTTAGACATTGAGTCAAACATTTCCATGCACGGTAATAATAATGTAATAAAAATGATCTTATTCTGAAATTAAGCAGTTTTAAACTAGATAATAGACAACTAATTGATTTCAGAGCAGTTATTGTTTTGTTTAGTTGTTACGTCGTGTCTGACTCTTCATGACCCCATTGACAATAGCATGCCAGACCGCCCTAGATTCTGTTTATGGGGTTTTCTTGGCAAGGATACTGGGCTGACTTTCATTCTCCAGAGGATCATCTACGGGAACAACCATTAACCTAATCTGCATGTCTTTGGACTGAGGGAGAAAACCGGAGAACCTGGAGGAAACCCACCAAGCATGGGGAGAACATGCAAACTCCATGCACACAGACCCGACGTGGGAATTCAGCCCAGGACCTGGAGGTGCAAGGCGTTAGAGCCAACCACAATTACCGAATGCAAACATATATAAATAAAAAAAATCAGTCATGGCGGAGTCAGTATGGTGACAGATGAACTGCCCCACAAAAGAATCACAATACATCACTAAATAATTTTTCCCACCTACACTATTTGGTCAAACTTGTTGATTATTGAATTCAGGTGTTTCAATAAATCACGCCTCTTGTCTCCAGTGAAGGACAATCTTAACGCTTCAGCATACCGAGACATCTTGGACAATGCTAAGCTTCTGTGCAACTTTGTAGCAACAGTTTGTTGATTTTCTATTCAAACATGACTCCGCCCCAGTGCACAAAGCAAGGACTATAAACACAGGGTGTGGAAGAACTCGACTGGCCCTAACATAGAGCCCTTACCTCAATCCCATCAAGCACCTTTTGGATGAACTGGAACGGAGACTGCGAAGAGCCTGCCTTCTCATCCAACATCAGTGCCTGACCTCATAAACGCTCTACAGAATGAATGGACCATGGAAACACTCCAATATCTTGTGGAAACTGGGGACCGACTCCATATGGAATAGATGTATTTGGATACAATGTCATTGCAGGTTTGGACAAATACTTCATCTCCAGTGAAGATTTTTAGTGACACAAAATTGGATTAAACTAGAGCTTTGAAGTCGAGCGCACAAACTTTAAAAGGTAGTTGTTTATTCATTCGGACTCACGATAACGCCGTAGGTCAGCCAATAAACGGTGACATAAAAATCTTATCGGCACATACCTGCATACTTCCAGACTATATACAGTACGGTCACTGTGTTTATCTTTATGTCCAGTCTTTTGGAGACAAACTTACCTTCTGCATGCTCGTATTACACCCATCCCCATTACCATGCTTTCATCAGATGCATTATTAAAGCACGGCCCGGTTTAACCGAGCCGCTCGGCCCACGCGCGCCGACCTGCCGTGTGTATTAATGTTGTCTCTCTTGCTCTGCTCTCACTGTGCACCCAGGCCAAAAAATCCCACTTCCTGAAGGTGTAGGTGAGAAACCATTTCTGCATAGAGATTGTTAGACCTTAGATCATAGTTATGTGTGTGTGTGTGTGTGTGTGTGTGTGTGTGTGTGTATCTAACGGGTGTGTGTGTGCGTTTGCTGTGTGTGTATGTGTATATGTGTAATCTCGGTGCAAACACAGCTGCCACGTTTCACTCATTGCATTGAGTTTTGGATTAAAGTGGATTGAACTAAACGTGGCGTAAGGCATAAGAGTATTATAAGACAACCGCTCTGATTAAGAAGACTAAACTTCTTTAAGCTTTTTAACCTGAAGCTCAAATCGTTTTTATTAAAATAAATAAAATTAAATAAAAAAAAATACACATACTTATACTGAATTTTCCTTTTTCTTTTTTAATTATTCTTTTTTTTTTATTATTGTCCCAAGTCAGTTGATCAGCTGAGATGTTTGGCGTCTGTCGTTAGCATCTTCATGGAGTCACATGACTAATTACACAAATACGCACTCTCTCATCGCTTTATCCTGTATAAAATCTCAGGAGACTTGGGGCACGAGGCAGGGTACACCCTGGACGAGGTCACACACATTAACACACTACGGGCAATTAGCCTAATCTGCATGTCTTCAGACTCAACCGTCCAAGCACCAAGACGAGAACATGCAAACTCCATGCGCGCTCACAGACTCCGAGGCGGAAATCGAACCCAGACTAAGAAGAGGCGACAGCACTAACCACTAAGCCACCATTCTGCCTAACAAATGCACTATCTCAGCCAAAATTTTATTGAACAGTTCTTTTGATCAGCGCTAAATCCTTCTTGGAAAGATGATTTCTGCTTTCCGCCCTCTTCTGCATACACAATTTTAAAAAAACGCACACGATTGGCTGGAGACGCTGTGATTGACAGGAGAGTGTGAGTTTAGTCAATCACTACATCTACATGTCATGGCATTCATTTATTTATTTTATTTTTAATATTTTCCCAGATTTTCTCCGTAATTTGGTCATAACTATGGGGCTCTCACATTAAGGCTACTACTCAATCAGGGAGGGCCCGAAGACTATCGTGTGTTTCCCCCCATACACAAAATGACGCCAGCGGACCGCATCATTTCAAACTGCTCGCTCACGCACCTCCCACTTGCGTGACCTCACAGATGCCCATGATTGGCTGTAGAGCCGTGATTGATGTGAGAGCGCTTATTCCCTCCCATCCCACCCCACTGAGAGAGCTCGGCCAATCAGCTCTCTCTAGGCCCTCGGCCACGGGATGCTACAACACTACTCAAGATCTCCGGATGATAGGGCGAGCACTTGAAGGCGTTCCAATGTCATCAATCATAGCATTGATTGTGCATTTTTCCCCCATACATTGTTTGGTTTTTCACTTGTGTACAATTTAATCAATAGACCAAAGGCCTCAGTATCTGAGAGATCTGCTTCTTGTTGTTGTTGTTGGTAATTTGGCTGCTCCCGTTAAGTGCTCGCCACAGTGGACCATCCGATCCACACAGGGTTTTACGGCGGATGACCTTCCTGCCTCAACCATCCCTTTTTATTTTTTTTTATCCAGGTTTGGGGTCGGCACATTATCCAGTGGCTGGAGTTTGGCCATTGGACGAGAATCAAACCCGGGGCTTCTACTTGGCAGGTGGAGCTAGAAACCTATCACTGAGCCACCAGTGATCCATCTGAGAGAGCAGATATTACGACAGATGGTTATTAATAATCGATTCACACGGGATACAGCAGCCGGACTTCCTCTATTATTGTTTCGCAACTTGACCAAGTAGCTTCTTCAGGCTGAGAAAGGGTTAGGGTAGGGACCAAAGGGTTTCGTTTTTTGCCCCCCCCCTCGATTAGCCTCACGAAGCAGCAAGCTGTTTACTCTAAATCCTGTGAGTTGTTAAAAGATGGAAAAGCTTGCACTTTCACTATTAAGTGATTTCCATTGGCCTTATCTTCTCATAGCGTCCAATCCAAATGAGATCTTCAGCATCGTCTGGATTCGGATCTGCTCCTTCTCTCTTTCTCAGTGAGGTTAAGGTCAATCAGGAAGTTCTGATCAATGTTACATTTACAGCATTTTGCCGGACCATTATCCAGAGCGATTTAAGATTTTATCTCACTATACATGTGAGCAGTTGAGGGGCTTCCTCAAGGGCCCAACAGTGGCAACTTGGTGGTAGTGAGGTTTAACCATGTGACCTTCCAGTCAGGACTCCCAACGCCTTAACCAATGCCCAGATCAAATAATAATAATAATTAAAAAAAACAATTCACCCTCTGACTCTCAGACTCCAAATTACATCTCAGCTGATCGACTAAACTCACAATGAATTAAAAGGTTCAGGTTTTTGCCGAGCCATTCCATCAAGTCTTGGTTTTCATCACATGGCTTGATATGGCTATTGAATGTTGCTCACTGTCCTGTTTTTTTTTTTTTTTTGTGTGTGTGTATTTCCGCTGAGCGTCTGCTAACACTGACTGCTTTTGCTTAATGGACTTGTTTTGTCTCATGTGTCTTGTTTTTGTCTGTGTAGGCAGGGGTAAAAAGCGAGGAGACACCCTGAAGCTAGAGAATGATCCTCAGGAGGTAAAATAAATCACTCGTAACAACAAGGCTGTTAATCATGATTACTGTCAGGGGTGGACATTAACTAATCTAATCTAATCTGCTACTGCTCCTTGCTGTTTAATTTCTGTATTTCCACTTTTTTTACTTTTGATACATAAATATGAGGGTGAGTCAAAAATTATCCGCACTCTTGTTTATATTAACGGTTCTGTTGGCTTATCAGCGCGTTTTCCGTTCAAGGCTACCGTCTCCCCGGTCACTGCTGGATGCCCCGCTTAAGGTTTGCACGTTTTTTTTTTTTTGGTGGTCTGAGGGGGTACCCGGTGCCGAAACAGCTCGCAGAAGAGCATTACCCGATGCGTTTGGATATCTACAAACAAAATTTGACCCAATACTCTAAGGAAGGTGAGAGTTTCTTAAAGAGAATCATTACTGGTGACGAGACATGGACTCATCACTACGAGCCTGAGAGTAAACGGCAGAGTACGGAGCATCATCAATCGCCGACCGAGAAAAAGTTCAAAAGTCAACCATCAGCTGGAAAATTCATCAACACTTACAGTTTTCTGGCCCAAAAGTATTGGAACACTACCAGGAAAAAGGGTCCAGCAATCACCAGTGCTCGTTACAGTGAGACGCTTATTGAAGAGCTGAAGATTAAACTTCGGATGAAACACAGAGGACCGATATCGAAGGGAGTCGTGATCTCACGTGACGATGCACGTCCTCACGCTTCTAATTGAGTTTTCGTTTTTGAGGTGTTAACGCATCCTCACTATAGTCCTGATCTCACTCTATCAGACTTTTTGACGTTTTGGGTTCCCTGAAAGCAGAACTACGAGGACGAAGATTCACTTCTGATGAAGAAGTGCAGACAGCGGCGCATTCATAGGTCTAAACCAACAAGGGAATTCGAAAGCTTGTTTACAGACGGACAAAATCGAAAAATGATGTATTTGTCTTTTCTAAAGGTTAATTAAAATAAATTCTACAGCCAGACTGCAGATCATTTTTGACTCACCTACATGAATTTAATGGCACAAACTTTTACTTAAGTGGAAGTTTAAATGGAGAGCTTTTCTTTTCTTTTTTTTTCTTTTTTTACATGAGGTGTGACTACTTTCACTGAAGTACAGGATTTGTCTTAATGAATATATCATATTAATATTTAAAATGGAATTGAAATCTATTATTGTGTGCTTTCAGTGTATTATTAAAATATGAGTGAGCTATGTAGGGAATAAAAGACTTGGGGTTGTAGAGTTATAGGAAAATAATCAACAATGTTTGGTGATTATATTTCTACAGTTGCATGTTTGAAATAGTTTTCTTTGTTCTACTTAAATCATGAAATTAATTTGCCAACATTTTTAAAAAATGAATAATTACAGATATTTTTTTTCTGTTCATAATTATACATATTTCATTTCATATTGTGGAAGATAAAAATCTCCTTCTCTTAGAAACCATCATATCAACATTGTTACTCTAGAAAAGTGAATTAATAAACACCGTCTGACCAATCAGAATTAAACATTCAGTGATTCCGTGTGTATGGATTGTAATAAAATGTACAGTGGTGTGTATTATAATCTTTAAAACTGTATGTTATTTTGCCTCAATCTGTGTGTGTGTGTGTGTGTGTGTGTGTGTGTGTGTGTGTTTCCAGGCTGAGAACGAGATGGCCCTGGACGCTGAGTTTCTGGACGTCTATAAGAACAGTAACGGCGTCATCATGATGTTCGACATCACAAAGCAATGGTAAAAACAACAAATAAATAAATAAATAAAAAACCCAGCTCCTATAAACCTTTGGTTCTTAATCCCGTATGGTTTTATTTCTTTGGACGGTTGCAGAAGGACATGTCGCTCCTGTACCATGTTTGCTTGTAATATGCGTTTAATAAAATTTTTACTTGACCTGGATGCTGGAATTTTGAAATCGATGCTAGTTTTTCCAGGCTGATTATGTAACAAGAGCCTTTAAATTTAACGTAAACAGATTTCCACGATTTTTTCTCGCGCATGATGATATTTGCTTCTTTAACTTTTCACTACAGCACACTAAAGGAAAATGTAAATCTGATTTTAAGCAAATGGCGCCTGGTGTTTTTGCAACATGCTGCTGTTATTCACTAGCCGTTTTACTGTAGCTTCATAGCATTCGGGGCTATCGGGGGGACATATATATATTAAAAAAAAAATATATATATATATATATATATATATATATATATATATTTAACTGAATTATTAGTATGATTTTGTCATCTGCAAATTTTTTCTTTTTAATATGTTTAATGACATCATTGTGTCATGTCATTTTTTTTTATAATTATATTGTTATAATTCCAGGAGGTTGTGTGTTTCCCAATTATGAACATCATTTACACATTAAACGTTATTACACATTAAATAATAATTACATTTAATTAAACGTTACTGTTTGAAAAGTTAAAGTTAAATGGATTGACAGGTTAATAGTATTCAGAATCCAGGATAAACAGAATCTCAGGACTGTAACCATAGCAACGCTTTCTAGGTTTTCTAACTTTGTTTTCTTACTCCAACACAGATGAGCGATTAAATCCAAGTAAGACCTTGGAAATGCTAAAGTCGTTTAGTACTTGTGGTCATCGCATTGTGTTCTCCACAGTTCCTCCTATAAAGCTCTGGGGATGCATGGAAATGGATTTTACAAACGGGGACACATAGTCGTCTTCGTTTCAATCACTTTTCTTTCTTTTCTTCTTCGCAGGACTTATAACTACATTTTGCGCGAGCTGCCCAGAGTGCCGACCCACGTGCCGGTGTGTGTGCTGGGGAATCATCGAGACATGGGCGAGCACAGGGTCATCCTTCCTGATGACATCAGAGACTTCATCAACAGCCTCAACAGGTATGAATAAGACGCCAGGACCGTGTAGTCTGGAGGAGGAAGAAGTCTGACGTGTGTTTATTATTTATTACCTTGAAAGTCTTGTTTTGTTTAATATCTATAAGAAAATGTATCATCACATACACATGATCTTTTTTTGTATTGGTATTAGTGTGAGGTTTTTCCATTGGCGCAAAACTTTATTTAAGGCGAGTTCTTAAGGCAAATTTTCCTATTGCGAAACGCATTTTCCGCAATAGGAAATAATGAAACTGCAGATAAAAAATGTTTTACTAATATTACAATACAATTTCCAACACTATAATCATATATTTTTTTTCAAAAACGTTTAGAAAAGACATGTAAATGGGGTAAAATATGAAATAAATAGACATTAAACCTCATTTAACCTTCATTTCTGATTCCTCTTGGCACCACAACTGCTTTAAAAACCAAAAAAAGCGGCTACCTTTTCTTCTTGCTACCTACTTTGGGACTCATGGTGCTATGTGTTCATTAAATCTTGCACAAAATGCAAAAAAAAAAACCCACATAAATATGTAAACTCGCTTCACAAGTTTGTATGCCGAGGTATCATATTTTATTAATCAGGTATTCTACCAAAAATTTAATCGATTAATCGAGTAATCGGATAAAATGTACTTTTGCTTAATTAAACAGCAATGTAA
>JAQMYJ010000014.1:20632353-20648353 GCA_030014305.1 Clarias laeviceps | reverse complement strand
CTCTTGACTCGCTGATATTTTTATCGCTCCCTTCCATTTTGCAGCCCGCAACAGAACGCTCCCTCAAATCAATACACCGCTAACTGTTTCCGTTTCCTTCCGCTTTGCGGGTGACATAAACGCTTCTTCTTTGTCGGTGTTTACTGGCGGCTAACGCAAGCTTTTAAAATTAATTAAAAGAAGCTTTGAGGCAGAAGATTTTGCCACGATCATTTTTTGTAATCGAATGACTCGAGGAATCGTTTCAGCTCTACTGGAGATGCACTTAAAACTATGATTTCTCTCAAGTTTTAGTGCTTTATTTTTTTTTTTTTGTGGTTAGAAACCAGACAGCATCATTGTATCATTCCATTTCACACACTCATTTTTGGGGAGGTTGGAATAAACCAGAGATCCTGGAGGAAACTGCAGACAGACAGGAAGTCCATCTCAGGAACAAAGCACGGACTCTGGAGGTTCTGGGACGCTTAAGGCAGAATCCGCTAGTCTGTTTGAGTTGGAGGTTAAACTGATGTAGCGTAACATCTCGGCATGATGAAATAACATGCAAGAGATCCATGTTAAGATTAAGATCATGTGGATTGTAGAGAAACCAGAGTGGATTCTAACTTTCTAACTTTTCTAACGCTTTCTGGTTTTAAAACTGTGATTTGTAAGTCAGATTCAGATTAGACGATGTGCACCGTATCGAGTGCATCATTATCGGATCGGATCCTATCAGAGGATGTTTTATGCCTTCGCTCTTCTTCCCAAACAGGCCACTGGGTTCTTCCTACATCCACTACGCCGAGTCTTCCATGAAAAATGGCTTCGGCCTCAAATACCTGCACCGATTTTTCAACATTCCTTTCCTGCAGCTCCAGGTGAGTGATGCTCAGACGCACAGTGACACCGAATCGCTCCCAGACCGACTCCGTAGTCTCCAGAGGACCGACTCGGGTTCATTGTTGTGCCCCTCACTTAATATTTCATCCAGGTGTGTGTGTGTGTGTACGAGAGTCTTGAGTGTCTCGAGTGTCTTGCAGTAATTAGATCAGCGGTGTCAGACTGCAGCCCTGGAGCGCGGCGTTTATTACTGCAGTCCTGGAGCCCAGTTTATTACTGGGGCAAACTTTCAAACTTTAAACTTTACACTCTACAAAGCCTCCAGGTCGTAGGTTTACGTCTTAGCGCGTTTGTTAGACTGTAATGTAATCAGACAGACCGCTGCCGTACCGTCACCTCTGACCTCTGAGTGTAAGCGTCAGTCGTAGTAAGTTGACCGAGTTGATTTTTAACCCTTGGTTGGATTTATTTCATTAAAAACGATTTTATCTGTATTGCTTACCATTCTTTCTAATGCGTTATTATTGTCGTATCCATGGTAACGGCTCACTGGCAAGGATTCGAAGGTGTAGCGTAATTTAAGCCTTGATTGGAAAAAAACATGATGTTATTTAAACTGATGTTTTTTACGTTGGAATCGGTATATAGCAGTTCATACTTATTGAGTATACAGTACATGGAGTTATTAGTAGAAACCAGGAAATTCGGTGATTTATATAGTGACAAGGTCAGACCAAGGTCGGATATCTGAAATAGTTCGTCTTCAATAGCTTAAAATTTTCATGATCAGTCCGTCCGTCCGTCCTTCTTGAATTCTCCTTGTTTTGGTTTTGTTCATGATTAGTTGTGTTATTTTTTTTCGCCCGCAGAGAGAGACGCTCTTACGGCAGCTGGAGACCAACCAACTGGACATCGATGCCACGCTGGAGGAGCTGACGGTCCAGCAGGAGACCGAGGATCAAAATTACGAAATGTAAAACTTTTCACACGTCTTTAACACACCCGAATAAACCATGACGACATTCGTACGGTAATTCCCTGCAGTGTGTACTGTGTATCTTCAAGGACCCCGTCGTGCTCCTCAGAGGGCTGGACTGTAGGATGAGCTGATGTTTGGATGAGACGTGTATAAATAAACAGATATTATAATAAAGGAATAAACAGATATTGATGTATTGAGGAAACTTTACAAACCATTTGCATTAAAGCTATGTTTGTTTGTTTTTTCTTGGGTATGGTTTCAGATTGGTCTTTGATCTTTGATTCATTAAATCAAGACTGCAATAGGAATACGTTCCAAAAATAACCAATTTCTCAATCTAGATGTTATGAACCTAATCCTTAACTGTCATCCTCACAGATTCCTAGAGATGATGGAAGCGCGCGCTAAAGGCTACAGATCTCCCGGAGACGCTAACGGTCAGAGCCCGTCGTCGGGCTCGCAGTCCCCCGTCGTCCCAGCAGGCGCCAGCTCCACGGGCAGCTCCAGCCCCGGCACTCCGCAGCAACCCCCTGTCGCGGGGCAGAACCCGCAGTTACCCTCCGCCTCGCCGCATGTGGACGCTCAGATTCCTGTCGCACCTGCTCTGCCACCCGCCCCCGCCCCCGCCCCCGCTCCGTCTCCGTCTCCGGCTCAGCAGCCGCAGAAACGCAGCTTCATCTCCAGGCTGTTCGGCTCGACCGCCTCTCCCGAGGCGCCCACTGCTGGCCAGGGTGAGTGTTACACACGACCCGTGTCGCCGCTAATGTAGGTGTTTGTCAAGATACTAAATTACAAAGTTACTCAACAGTGAGGACTTTATTTACAACAGAAGAAAACCATTCTAGAATCCCAGCATTCTATTATTATCAATAATTATTTACCCAAAAATAAAAAAGAAATACTCTGGACTTGTTGATATGTTTTCGGTTGTTCTGTAAGAAGACTTTTAACATCTGGACAAAGGAGTGTCCAGAATTGTCTTTATACATTTCTGGATAAAATGAGCTTAAGACAATTAAATACAACACACACACACAGACTTTCTACACAATGTTCTATTTGGATTATTATAGAGTTCCCCTGGGGCCTGATGTGTCAAGATCCATGGACTCATTCACAGGATTAGGACTCGTGAACATCACGAGTGGAGGCTCACATGACTTTCTGGGTGGGGGGGGGGGGTGTAAACTTTATAACCCCTCAGCATCAGCAGGAACTTATGTAAAGATGGTATTAATATTAACTGTGGAGAGAAAAATTACAGTAAATAAGTTGAAGCTTTGTTGAAACCAGACATTAAGTAAAAATCATGTCAGATTATTATTTATTGTGGAGATTTAGATCTTTCTTCATTGCTTTTGCATAAATCAGAGGTTTATTATGAAGCCTCCCCAAGCCTTGATTTATTTCTTTATTTATATATCCCCCCCCTGCTCTGACTCTTGGTTTAGAGGCGGAGTCAGCACCTCCCCGAGCCACGCCCACAGTACAGAGTGTAGACGACTTTGTTCCTGATGAAGGACTGGATAAGAGTTTCTTAGAAGACCGCGTCCCCTCCAGCACCAAACACGGCATGAACACCGGGATCACCGCCGACAGTGACAGGTACAGCACACACACACACACACACACACACACACACGCTTGGTTAGCTTTATCATCACCTGATTCGCTCAGAAATAATTAGTCCACAAAGAAATTTATTTCTCCATCCAAGGAAAGAGCGGCTGATTATCAGTGTCACTGTAAATAAAAAAAGCTTTGGGAAATAATAAATCACAATTTTTTTTTTTGTCAAGGTGAAATGTGGCCTGATTGGGTGCTTACCTAAAATATTTATGATTGCAGCACTAAAGATCTCGTTTGTTGTTTTTTGTTTTTCCAGACAACTTCTAAGGCATTGCATTTGTTTGTTTGTTTTGTTTGTTTGAATATTCCAAAAAAGGTAAAAAAAAAAAGATGCAGAATGATGATAAAACTATGATTTCAATAATAATAATAATAATAAAAAAATGCAGAAATGGTACACATGGGTCACAGCTGGAACCGTTCTAGGTGAAAACGGAAACGTACAGCGCTGATGTAAAACCAAGACATGCTACTGTATGTTATGACACTTGTCTAAATTCTAGGTGTTTTCAAGGCGGACATGTAAATAGGACACAATAAGTCTGGATAGTTTCCCAATTTTAACATTTCTGTTGAAAATAAGTGACTTCAAGAAGATTTCCATTTTTATGAACTAGATTTCTGACATCATTTGTGTATTTTAAGCAGCTCCATGTTGTTAGCAATAAAAAGCAAAAGCAACCTCTGTGATATTCTTGTCTTCCCTGCACTTGTAAAACTATCAAAGCAGAAAATAACAATAAATAAACAATAAGCAATAAAATTCTCCAAACCAAACCACGTATTATTGTAAGAAAACCAAATCTTTCCTGTTTGCTTGAGGAGTTGATTTAGCTTGGTGCCGTTTCCCCTTTTTTGTTCCCTTCTCTCCCAGTGATGGAGAAGGTCGAGGAGGGAACCCCATGGTGGCCAGGTTTCAGGACGACCTGGACCCCGACGATGCCGCTCCCATGCAGAAGCCCAGATCCTCCGTCCCCAGCAAAGACCTGAACATCACATTATCCAGCGACGACGAAGAGGATGCAACCAAACCCGTCGTGTCTAAGGACGAAGATCTGGATATCCACCTGGACAGCCATCTGTAAGCTCAGATGATAAATCGTCAGCTATCATTGATAGAATTGATTATTGGAAATGATTTTGGATGCTCTGTTCCGCAGGGACGATTTGAGCTCTTTAGCGCTGGAGGACAAACCCAAACCCGCCAAGCCCGTGCCTTCGGTCCAGCCTCAGATGATGACGGAGCCTTCGATCCTGACGCCGACTCCCGTGCACCTCCTACACACTCCGCACGCACACTCGCCCCCAAAGCAGGGTGAAGGCAAAGCGGCTCCTCATCAGGGCGACTCCTCCGATACGGACCACGAGGCCCCCGTGGCTCAGCAGATGCTCTCGTTCGTCCTGGACGACCCCGACTTCCAGAGTGATGAGGAGCAAGTGCAGAAGGACAAAAAGGTGAACAGAGAGGTCTTTCAATTATGTTGATTGTTTTTCCAGTAACAGCACAACCTGAAGTGTTTTATTCGTCTTTAACAAGAACAAACCACTTGTCTCTAAATTTTTTTTATCTTTTAACATGAAGGACGCCTTCTCCGCCCGGTCCGACCTTCCCGACCTCTCGGATGATGAACTCGTCCCCGCAGAGCCCCAGAAGTCCTCCCTGCGCTCCTTCAAACACAAGAACGACAGCGACCTTTTCGGCCTGGGCTTCGAGGAGAAAAGCATCAAGAGCAAAGACAGCAGTGACGAACAAGACGGCAAGTCCATGCTTCACTTCCTATTTTCTTCATACGAAGAGGAAAATATGAAGTGAAATGCTGAGTTTTTTTTTTTTTTTTTTTGCAGAAAAAGAAAGCAAGCATTCCACGAAAGAAAAGAAGAAAAAGAAGAAGAAGAGTAAAGAGGTGAAAGGAATCAAATGGCATAAGTAGCAGCAGATTTGTTTTCTGACCTGAATACAAAAAAAGTGTTAAAAGAATTGCTTAATGTGCTGTCATATAAACATCAGGTGTAGATTAAATAAGATCAGGAATAGGGTTGAGAAAATATGTTTTGATTTAACTGAAAATGTGAAAGTTTTTAGTAAATATTGCAAAAAACGAAAATTTCCGGCAATATTTCAAATGTATTTTTATTGAAGTGCCATATTTACAGTTCTCATGTCAGCATATTTTGCTTCCAAACAGCCAGACTTTCATGTATTTTTAATGTCGTCTTGAGAAATAATTCTCCAGGCTTCCTGAAGACCTTTTTTTGTCTCTCATTTTCAGTCCAGTCCCCCCGTACTTGGGTAGTTTCAGAGGAATATTTCTGTTAAGCCCCACAGTGACCTATGGATCATTCAAGCATTAAAAAAAACATCTACACTTAAGTCCTGACCCAGTGAGAAACAAGTGATCCCAGATGATTAGATCAGGCCGGGGATTAATATACTGGTGATGCTGAATGCTGAGCGGTTGGAATAAATGAGGGCGGGTCAAGACTTTTGCACAGTGTCGAATTTTTGGTGAAATCTGTCAAAATGCTTGAAGTAGCTAATAGGACCAGTTCTAAAACTTTTTAACTGTTTATAGCTTTAACTGAGAATTGTAAATTTGTAGCTTTAATACAATTTTATTCCACGTTTTATTATTATTAAGTCGGGATTTTAGTCATTCATATTTTATTTTTACTAGAGTTAGTTTACCCGTCATTCATGGGTAAAGAGTTTGAAGAAATAGTTAAAAGGTTAAAGCTAAAAGTAAGCTTTAATCCTAACGTACATATTATGTCTTAAAACGACTCAAGCGGGTTAAAATTCACTTGTACGACTTCAGCGCTGTTATTTCAGCCAAAGTGAAAATATGAACTAATCCCAGTAAAAATATTCATTCAATTTAGCTTTTCTAATTAATATCTATTGGTGCAGGTGTTGGTTTACATTAAGCAAGTAACTTATTAGTAGCTTATTTTGAAGTAGATTATTAAATCCGGCACATAACTGTTTATAACATCGCTTTTGATTTCACTTATGGTGCAGGTTAAACTTCAGGCAGAGATCTAAGTACTGCAAAAGTTTCATTAAATTTAAATTAATTAAAACAAAAGCGGTCGATTTAAGACAGTTTGACGCATGCGCAGTACGCTGTCAATCTTTGGCACATAACTGCTCATAACTTAAGGTATACTAAAAAAAAAAATTTTTCATTTATAGTCCAGGTTTAACTTCAAGGCAAATCCCTAAGTAAAAGTTTAATTAAATTCTGTCCAGATAGTTTTGGATAATGCTGTGACAAAATCTGACTGAACAGACATACAGACAGACAGATATCATTGAAAGAGCAAATTCTGACCAATGCACAGACAAAACCTTTTTTTCAAAACAAAATACAATTTTTTAATTCAATTTTGTTTCATTTTTGTGTATTTTAATTGCGATTTTAAAGTCGTACAGTTCTAATCGATGTGCATGTTTCGCTAACTGTAATGCACATATTAACGGACAGAATTGCAACCACTTTTGTACACCGTAATGTGTATAAACTATAATAAATTTGTAGTTTTAGTATTTCTTTTTCTTTTCTGATATAATCATTTTATATTATTGACACACCTGATGATCGACCCTCATAAACAAACTTGAAATCAACGAATTTTAAAGATTTTTTTTTCTTGCTATTTGTATGACCTTGTCTGTCCTTCCACGTCCTGTTTCCACCCAGGATGAAGAGAAAAGCAGCAAGAAGAAGAAACACAAGAAGAAGGAACGCGAGGAGCCTGAAGGAGCCGGAGATGACAAGGAGAAGAAAAAGAAAAAGTCCCGAAGCAAGAAAGCTGGCGATCTGGTCGATCTGGAGGCCTTCCTGGCTGGAGGAGAGGCAGCGGAGAAGAGAGAGGAGGGAGACTACGAGGAGCTCTAGACTGGATTTTTAAACATGCACTACTAGCCTCGACATGTCATTGGCATTTCAGCAGCGCAGTTCTCAACGTGTTCTGGTGTGTGTGTGTGTGTGTGTGTGTGTGTCAAACAGAGTGAGAGTGATGTGATGATGCTAAAAACACGCTCTCGGTCGCATATCGTTTCCACCACGGAGGATGGAAAAGGGGGAGCTTCCTCCCTGCACCTCCGGCTGCAATAAGCGGAGAAGCCATTGAGATCTCCTGCATCCTGCATGTAACTTCATTTTCAGGGTGAAGATTCGACAGGCTCCTCCCTTCTCCCATTTTTTTAATCGCATCTGTTCGCCTTTTTGTTTCTCGCATCCACTCCAGAAGCGAGCCACTTGCCATGGAGTTATTAACTGTTATTTTGTAGGCATGTGCCGATAATCGTGTTTACGGTATAATCACGATATTGATGTCAGTCTCTTGAGGTTTCTGTCTTTGAACTGATTGAAACGCAGTCAAAGCAATCCCACAATTCTGTTCATCAGACAAGAATTCCACTGATCATTTTAAATTTGTTGCATTAAGCACTCCCGTTTCATGCAAACATTTCAGTACTTGGTATTTAAAAACTAACCTGTATGTGGTAATTACAAGCGACTTACCTAGTGTTACATAATGACTAGTGCGAAAAGTACCAGGATTCAATTATGCCATAAATATTCACAAATTAAAATTAAATAATGTAAATGATCTGTGATATTTAAGGCCTTTTAACATTTCATTAGTTCAACAGTTGCAATCAATAAACCCTCAGCAAACAAGATCATTGAGGACTATAACAAGTGAGAAATAAAAATTTAGTGGTTCGCTGCTACAGGAAAATAATCAGTGATGAATATGTGTAATGTGGCCCAGCGTGAGTCCACAGTATGAATAGTAGTGAATATTCAGCATTCTCCTGAAAGTAAAGCGGTCTTAGTATTGAGTCCTGAGGTACACCTGCTGTTTTTTTCCCCTGCGCTAATTATTAATTACTACGTACTTAAACTTCCTCATTAAAAATGACCAAAATTGGCATTTTTAAAAACATAAATGTATACATCATTAAGTTTGTAGTGATTACAAGCGATTTATCTAGTGTTACATAATGACGAGTAGGAAAAGTACCAGAATTCAGTAATGCCATAAATATTCACAAATTAAAATTTAATAATGTAGCTTTCAAATGATCCATGATAAAGGTCTTTTAACATTTCATTAGTTAACGGTTGCGATCAATAAACCCTCAGCAGACAAGAAAATTGAGGACTATAACAAGTAAGAAATAAAAATTTTGTGGCTTGCTGTTATAGGAAAAATAAATCAGTGCTGAATATGTGTAATGTGGCCCAGCGTGAGTCCACAGTAAACATGAATATAAAGCGGTCTTAGCATTGAGTCCTGAGGTACACCTGCTGTTTTTCCCAGCACTAATTATTAATTACTACGTACTTAAACTTCCTTAGTAAAAATGACCAAATTGTCATTTTTAAAAACAGAAATGTATACATTATTAAGTCTTACATTGTACAACACCAAGAACTGTAACACAGAAGCAAGTTACATTGCACGTGACTAAAGCTCATTACTGAATTTCTAACTTCTTCAAGCAAAGCAACTTGCCTGCTCATAGCATCAACAGCAAACAACTTACGCTTTCCTACCTTGAAATGAGTTATAGTGTACTTGTAAGGTAGAAGTTATTTGCTTTTGATCAATATAAGTCTGGTTTAAATATACAGCTCACTGCTTTGAGGAGATCGCTATGTCATTTGTATCATTAGTAACATTAGCTGCAAGATTGTCGCAAACAAAAAACAAACATCAAGGCATCCGGGTAAAATAATATAATTCCCATGCTCGGACTTCTGTTAAATGCCTTATTACTATGTGCTAGGATATCCGACATGCAAAATTTTTTTTTTTCTTTTTTTCAGAAATTCTACAAATGTTTTAAAGAAATCCTGGCTAGTTACCACAATCCTGGTTAGCTAATAAATTTCCACCACAATATTGTGATAATATGGGTGAAATAAAATGTTAAACATCGGCACATGCCTATTCTGTCGTAAACGCATGACTCCTTTAGCGTCGGTGTTAGGGCATGGCTTAGCATTCCTTTCTGTACATTTAGTTCTGGGTGTATAATGTAGATGACGTGTGCTGTGTACTGTACTTTGTGGATGTGTATACTTATTATTATTTTTCTCCAGTTTCCAGAATTTCGTTTTTCAAAGATACGACTCGCAAGTTCACAAATATCGGAAATATAGGTCTGTTTTTTTATAGGAATTGTTCAGCCAAAAAAAAAAAAAAAGAAGAAAAGTCCAAACTTTTTGTCCAAAGTTTTCAATAGCTAATTTGATTCGTATCTGGATAAACAGTGCTTCTTTAGATTTGCACTTGTAGCCACGAGGCTTAAGTAGCTAACAAGTAATTAAAGCAAAAAATTCTAAATCACTCATAATTTAAGCTAACGTCCAAATCCGAACATACGAATTAGGCCACGCCTCGTAGCGTCATTTTGATCGACGTCGAGTTGTGATCAAGAAGTAAGAAAGCGATCAGCTACAAGGTGTAGCCGAACGATCATGTAGCTAGAGGTAGCTAGAAGGTAACTAGCTCATTTGTTATCAACTTTAGTGCAAAGCTAAAGGAACATACGTGTGTAAGCGTGTAAATCATGTTTTCGGCTGGACTTCTTTCAGAATTCACTCAGGTCTGTCTCCATTCTGAAATATCTCCGGAGGTCTTCAGACGTCCGGGTCACGTTCAACAGTTTATAATAGTAAGTCAAGGCAACTGCGTTTCCTAGATATAAATATATATTTTGTCACTGAACTAATGAGTAGAGATATAACGTTTTGCTTCGACCTCCAAGACACCATTTTGATGTGATGTTTACATAATGACAGAGTCAAAGTGACTACGAGAACGTAAAATTCTTCCATGATATGATTGTGTCTTTAAAGGAAATCGTCAAATTAAGAGTCATTTACTTCTTATCTCAGTTCAACTGATATATTGATTTTTTTGTTTTTTTTTTCTCTCACAAACTAGCTGAAGCTAATGGAAGTCAATCTCCTAAATTTCTTGTAAATACAAGTTTGCATTTGCATTGTTTTGCGTTCAAACTTTGTCATTAACGTTTATTTCAGTAAAATTCCACTGCGTGATTCGGAAAAGTGCGGGGATGGCCGTCTCTAGAATGTTCTGTGTTTAGCTGCGGTTGCAGTTGCTACATTGCAGTAATGTCGAATTATCAGCATTACATATTTAAATTGATTTCATTCGACCCCTAAAAAGTTTGACAGGCATTCTTCAAAGATTTAATCGATTAGGTCAAAGAGTGAGGTTTAGCCATAAGTGGTAAACTTTGAGTATTAAAATGGTTTCTTGCCACTAAAATAAAATTGACTATACAGTGCAGGTTCATGAGTAATATTAAAGTCTTTTAAGGCCAGTTTTCTCATGCAAAAGCAGCAGCAAACACCGAACACTGGAGGATTAACCTCAATGTCCACTAGATGGCACTACTGTCAGAACCTAATGTTTCATGTTTAAACCCACTGATGTGCTTTGTTTCTTCCTAAAACTGTCGTCATGTCATGAGCTCTACATCAGGTCTAAAACTCTCTGTAGTTCATAAATCTAGAAAATCCTACCAAGAGTTGGGCAAAACAGATCATTTAATTGATTTGCGAGAGGCTGTATGAAAGGACTTTAAAATTCAAAACACTAACTGTAAAAGATCGAGAAGAGACAGTTACAAGGGGCGTTCAAGTCAAAGCAGGACTTTTGATTTTGATTGTGCAGAATAACCGAAAACTCCCTTTTATTTCTCTATACAATCCCCTGCTACACTAATGCACTTATCACTAGTGCTTGGACGCCATTAAGGTAGAAAGTTTTCTCAGTAAGCCAGAGCCATGATCAGTCTGGACTGCCTGTCTCCTTCACGTCTGGCCTCCCAGGAACTTAAACATGTGGGAAAGAAATGACTTGGAGCGAAGCGTATGGCCTTCTTTAAAGATGATTCACTGCGACTAAAGGTCTCACTCGAAGTCTTCTGTAAATGTCCATCGTATATTTACGCCTTCAAGTCCCGGATTGACTTGAACGCACCTTGTACAATTTCTTTGTTTACTCTGTCACATGGTGCTGTACTCCCCCTGCTGTTTACATTGGTATCACACCCACACCATAGCGTTCGTTTCTGAGAAACGTCCACAAAACAACACTCTGAATGAGGACCGCAGGGTGTGTGTGTGTGTGTGTGTGTACACATGTTTGGCAGCAATCTTGCACATCATCGTCCTATAATTTGAGCGAGTCCTATTTAGGCTTTAATCTTATTTATTTATAAAGCGGAAAAGAGAATTTAGGTGGTTTTACGACTTCCATTACTTCGTAAGCTTTACTGCTTCTCAAAAGTTTGGTCCAGTTTCTTGACACATGATGTCTGATCAAATCGACTGAAGGTAAACATTAAACACACACCTCTTGCCCATTGCAGCTCCTCTAAAGAAGGGCTGAACTTGACTTTGATGCATTAACGATGACACACCGTACAGTAGGTAGGAAATAATACGGAAATAAAAAGACACTTCAGTTCCAAAGACATCCGCTTTTCAGACGTTGTAATGCTGTCGTGAGTTTTTCTTTCTCAGATACATTATGCATTGCTGATGACCAGTGGAAACACAATTTTTTCTTCTTCTTCTTATTGTTATTATTATTGCTTTATTTTCCTAAATGCTTGAGACCAAACCCTGTTAAGTGCAATGAACACATTTCCTTTGGTGTTTCTTTTTTTCCCCACCTTAGTTGTTTTCTTTGCCACTTTTTTGTTCTTTGTGTTGATTTTCGATCGCTTTGTACAGCAGTTTAAGAGACTTGAGAGAGAAAACTGTGCTACTCCATCGTTCATACGGCTGTAATTAACCCTGTTCGAGACTCTTAAGAAAAAATGATTTAGGAATTACAGAACACACACAAACAAACGGCTCCGGCTTTCGTCAGAAACAAACAGCACTTTTCAACAGACACACACTCTAACTGACACACTGGCTTCCTGTCCGACTTCATACAACTTTAAAACTGTGTGTGTGTGAAAAACGAAACGCAAATATAGCACGGACCTTCCTCATCACGCCTGCTTCCTGTTCCTTTATTTTTGACTGCGATACATGGGAGTGTGAAAGCTTTACGTATTAGATCCAGGAATTATGACGCACACAGACTGTCTAATAACACAAGGAGAGAAAGAAGTTATTTCTCACCATTATATTGCATTTTCATTTTATGAAGCGGAAAAACGAAACAGGATGATTAGATATTTTATTCGATTATTTGGAAGTACACCAGTAAATCTACATCAGAATGGCTGAAAAATAAAAGAATCAAGGTTTTGGAAACGACACAGTCAAAATCCAGACCTTAACACAACTGGAATGCTGTGGCGGAGCCCCAAAAATCTCAATGAACTGAAGCAATACTATAAAAAAAAGTTTGTCCAAAATGATGAGACTGAAAATCATACAGAAAAAAAATAACTACTTAATTAACCAGGAGTTAATGACCTCTTACAGCATGTTTACTCAAAAGGACATATAAAAATCATCTGATTGTAGCAGGTCTTAGTATTTTGCAAATATAACGTCAGATGAACAACATAAATAAATAATGTCAAGGTGGAAAAAGTTAACAAAAATGAAGCCAATAAAGAAAAAAACATGCAGGCAATACTGGCAATGTAACCGGGTATTTTAAAAAACAAAAGATTTTTAAACTTTTTTTTTATAATTCTGTCCACAAAACCTGTTTTAAAAATATCTTTGTTCACATGAAAACACAAAACGCCCTGTTAATGCTGTCAGGAGCCTCCCGAATCAACAGGGGGCCAATCAGAAGCCGAGACAAAACATCATTACTGGTTCCGCCCTTTAGATGTCCGACCGGGTCTCGTCCAAAACCGCCAACGCTCTCTGCGAGGTCCTTGTCTTCATGGTACATTCAGGCACTTCTGTCCATTAACGTAATGTACAAGTAACTGCGTGTGTATGTACATTTATGTAAAAAAGTCCAGTAATCACAATCACTAGTTTACTGTACGCAAGCCCATCGTTGCTGACAACGACAATGACATCATCGGCACACAAGGTGACGTTACAGCGAGACAAAATCTCAGTTTTCAGTGGTGTTGTGTGGACAAGGGAAAACTGAGTGAAAAACATTGAAGACAGTTGCCACTCTTTCCAGGAGTGGACGTCCCAGCGCATTTCACCCCAAGATCAGACCGTGCAATGCTCAGACAAATACAAAGAGGCCAATAACTACATCTCCGACCCTACAGGAGGGATGATGAGCATGTTAAATGTTAAAGTCCATTCAACGCACAATTAGAAGAAGACCAAGAACAAGTAAGGGTTGCTAGGAGAAAGCCTAAATGTCTAAATATATATATATATATATATATATATAATCAAGAACAAAGTGGAGTTGTTTGGCCACAATGCTCAGCACCATGTTTGGCGAAAACCAAACAGCATTTCAGCAGAAACACCTCATACCTCCTGTCAAGCGTGAAAATGGAGGGATGATGATTGAGGCTTGTTTTGCGGCTGCAGGATCCGGAGATCTTGCAGTTATTGTATTGAATCAGCCATGAGCTCATGAGGACAATTATCCGAAATACACCATTAAATCTAAGAAATAAAAGAATCAAGGTTTGGAATGGCCTAGTCAAAGTCCAGACTTCAACGCAGTTGGAATGCTGTCGTGGGACCTTAACAGAGCTGTGTATAAACAAATGCCCCCAAAAAAACTCAATAAACTGAAGCATCACACATACACTACACTGGCATTTCAGTTTGGAAATTGCAATCACATGCATGTTTCTACCACGTCTTTGGACTGTGGAAGGAAACCTGAGAAAACCCACAAAGCATGCGGAGAACATACAAACTCTACGCACACAGACCAGAGGTGAGATTCAAACATCCAACACTAGAGGTGTAAGAAACAGAAGTAACTACCGGAGATGGAGGAAATTTCAGTTCGGTTACAAATGTTATTTGGTCATAATCTGAGATAACAATCTCTTCTCTTAAAAGTACTCACACACACACACACACACTAATTTTTAAGCTTTATATACAAAGTATAAGTCAACTATTGGAATAGATTGTTCCTCTCTGCATCAGAGCGCCTCAAGTCCCTCAAGTTTTCCATCTGTACAGTTCCATAATGTAGTTCTCTCTCCTGAAACAAGAAAACAGTTACAGTTATGTAATTATAGATTTAATTTAATATACAGTTAAATAATTAAAGAAGTGTTATTTAAACAAAACGAAAAAAGGTCATTAAATATTAGCACAAGATTTAAGCACTTAAAGAATTTATTCTGTGTCATATTACGTATAATGACACAATCCCTGACCCGAGTAACGAGTTCTACAGTAAGTGAGTCAATTATGATCGAATTTAAACAGGGTGTACAAACTTTTGCACACACAACAACTAGTTTATTTATTTATTTTCATTAAGAACCAGCATTAATATTTGCAGGGGAAAGAAATAGGATATAACACAGAAACTCAACAAAATGTGTAAAATTGACAAATGATAACTTTATGGTAATTTCAGTGAATAGATTGGAATCTACTTTAAGAAATGTGAAAAAGTTGGATAACACTAACATAAAAAAATAAAAAAAACTTTTGTGCCAGTAACGTCAACTAGAACTGCACTAATGTGAAAGTGCACTTGTCTACTTCCCTGAAAAAGGAAGTGAAATATGGTTATTTAAAGCCTGAGGCGAATCCTCTATGTATAGAAAAAGAACAAATGTCATATTTGTGGTTTCTAGGTTTAATAAAGCAGTGATTCCTGTTAAACGTTGCGACACTCAGTCCTGCAGCACAGATGAGTTGAAATTACAGCAACCAGGAGCCCTGTGAGCGACAACCAGCGCACGACGCTCCAGACCAAATCCATCGAATCTGCAGAAAAATACACAATAAATGAAATCCAGAATGTGTTTGTAATACAAGTGATCCTCACTTCACTTAGGACTCAGAACCTTCTAAACAATTTAGTCTTTTTTTGACCTTCAAAAGTAACAACGCAAAGTCGAGAGTTCCTCAGAACCTAATTCACGGAAACTCCCGCAATTGCACAGAAACCGTAAATATCCTTTGCAATTTTTTAATGGATTTTTTGTTGCAATATACAATTTTCATGCGTTTTAACGCTAAACTATTAACAACAATATAATTTACTTACTTTGTCACATAAATATTAATGTATATTCAGCTAAATTTCCATATAAAACATAATACGGATAAATTTTTTAGTACTGTAGAGAGAAGAACTCGGATTGTAATGGTGAATTATTACCATATTTACCCTACAGTACTCACTCCCTCATCTTCTACACCTCTTTATCCTGTATTCAGGGTCTGTATTCAGGGTCGCGGGGACCTGGAGTTTATCCCAGGAGACTTATGGCGCTTTTCCACTGCATACTAGGCACGGTTCAGTACAGCTCACTTTTTGGGGGTTTTCCACTGGGAACAGGACCTGGTACCTGGTCCTTTTTTTAGTACCACCTCAGCCGAGGTTCCAAGCGAGCCGAACCGTTACCAAAACGTGACG
>JAQMYJ010000014.1:20601713-20612424 GCA_030014305.1 Clarias laeviceps | reverse complement strand
TTGTTTTTCTTGTTGTTACGTAATTACCTAATTCCATATGTGTTATTTTATAGTTTTGAAATCCTCAGTATTGTTGTGGAATGTAGAAAATAAATCACTAAACAAAAACAAAGAAATTTCCAAGTGTTCTAAAACTTTTGAATGGTAGTGTATATACAGTACAGTGTATGTATATATATATATATATATATATATATAAAAATGTAAATAGACCAAAACAAGAGACAACAGAAAGATCTGTTAATGGCAATGTGAGAAAACACACACACACACACACACAGTGGTGGTAAATTTTGGTCAAGGGTTTCTATGGCAGGTTCAGCAACTGAAACTGAAACTCGATAATTCTCTCCATGGCTGTTTAACAACGCACGTGTCATCCTGTATTATTGTGTGTAACGTGTATTATTGTGCTAGTTCGCTTCTTCTTCTATTATTTTTTAGCGGTTAGCAGCCAGCTTTTAGGTACTTTACTGACACTCATTGGACTGGATCGGTAACACGCCGGGTCAAGGAGCAAATTTTACAGTTCTGCCACCTGCTGGACGAAATCGGTAACGCTGAAGTCAAGCGAAAGTCATTTGACTTTCATACAAAAAGGCCACATTTCCCCCCCTTAAATATATATATATTTATATATATTTTTCTAGCTTAAACGTTTTTCCTCCAATATTTTTTGCATCCTGTTAGGGCATTTTTTCCCTCACATTTTTTAAGGTGGATTTTTTTTCCTCGCTTTTTTTTTTTTTAAGGTGGATTGTTTTTTCTCCTCCAATAAAAAAAATCTTTTTTTTTTTTTAAAGTTTAAATAGAATTCAACTGTAAATCAATAAATAATTGTTGGAAGCTACAATTGTAATTGAAATTGGAATTTCATTATAATTGCATAGTCCTACTATTAAGGAGTTAGTAATGTCATATTTCTGTGTTTAATAAGCATGAATAATTAATGCATCACTCAAGCACAAGGACTGGCATCTGAATATCGATGAAAATTCCTCAAACAGACCCATTTGCATCAATTATATAAAAAGTTTGTCAACAAGACTCAGAGAGAGAGAGAGAGAGAGAGAGAGACTGCTTAGCAATAAGTACCTGATCGGTTGCTGGATGTCGGCCAAGAGGTGAAAAGTACAGAAAAATTAAACCTAGACTTTTTAAAACTAACATGTAACACTGTGACATATAAAAGAATTGATGTGCATGTTTAATAACACATTTACAGTCACTAATAGTGCACATATGGTTTGCATGTACAGTATATGGTGTTCAAAATCGAGCAAACTGAGTAAGTGCAAGGAGGTTTTATCACACAGCAGAAATCGTTTTTTTTCATAATGTCAGCAAAAATGGCTCGCGAGTCTCTGTGCAAGGGCGAGAAGAGCAGTCTCTGATCATGCAATGATTATGAGAAAATTGATTTAGTTATGTATCACAATTGTTTTGCGTGGCGATTCATGCATCACCACACTGACTCCACACACACTTACATCAGTCTCAAAACAACATGAGTGCAAATTAGTCTTGAAAATCGTGTGCATTAGATGCTCACGTGTTCACAGCGGCTTAACCCGTGCACTCACTGTCAAGTTGACCTTAAACTCCATTCATTTCTATATATAATCCCCTTCTACAATAATGCACTTATGCGAGTGTTTAACTAGTGCTTGGACGCCATCAAGGTGTCCATGATTGGATTGACTGCTTCCTGTCTGAAATGCTGGCCTCCCAGGAACTCCTTTAATGACCCAAACATGTAGAAATTCTTCTTCCTTGATTTTAATTACTGCCAAGTGTGGCAAAATCAGTTATACAGAAAGTACTGTATCATGTAGGGCCTGGCAGATTTGGACCATTTTTTCCTCGTAACAAATAAAATCATCATTTAAAAACTGCATTTCGTGTTTACTCAGGTTATCGTTGTGTAATATTAAAATTAGTTTGATCTGAATCATTTAACAAATTTGCATCAAAAAAAATCAGAAAGGGGGCAAATACTTAATCACAGCACGGTACGTGTTCAGGAGCCATATTGCACATCTTCCCATAATTAAAAGTGGATACAAATCAGACTTTAAGCTTCTTTATATATATATATATATATATATATATAAATAGCACATGAAGGTATAATTTGAAAAATGTATTTAAAAGAAATCTTCCAAAAGTAAAAGTAATATCACCTTTGGGTCAATTTCTTGACACATGATGTCTGATCAGATTAAACACACACCTCTTAACCTGTTATAGCTCCTTTGAATAAGGGCTGAACTTGACTTTAATGCATTAATGATATCACACTGTAGATGGGAAATAATAATTTTCTTTTGCTTTAAATTTTTTCCAACTTAGTTGTTTTCTTTGCCTCTTTTTTGTTCTTTGTGTTGATTTCTGATCGCTGTGTACAACAGTTTAAAAGACTTGAGAGAGAAAACTTTGCTACTCCATCATCCATACGGCTGTAATTAATTTTTTTTGTCAGGAACATACACCATTTTTAAACCGACACACACTCTAACTCAGACACTGGCTTCCTGTCCGACTTCATACAACTTTAAAACTGTGTGTGTGTGTGTGTGTGTGTGTGTGTGTGTGTGTGTGTGTGTGTGTGTGTGTGAAAATGAAATGCAAATATAGCACGGACCTTCCTCCATCACGCTTGCTTCCTGTTCCTTTATTTTTGACTACGGTACACGAATGTGTGAAAGCTTTACTTATTAGACTCAGGAATCAAACAGACTGTCTGTTATAGAGCTGTTATTTCTCAACATTTTAATTGAAATGAACAGATTTACATTCCACGAAACACATTTATTCATCCTCAACACCACCAGTTGCTGCTTTTTTCCTTCGTTACTCTCCATAAATAATGTCTACTTACAGTACAGTATGTTTACTCAAAAGCACATTATACACTTTATGAAGCGGAAAACAAACAAACAAAAAAAAACACATTGGCTTGATGATTAGGCTTTTCGATCAGATCTGAAAGCTGATTTGGTTTTGTGTGGAAGTGAGACTCAGCATTCAGGACTGGAACATTTCTACTTTTCTTAACATTTCATGCAAGCGTCAGTGTTTTTAACCAGTTACAGGAAGCTTGTGGCTTCTTACTACATATCTGTCTGTGCTCTGAGTGTACATCGTGCCAGAGCTGACAGGGAAGCTACAGTAGAACCAATTTTTACAACCATGATGGGCAGAAAAGCATTTCAGAGCACTTTATGTAAAACTTTAAAGTACATTTTATGGGCTACAAAAGGCCACGTTGCATTCTGTTCTTTCCAGCTAAGAACATCCATCCATCCATCCATCCATGAATTCTTCCTTCATATATCGCCTTCATACAGACTGTAAAATAGATTTGTACTACAGATGCATTGGTCGATCATCCAGTGACCTGAATTATCCGTTTTTTTCAGTTTAATCAGTCATGAATGAGAATCGCCCGCTCGGCCTCATTAGCTTCCGAGCGGTGCAGCAGAAACACATTTTTTAAGCCACGGATCTGCCTTTTTCCCCAAACTTGAATTAGTGAGCAAATTAATCTCAACATCCACTCATTACACACGTTTATTACACCAGGCTCAAAGCACCGCCGGCGCTAATTAGTCTTGAAAATCGTGTGCGCTCGAAGCTCCGCCGCCGCTCGACCAGCATTCTCACTCTCAGGAGTTGAGTTTTAACACTTGTTGCTGTTTCTTTATAATCCTACAGGTGGCGCACTCTGAAGAATTCCCATAATGTTCCCATCTCACGTGGTCGGGGGGGAAATATTTGATAAGTTGGTCTAGAAATAATAATTAAAGCAGATGACAGAGCGACGCGCTGCTCAGTAACAATGTAGCTTTTTTTTGTTTTATTCTGTTTGAAGTTAAATGTTACACTCTTGACACTCTTGTGTTTGAAGTTTGTATTGTTTAAATGCTGCGCTTGGTTTTTAATGGAACAAGCTACATATAATTACTTATGTAAAAGTAATTTGAGAAGTCGTTGAACAAAAGGTACGGTATAAAACCTTTGAGTTATGACTATGTTAAAGGTCTTAAAATTGTAAAAAAAAAAAAAAAAAAAAAGGAATTTATTTTTTAAATAAAATCGTGATATTTCACAGAATTGCAATATAAATCGAATTGGCATCGTGATAATATCGTATCGGATAATCCCTGGAGATTCACATTGGCTACAATCTCAACAACAGTTAAAGAAGCTCACTTGGTCTTCAACTACCAACAGCAAAGTCATTGAGATCACGTTTCTCCTCCATTCTGATGTTTGATCTGTAAACATTTTCACACACACACACACACACATAACATTGCTTGGAGTATTTTCTGCTTTCTTTTGTAACTACAGAATTAACAAATGTTTAGTCATAATCTGAGATAATGATCTCTAATCTTAAAGGTACACACACATCCATAAGCACATTTACATATACATTTTTAAGCTTTATGCACAAAGTATAAGTTAAATATTGTAATAGATTGTTAGTCCTAACAACATTAAAAATCTTCTGTTTTCCATCTGTACAGTTTCCTACTGCATGCATCACTCCTGAAACAAGAATACAATTGCAGTTATGTAATTACAGATTCAATTAAAATATTTTAATTTATGACAAAAATATTACATGATCATATTAATTATTCATACTACTCTATTTAAAGTGAGAAGACTAATGTTATAAGGAACGGGCTACATTTAATTACATGATTTTACATGATTTTCTTTTACATGAATTACATTACGTAATTATACTTTATTCATTACATAACATAATTATACATTACATAATCATAATTTTTTTTTTTTACGAAATGAGCCTAAAGGTTTGTTAAAAGTTAGCACCAAGATTTATATTTAGAGTTTTAAAAAAATCACTAAAAATGTGAAAAAGTTGCATATAACTAAAAATAGTTCCAACTAGAACTGCACAGATATTAATGTTTAATCACAACACAACCACATTTTATGACGTGATAAAATCCTCCAATCTGCCTTTTTCTCCAAACTGAGGCAGTAAAACATCACTGTATCTTTATAATCCTACAGGTGGCGCAATCTGAACTATTCCCACATTTTCATCCCGTGTTTTAGGAGTGAATTTTTTGCTTCTAAGTATGTAATTTTTTTTTTTAGCTTTTTGTTTAATTTTATTTAAAATTAAATGTTAAATTCTTGTATTTAAAGTTAGTTGGTATTGTTTAAATGCTGGTATTTAAGCAAGAAAACTAATGTTAAGAAATAGCTACATTTAAATAGCTACATGATAATAATAATTACACACTATGCAAATTTTTCACATATTTTGTTGATCTTTAAAATGAAAGGAAAGTTTTTGTAAAAACAAAAAGAGCCTAAATGCTTGTTACATGTTAGAACAAAATTTAAGGAGTTAAAGAGTTTATGTTGCAATGACACAATCCTTGACCTGCTTCTATACGAGTCACTGAACGCAAGTTACGATTTAAGGCTTTACAACAAAAAGGGGGCGTATGAACTTTTGCACAGATACCAATGCCTAATTGTTTTTTTTTTTTTAATTCTTCATCAAGAAACTATGTTAATATTTGGATGAAAAAACAAAAAACCCTATTTTTAAAAATAATTTTACTGCTGAGAAAGTGTGTCTTTTTTTTTTCTTTCTTGAATTCAACAAAATGTGTAAAATTAACCTGGGGTGCACAAACTTTTGCATACATCAAATTTGATAAAAAAAAAAAAAAAGTCAACTAGATCTGCACAGATATGAGCGTATACTTGCAAAGATGGATATATTTTTTAAAGTTGCGGCGTCAGCATCAGGAGCCGGAATTTACCTTTTCTTTGGTCCCTGAAAGAGAAGTGAAGTAAAGTTATTTAAAGCTTGAGGTGAATTCTCTCTCAGTATAGAAACAGAACCATGTCGTAGTTGTGGTCAAATCAAGAGAGAGTTCCTGGCAGACGTTGCGACACTCACCCCTGCAGCACACATGAGTAGAAATTACAGCTACAAGGAGCCCTGCTAAGAACAGCCAGCGCATGATGCTCCAGACCAAATCCATCGAATCTGCACAAGAACACACAATAAATAAAGAAATCCAGAATGTGTTTAGAATACAAGTGCTACTGTGAACTTCCCTCAGGACTTGAAATCCTCTAAACAAATCTCACAATTTGGTCTTTTCTTTTTCGAACATTAAAAATGGGCAAGATCTTTGAAAACACCTTGAACTATATTTAAAATCAGAGAAAACCAACCATCACTCATTCTCTATACAACTTCTCCAGGGTTCTACAGTGTCAAAGGAAGCCTGGATGCTACCCCAGGGCACTCGAGGTGGGGTACACCCTGGACAGAGTGCCAGTCCACCACAGGGCATAAACATGACCACACACTCACACACTACATGCAATCTGGAAATGCGGAAAGTCTACACTGCATGTCTTTGGACTGCGGGAGGAAACTGGAGATCCTGGAGGAAACCCACCAAGCACCCAGGGGTGAGCATGCAAACTCCACACACACAGACCGGAGGCGGGAATCGAACCCTCGACCCTCACCTTCTCTGGATTAATAACAATAATAATAATAATTATTATTATTATTGAGTCATTTTTTGTAATAAAAGCAAAACAAACAAAAAACTAAATATTTTTCACTGTAGCCTACAAATTTCAATTCATTTATTAAATTTGTTTGTTCATATGTTTATTTGTTTTTCCTTCAATCATTTTATCTATGTAAAATTCAACAGATTTTTATTTATACTGTATATTAAATATAAATATACTGTATTATATAAAAGGATATTTATTCCTTTTTTTCAGTCAAATTCATGTTTTTTTAAACCATGAGCAGTTTTCAACAAAAGCAACAAATTAGTTTTCAAAAACTAACACTTCAATAAAAATCTACCTTTTATGAAAGTATGATTTTTTTTTTATTATTTAACATAAATCATCATTATTAAAAGGTTTGTAAAGAATTTATAAAATAGTATACATAAAATATTTTTGTTGCACTATAGCCAAGCATTAGCAAGTTTATTTATTTGTTTGTTTGTTTGTTTGTTTGTTTGTTTGAAAAAAGCATATCTTTTACCTTTGTGCTTATTTTATTGGAGTCCACTGCACTTAACTACAACTACTTGTTTCTGTTCGTGTTTTGATTAATAGATTAGAGAATGACAGAAAGCTACATGTTACACAATCTAACGATCAAATGAATTCTTATTAAGGCGTTCATGATACGTAAGTGATACACTGTTCTGTTAGCGCTGTGTGTATCACCAACTATTTGTCAGCTCCAAGAGAATATTTATAGCTTTTTAATATCTGTTCGTCATCCTGTGATATTGGGCCTGTAAATGTGAGAAATGTACTTTACATGAATAATGTACTGCATGTATATCCGTGTATAACACTTTCTCTACTTCCTGTCTTTTGTCAGTAATTCACTTTTGTCGCCAAGTGATTTTTAAAAAATTCCATTATACCATTAATTATTATCAGCTGTATCTGTTTTGCTATTTGTTTGAATATTAAAATTGTTTAAAGAAAAGCATTAATTTGTTGTTATTTGTGTCATGGATACAGTTTTAATTCTGTTTTAATCATAAAATTTCGCACTTGATCAAACTGTTATGGTACAAAATCAAACCATTCAAAATTTGGTGAAAGACATTATAAAAAATTTAGGAAAATTAAAAAGTAATTAAAAAGTTTAAAAGTATTAAAATATTATAAAGTTTGGGCTTTTTAAAGAATAAAAAATCAAATATAATAAATTTACAAAATTATATTTTATATCGAATATAGATACAAATATTCAAAGATAATATGAGAACTATGAGAATTTTATAAATTTGACTTTTATTAGTGATTAATGATGTAACATCTATCTATCTATCTGACCTTTTCTTATAATATAATATAATATAATATAATATAATATAATATAATATAATATAATACATGTTGCAATTCAGATTAGTGTAATTTAATTTTGCACTTTTTCTGTACTTTCCATTTTTAAAAAACTTTAAAAAAAAGTTTCTTTCTTTTTGTAGATAGTACAGAAGTAAGAATTAATCATCTGTAAAATATTAAAATTTTTATATTTTAAATAAATTATTTTAAATTAAGATACTTTAATCATTCTACTTACTCTGTGTTTTATCATTTAACTGAATATTCTTTGATACCATTTGCATTAATAATAAGAATGGGATGCTAAGAAGAAAACAGGAACTCTGACCAGACTCACTATATAGCTTTTGCTCGTTCAGTTTGATGATGACGTTTGGGGTTTTCACGAGTCCACACCAGTAAACCCCGTCACCCTGAGGCAGACTCTTCACAGACACGGTGAAGAAGCTATCGTCGTCTTGCACGCTCAGTTGTTCGTTGTCCAGGTGTGAACTGAAGGAGAAACCTGTACAGCAGCTCTGATTGTTTGCATCTTGTTTACACCAAACTCTCGGCAGGTGTTTATTCTCGGGTGTGTATTCACATTTCAGCGTCTGCACGGCGTAACACTCTGTTACTACGGAAAAGAAGACGCAGACAGACTCACAGACATGTCTCACAGGCCTGAGATCATTACAGTTTGATATTTTTATTGTGCAAAGTAGTGAGAGAAGCATGAAACGTCCAAAACTGAGACACATTGAGACAGGATGAGACAGGATGAGGAATCCATCACAGTGAGATTTTTAGTTTCTTGGCCTTTACCATTTCCTAATCTAAAATTATAACCCTAATCATTTCCTTTCTAAATTCCTCTTTTGTATTGCTCTTGCTTTCCTTTTCTTCTCCCTTTTTATTTCCTCCACTTCCCATTCTTCCACTTCTTTCCCTTCTCTTCCTTTCTACACTTGATTTCCCCATGATTGCCAATTTCTCTTTTACATTCTTTGCTTTTTTCTTTAATTCCTTTTTTCAGTGAAAAACATAAAATATTTGATTGTAATAAAATGTAAAACACAGAATCAGACACAGATCCGCCCTATTAGCGCATGTCTAATAATAACGCTAATAACTTGTGTTACCACGGCGAAACTCGAATACAGAAGTTACAATGTTGAAAAAAATATATATATTGTTGTTACACACTTTTCAATTATCAAAACATCTCATTTATTGTGAAATATAATAAACAGATAATCACACATTCATGCCTTTTTGTGTTCTTTTCTCTTTCATTTTTTTTTGCAATTGTTTAAAGAAAAGAAAGTAAAAAAAGAATTTTCACTTCATTTTTCCTGTTTTTTTAAAGGGTGTAAAAATATATATGTGCTAAATGGTGTGGGCTGATTATTTTTTTATATTATTTCTCTAGTTCTCTATTTTTTTTTAATATCATTTATATCTAACACACCTACACAAGCAGACACATATTTGGTTAGTTTGATTCATTTCCACTTCCTTACCATGAACGTAAGCAGCTGTCCAGAATGGTTTCAGATATGACCATGTAATACGCACAAATTTAAATTGTTTAAAACTCGAATAGCAAAAAAAGTTTATGTTTATTTCAAAATATAAAGATTATTTTGGAAATAAGACTACTTGAACATTAAATTTATTAACTACAACAACAACAACAACAAAAATCTTTACTACCTACAGAACATACCTCCTTATACTGTATCATGTACATTTTTTCAAATACTGTTATTTTTATATTTATTATATTTCTATTAGCATTTTATTTTTCTTTCACCACACTATGATGTCATCTATAATACTTATATTTTTATTCTGTATTTTTTTTTAATCCTTTTGCTGTTGCTTTTTTTAAATCCTTTTGATCTTTTGAAACCAGAGTTTTTGATCTTCAAAGCAGAGTATAAAACATGCTCGCTTACCTGCAGAGATGAATATCAGTGTGGACGTTAACAGAAACATTTCCTCACTGAATAAAAACACACACACACTGAACAGAAATGTTCTGTTCTTGGCTGAGAGCGATTAGGAAATGAACATGGCAGGAAGTAGCCACAGCCTTATACTTTCTTCCTTCTTTAGCCCTTGTGGTATAGATGACCTGCTGTAGAGTCTCGCTGCGAAAGAGCTTGTAAATAAAGGAAGCGCTTGCTAATACAGTATGTCTCACAAGAAGATTCATTATGTAACGGATATATAAGACCATTAAGCCTGGTTCTGGACATACTAATTTTGGTTTAAATTTTGAATTAAAATGCCAATAAAACAAGAATATTAAAGTTAAAATGAGTAAAATATATCTAGTCATATCTGCTAAATAGAAATGTATATCAATTTTGAGTTATTTTAAGATTTCTGTCATTTCTTCCAGGGTGTGTTGATTTTTTTATTCACTTTGCCTTTGGTCCTATTTGCAAATGTATTAACATAATAATAATTATTAATAATAATAATATAAATAATATATATACAGTATATATATTATATATACAGTCAGTGCAGGACACCCGAGTTGTTCCGGTCCAGCTGTAACACACCAAGTCTGCTGTCTTTGTGCAGAGGGTCATTGTTATACTGGAACAGGATAAAGTTCCAGTTAAGGAATTATTTTTCATTTTTATTATTTACTATTTTATATATATATACATATACAGTATACACTACAGTTCAAAAGTTTTAGAACACTTTCTAACTCCATGATGGTTCCAGATTTTTATTTCTTTCTACATTGTAAAGGCTGAAGGCGTCCAAAAAATGCATTAATCTCCTTTGAACAGTT
>JAQMYJ010000014.1:20569171-20591020 GCA_030014305.1 Clarias laeviceps | reverse complement strand
GAGGTCAACCTAAACGTGTTGGAGGTCAACCTAAACGTGTTGGAGGTCAACCTAAACGTGTTGGAGGTCAACCTAAACGTGTTGGAGGTCAACCTAAAAGCTTCTCCTGTTTTAACCAGCTAACATAAGTTTAGATCTTAGAGACGTTTTAGCTTGTATTCTGACATTCCTCAAACCCCCCTCTTTCACTTTTTGTTTCAGACAAAACACAAAAAAGACATCAGTCATTAAGCTTTTACTAGCTAGCATGGCTTTCTTTAGCTTTTAAAAAATATGTGAGCTAGAATATTTAGCTCTATAGTTTTTTTAAGGAGTACAGAGTACTTTTAAATAAGTAAAAAAGCTTTAAATTAATGAGGTCTTTGTGAAATTAGTTTCATGAACTATATGGTTCCTGAAAAACGGTAAAGAATGAGTGAAGACTATCGAAGAAGTTCAAGGTCATGTATATAAATTTAAGAGTCTATTCTGATAAACAAGCAGGAAAATAATAATAAAATAGCTAGACTTACAGCTGCAGGACCTCAAGTTGAGCCACAGAATCCACCATTGGAGGTACAGATTGCAAATCCATCTTAAAAGGGTCCGTTTGGGTCATTCAGGTGTCATCATCTGTCTTTCCTCCGAACTGAGGCGCATATAAGTACATTACAGTAGGTCTTGGTCGTTATAAATTAGGCTGTTCTGCTCATAGACCTTGAAGTTTGTCGCCCGGCGCACGAGTATAGTGGATGTGTGCTAACTAGAACTAGCCACTACGTATTTATTTTTGTACTAAATATACCGTAACTTGTTTTTTTTTCGCACGGAACGAGGATGGTGGAATTTGCATTCGATTACTTGCATTGTACTCGCATGAGACTGTGACGTCTGGGATCTTTACCTTGCCGCTGCTTTTGTTTTCTCAATAACAAGGAAGTTCTCGTTGAATACAAATCAGCATTCCAAAAAAAAAATATCACCACACCACTCATCATCCACAAGCTATTATTTTTAGCTCTTTAAAAAAATTGGTGAATTAGCTTCATATCTGTCACCTTTTAACTTTATCTGACTAAACAGGTTGAATCAAAGATGGCTAGCATAATAATGTCTACACAAAGGCTAATGGCTAGTTTATCCTGCCTCAACAAACCCAGACCAAAGATTTAGCTCCAGATCTGTTGCGTTTTATGTTTATTACGAAACATTTGCTTAAAACGGGTCACATCGGTTCTCTGGTATTTTCTTTTTCAAAATGATTAGCCTGAGGAGTTATCCTGCTTCGACTTGCAATACAAAGCTGCGGTTAACAACGTTAGTCTCGCAGTGTGGCTAAATTCAAGAAACTAGCTTGACAAACTGTAACTTAAAGAGACTCACAGTTAAATCAATAGTCGAGCCACAGACAGTCGGAATATCTTCATCCAGCCGTCCCTTTTCTGGAAACTTCCAGTATGACGTATTTAACACACATACGCGCAACTTCCCGGATAGCTCAGGTGAACGTTTCTAATTTAAATAAAATGACATCGTTGCTTCTTTAATCCGTTAGGGTGTGTTTAAAAAAAAAAAAAAAAAAAAGAATATGGCGAGATCAAGGTGCCTTATTGTTTACAGATAATTTGCATTTTCTCTTTTGTTCCATCGCATCACTTCCTGTAGACCAACGCCTCTGTTTAACTCTAAATCTGGGTGCGGTTTAGCGCCAGGCTGGAGCAGAGCTCTTATCACCTTCCATATTGTTCATCTCTCAGGAATAAACGTCATGAACAGTAGAAACATGCTCTTCAAGTTTATCCAATGATAAGATATGCACATTTACAGAAGAAAAAAAAAAAGGCCGGGGATGTTTGCATACACACGGCCTGTGTGACTGTCCAAAAATGATGATAAAATTTTATTTTCTTAACGGGTCGCCTTAAATCCAATGTCCCCACATCCAAATGTTTTACTAAATGTTTTTCTAAAAAGGTGGCCTGAATGTAAAATACATGGCCTGGCCACTTCATTAAGTACACCTGTTTAACGCAAGTTAATATTTGATAATGACTTTAAATTTGATAAACAAATAAACTTGGTGGTTAAATCTAGTTTCTTCCAACTGAGAATTTTAGCCGAGATCAAGCCTTCTTTTCATCTTTCACAAATTTTGAGAAAGTAATTCACGCTTTCATTTCATCTCGACTTGATTTACTGTAATGCGTTATATACAGGAATCAGTCAGTCATCGCTCGCTCGTATACAGCTTCTCCAAACACGCAAAAGTGATCACATCACTCGGGTATTAAAGTCACTTCACTGGCTCCCGTTTCACTACAGGATTGATTTTTCAAATTTTATTACTTGTTTTTAAATCACTGAATGGTTTTACACCTCTGTACATCTCTGAGCTTTTACAACTGCATACAACATCAAGAAATCTCAGGTCCTCAGACCAGTTACTCCTCTCTGTCCCAAGGTCTAGATTAAAGCTCTGAGCGTTTGCAGTCGCTGTGCCTAAATTATGGAATGGTTTACCGTTTATTATTAGAGCCTCAACTACATGAGAAACTTTTAAATGCAGACTGAAAGCTCACTTCTTTTCAATGGCTTTTACACCTGGCTGAGACATTTGATCCATTTTATTTTATTTATTTAAGTTTAATTGACTACTCATTTAAATAAAATTATTTATGCATGATTTTATTTGATAACTGTTCTTTATTAACTGTCGCTAACTGATTTTTATTTACTTTTTACATAGTTTAATTTTATGCTGTTTAATTCTGGTCGTTTTTTTTACTCCTATCATTGTACAGCACTTCGGTTGTTTTTAAATGTGCTATAAATAAATTTGACTTGACTTTTAAAAGCAACAGTTATTCACATCTCTGAATGTCAGTAAACGCTTCGTCTCAACCTGACGCCTGAAACCAGATTTCTCTACTGATGTGGTGAAGATTAACAGAAAAGAAATCTCATGCTTCTAATACGGTTTACCAAGATAAGATTGTAAAACACGTTTTAATTTTTTTTGTGTAGCCTGTATTTAAGCAATATCACACACTCAAGATCGTGCTGTTGTATTAATATACATACGTTGTATGGCTGTGATGTGATCGTGGACACAAGGGCACAGCTCGGGTACTGAAGATACCGCGGCTATGCCGATATTCAATACAACAGCACAACCTTGAGTGCGATTAAACAGTTCCACAAACACAGATTATGATTTGTTAAATGGAAAGTTAGTGCACTTTGTAGGGTGCGCAGTCAGTTGTTCCAGTTGTAACCCCAGATCAGGGGTTAGAGATGATTTTGGATTCATCCGTGTGTGACATGCAAATTAGCTTTGTAAGCTCGCTTTAGATATAAAGAAAATAGATTTAGAGGCAATTCAGAACGACTTGGACGCAGTTAAGTTGACCGTGTGGTGCTTAGGATGATAACATTATCAGATGTGTGTTTTTGCTAAAAGTTTTTCCCTGATTCTTCTCTGTGGACTAGAGATAGTTGTAGCATCACCTGGGAATCAAACTTGTGATCTCCGGATGACTTTTTAAAATTTATTGATTTATTTTATTTAGAAATGCAGTGTAATGCAGTGTATGCGTCAGTCTAGACAAATTGCTGATGCTGATGTTTGAGAGACACAAGGTGCATGTAAAATATATATTTTTTCCCCATCCTCTTCCTAGGCGTCAGTTCGCATATGGACGATGAGTACAAGTGGGCCGGAGTGGAAGACCCTAAAGTGATGGTGACGACGTCCAGAGACCCGAGCTCCAGACTCAAGATGTTCGCCAAGGTTCTTATTATTTGAGTTATTTTAAGCACGATATGTATTTTGTTGATATGCTTACGTTTCACACACTTGCACCGCACACGTACACCTGATGGTTAAGTCTTTGCTGTTTCTTAACCACAGGAAGTGAAGCTAATTTTCCCCGGGGCCCAGCGCATGAACAGAGGAAACCATGAAGTCGACACACTCGTACATGCGTGCAAGGCTAATAACGTGACTGATTTGGTGATAGTGCACGAAACCAGAGGACAGCCTGGTACGTATAAAAGAGTCACGAACCCGTAAAAGAATCATATTCTCTTGCATGTTCACAGAGTGTCCGTGTGCCGTTTGTGTGTTTAGACGGATTGATCGTGTCCCACTTGCCTTTTGGTCCGACGGCGTATTTCACTTTGTACAACGTGGTGATGAGGCACGACATCCCGGACATCGGCACCATGTCCGAGGCCTTCCCTCACCTCATCTTTAACAACTTCACCTCTCGACTCGGCAGACGGGTGAGTCACGAACTGTACCAGAACCTTGTGTATCATCTCATCAACAAAACCAAACATATTTTTACATTTTTATAAAATAACAGTTCCCTATCAGCGTTTCCCAGTGGTCTTGAAACAAATACTACTTAAGAAGCATGAAGTTCTCCAATGCAAGTGCTGACTCTGGAGACTCCTTTCTTAAAATCCCCTAAAGTAAACATCCTCCATACATAAAGCGAACCATATCATTCCTATGTAAGCTGGTACTACGAAAATGATGTACTAAATTATTTCTAATTGGTTGTCAGAGCTGCTGTTATTAACGATTAATCGACTGACCAATCGGAATCAAGAATTCGTTAAAGCTGTGAAGTAATGCAAAATAGGAACCAAAGTCTGGCAAAGGACGGTCTAGCTTTTAACAAAATGTTAGAAAAGCAAACGTCTACAGGTAGTCCCCGACTTGCGAACATTTGAGAGTTACGACTTTCCGCAGATACAAACGGACTGTGGATCTACTAACAATCGTACCTGTGAACAAATTGCGGAAGTAGCTCACGTGTATTGTAAGAAAAATAGACCAAGCAGTGCACCAGTTACCAATATTTACAATTATATACAATATTTTCAGTGTGTAAGTGAACGTATAAAGTCCGATATATTGTGTGTACGTTCGGGACTACAGAGACGACACTTGTTACATTCATTTCACGTGAGATTCATTTTCTTACGCGCAGTTACAGTTTTTGGGGAAAAGGGACATAGATTTAATCAAGTGGATTAGTATGCTTTACATTGTATATTCGTGCCACAGGCGTACAAGAATCACTTTTGTCAGACTTGAGAACAAATCGGACTTACCAAAGTGCTCTTGGAACGGAACTCGTTCGTAAGTCGGGGACTACCTGTATTAAAATTGTTGCTTGTCTTTGAGAATGGTTGGAACTGCAGTGCTGTAGGGTCAATGCATGACAATACCTCAGTGGTGCACGTTAATATCTGCTAAAACTCAAATAGTTTTCTAGGTTTGCTTTTGGTAAATGAAAATTTCATGAGTTCCAAATACATAATATGGGCAAAAAATATTACTATCAGACAATCAACATGACAAGTGTAGAATCCTTAGAACCGTGTGTGTGTGTGTGTGTGTGTGTGTGACTGGTGTTTGAGGCTGATGGACCACTGGGACACCTCAGGTACTTGGGTAATTTATTAAGAGGAAACTCGTTTTCCATCCATGAAGGTTTTCATTTAATATTTGCGATGATGTTGATGTATTGAGGTTTAAAGAAAGCGCGAGTGGCGTTTATACTGTATGTACATTTTGAAGCTCATGTTCCACCTCATACAGGTGTCCAACATCCTCAAGTACCTGTTTCCCGTTCCCAAAGAGGACAGCAGACGAGTTATTACCTTCGGCAATCAAGATGATTTCATCTCCTTCAGGTAATTGAGTTCGGTCTTGTTGCGTTAATGTGGTTTAGAGTTCGTCTGTATATTTCACATGTAGTGCCGGGGTTCAACTGTTCACCGTTTCCACCGTTCTTCTTTTGTCATTGACAATGCGTCTCTAGTTTCTATTAATTTATTTAGTCTATGGGATCACATAAAAAAACAGCTTGTACACTTATGTATTAACAAAAGGACTGACGGGAGAGACGCCCACAAATCCAGTTCTTTTTTTTTTTAGGTCATAGTGAGTCATGTTAATTTGCACCATAATGTACCTTTCCCATGTACCTAAGAAACCCGGGCCAGTGACTAATCTATATGGACATCTAGGTGCCAGAACAGAAGACAGTCTAAATTAACGTCTTCCTCAATCATCACAAAATGTTTTAGCTTCATTTTAGTTCTAATTCACATTGTATAACTCAACCTCAAGTCATGATTTTTGTTTTCTTGGAAGGTGCAGGAGTTTTGTTGAAGGAATAGAATTTTATATATATTTGAGTTGAAAGAAAGCCTATTCATTAGTTTTTCCTCAAATATAAAATTTTGTCCAGAAATCATGAAATTTGGATTTTTGTTGCTTGATGTTAATAGAGAGGCTTTGGGTTTTTACTGAAAACAGGTAAGACCACAGCAATAGTTTTCCATTTCACTTCCTAATTTAGTATATCTTTCTCGAACAAGTGCTGATGATTTAATGTCCTCTCCAAACAAGGGGTAGGAGGAAAAAAAAAAAAAAGGTGCTTGGCCCCCGTAATTGCTGCCTGCAGTTATGTAGCTATGTTTCTAGAAATTGTTCAATTCTTTCTGAAAAATACAGATTTTTTTTTCCTACCAAACTCGACTACTTCAATGAGAAAAGCATTTCAGTTGTTGTTCCGCATGTTTCAGGCACCACGTTTACAAGAAAACCGACCACAAGAATGTTGAGCTGACTGAAGTCGGACCTCGGTTTGAAATGAAACGTAAGTTTCTCACTTATTAGCCGTAGACAAACATTGTCGTTAAGCATTGACCAAAACAAGAAGAATTCTTTTTATTTTATATTCGTAACACATTTATGTAGTTGGTACAATTTCTTTTTGTATTAGAAATGACATCAATTCAGAAGCTGTATTTACTGTATTTTAAGTAAGAAGTATAAGTAGACTTGGTAGAGTTAGGTCACATTTGTGCACTTTGGATTTAGAGAGCGTATTATTTTATCTCCTGTGTGTTTGTTTTATTAAAATTTGGAAAGTAAATATGAACATTTCAGGATCATGTTGTAAATCGAGACAAACAGCATTAATGCCGGCGGTTTTGTCTTTTCTGACTCGTCCACAGTGTACATGATCAAGCTGGGTACTCTGGAGAACGAGAGCACGGCGGATGTAGAGTGGCGTCATCATGCCTACACACGCACAGCCAAAAAGAGGAAAGTCTTAAGTGTGGAGTAAATAAAATATATATATTTTTAAAAACAGTCTTTTCTTTTTCTTTTAAAGCTCACTTAGGAGAAACAAAGACATAACAGACACAGACAAACATTTGAGAAATCTGAGATGTACATGAGAAACAGAACTGCACTGGAAGGAGAAGCAAATGAGCCATATATAAGACCATAATGAGATTAAAGCCAGATATAAATGAGATGCATGAAACACAAATGACAAATATTAGTGGTATTGAACATCCGCAATTAACATCCTACAGTATAATAAATTTACAATTCATACAATATAACAGACACCAGCAAAATCTGGAAAATCAAGACACTAAATGATACAAAATGTCACCCAACCTGACAAAGATATTAAGTGTCTCACTGCTCAACTCAAAGTATGATCTATACAGGAGTTACACAAAGTCCACAGCATTGTGAAAAGAATCAGTCAAAAAGGAGATGAAATATTTTAATGGAAAATTGGTTGCTTGCTGTATGTAAGGGCTACAAGAACGGACCAATGCTGGGAAAAGTTCTTTCAGCAGCTACATCAGTCTTCTCTTGTGGTGGACATCCAACAAGTTTGTCCAAAGTCTGCAACTCCTAGAGTTGTTTAGTATCTAATGGAACGAAAAATATATATAAACATTTGAGATTTACCTAAACACCATTCAGCTGCTCCTTTCCCAACTTTCTGAAGGTTGAGACGTGGGCTTGAGCTTGTTCATGAACGGGTGCTTATCTGACTGATGATGTGGTGGAGATCGAGACGCTGGAACATTCTCCTGCAGTTTCTTTGTTGAGATTCTTGTTCTCCTCTAAGGTTTCTGAGATGACATGCTTCTGAAAAGAACCCAGTTAAAGTATAGTGTATATAATTACCAAGATAACCTTTCCACAAACAAACATATTGGTCTGATGTCTCTAAAGTTACATGTTCTGGTAACTCCTGTTAAACACTGAACACTATATAGTAAAACTACTGGTTTTCAAAAACTGATCATGCAGTAACATTAACTTAATATTGAAAAAAAGGTAAAAATAACTTACTATGTCAATCCTCACTGGTTAACTTGCAGTTATAATAATACTGTAACCAGCTCATTTTTTACCATTAAAAGAAAAAAGAAAAAAAAACTTTCAACCTCACAAGTGTTAGTTACCTAGATATGCTAATCCACATGCTAAACCACCCACAACCAACGTGAAAAAATCAAACTCGCCTACAATGCTTTGTCGTCTTCTTGGTCTTCATTGTATCTGCTTCAGGCTACCGCCCCCTAAAGGTTGGGGTGAATAATGTTTGGTAAATTGGTTTTTGCTGACTTGACACTGAGGCCTTGTGATGCCCTGCACATTTCTCTAACACACACTGGCCACTTAAGCATTTGCAGGCTTAGAGCATGTGTGGGAGAAATTGTGGAAAATTGTGTCTTTATTAGAATCTATATGTAATGTATAATCAAAAATAGATTTGGCCTTCAGTGATTTCTGTGTACACCATTTAACACAAACATTATCTCATTGCTTCACTTATTGATAAAAAAAGAATTCTGTATTATTTTATTTTTTTATTGGTTCTGAGATTTGTACAGAAAGTAAAGTAAGTTTGCCATTTGCCAGTCAACTAGGGACACCTGGGTGGTTGGATTTTTATTTAAATAAAAATTACAATAAAACATTTATCTATTACAAAGCGATTTTGTAATTGACTTTAGTCGTTACCAACCTACATATCTACATTTCAGAGATCCAACCTACTAACCCTCCCCTCCATCTACCCGTATGTGAAGAGTAAGATAAAAGTTTGTCAGAGAACCCTTGCCCTTGAAAGCCAAAGCATTTTAGCCATTCTCTGCCTTATGTTTTAATAAATATACTGTATATGAGTCAGGATTGTGCAATATTGAGTGACATTTTTTCAGCACAATATATTCTCCAATGTAAAGAACTCAATTTTATTTTTAATTTTAACTAAGTATACACACATGACTAAGCAAAATGTTTTGAAAGGATCAAGAAATAGAACAGATTTATAAGATCACGTGTGACAATAATAAGAATGCATACATTAACTACACAGTCTTAAATAAAGTGACACGTGATGAAAACTCTCTGTCAGCAAACATACATTTTATATTGAGGACATAATATACATCAATATGTTCATTTTGTGAGTTCTACATTTTTGCATCGTCATTTAAATGTACATTAGTAGTAAAATGTACATTTTTTAAAAGTAATGAGTTTTGGGGAAACAAAAAAATACGTGAATCGCACACAAGACAAATATGAACCATCTCTGAAATTTAGAGGTAATGAGCCATATTTGAGACACATTTGCGAAGATTGAGAAAACAGCGAAAATCTCATTCAAGTCTTAAAGACGGCTCATTTCTGCATATGTGAATCGCACACAAGACAAATGTTAAGTATCTCTGAAATTTAAAGGTAATGAGCTACATTTTAGACACTTCTAAGAAGATGCAGAAAACGCCGAAATCTCATTCAAGCCTCAAAGATGACTCATTTATGTCTAGGAGACAAAGAAGAGATTAACATGAGATCTCATTTTGGAGTTTCTTTGCTATGGGGAGTGTAAGTTTTTTTTTTTTTTTTTTTTTTACCTCAGAAAACGACACATTTCCAGTTTGGAAATCTTTGACTGTGAAACAATTTTTTGTGGGACAATTTTTGTAAACTTTTCTTTCTTTTTTGCAATAAACATTGTCAAAGATTGAACCTGTTCAATCTGTTAATGTGCTGCCTTTACTGTACATGTATCTTAATCAACACCTTCTTCCCAAACAGAATCCGGAATTCAAAAGTCATTAAATACAATGGTAATTTACAGGGTAAGTGAAAAGTAGGCATTAAAATTGGTACTATCCATTTTTCTAATACAAATTTATTGAAACAAATTGTACTTTATTACATAGGAAAATGATAGCAAATCTCTAAAATTTTTAATGTAGGCACTGGTAGCGTCAAACATTTTCCTCAAACGGCCAAGTATGGGATGCGCAGTCTTCCGAAGGAAGTCGTTTGCGATATTGCTGAGAACCTCCTGAATCCGTGCCTCCAAGTCTTCCAGTGTGCGATGCTTTGTCCTGTACAAACCCCCTTGGCGTCGACCCACAGAAAGAAAAAAATATATATCACATTGAGTGAGAGCTAGACTTCTTGGAGGACATTCATAAGGTCTGCATTGTCCCGGCCAACTGATCTAACCGTGCACGTACAGTAAAAGCGAAATGGGGTGGTGCACCAGCGATACATGCTATACTATACTAATAATACTACGCATACACACTTCCAACCCGGAAGTGGCTTCAGCTAGAGTGGTAGTATTTTATGGGCTTCGATTTCCATCTCTGTGTGCATGGAGTTTACATGTTCTTCCTGTGCTTAGTGGGTTTCCTCTGGGTATACAGGATTAAACGGTATAGATAAGTGAGTTGTACTGATACTGTAGCATTACAAAGTATATATATTATTGAAGTACGTACAATTGGTAAATAAATTATTTGATTAATTTACAAGATGTACTGGCCTATAAGATGACTAGCCTATAAACTACTAAGGATTGTTTGAGTTTTAATATTACTGTATGTTGTCCTCCATAATAATGATTGTATAAATTTGTTTTCGAGCTCAAATGTGTTTGAGCTCGAAAACTTTGTGTGGTCTTGTGACCACACAAAGATGTTCTGGACATGTTCTATAATATCTCTCCATGAATCTCCCTAAGATTTGATATTGATTGATAAAATTATTTTTGGATATTTAAAGAAAGAGGAATGTGGCTTTTTTTTTTGGCATTAACCTGGTTCTACTTCTTGTTAAATATCAAATCCAAATTGAACAGAAACAAGCCCTTATTTCCCCCCGTATTTCCTCTAGTATAAACAAAAAGGCTGTTAAAAACTTTGAAGTTAATTAAACAATATAATGTATTCTATGATCTTATTTAAAAAGTTTTTATTACATTTTTGTATTAGTGGATGCAATTGAAGGGTTTGTCATAGGTTAAACGGGGGAAAAAAATTAAGTGACCAAATCTGTACTAGTGTTGTGTTCATCCAATTAAATTTCTAAAACATGTGGCGTGTCTTTGCGCAGAACAATTATTTGCATAGGCACACCTCACACCTCAGGATTGAATTTTCTGCATCGTGATTTCCTCGTTAAAGCCAACTCTGTGATCAAAACAGAAAAAGTAGTGCTTAGTGTTTACTACCTCTATAGCTACGTATCTACAAGTTCCATGGAAAAACACATTCAATACCTAGAAAGAAATAGCCAGATTCTGAATAAAGTGCATGAGGTTGAATTTCCCGGTTTGTAATTCAGGTTATCTTTGTACTGTTTTTTTTTGTTTGTTTGTTTGTTTGTTTTTCGCTATTCAGCGAGACGTGGATGATAGTGGACATGAGGAAGAAGAAAGGAAGTAGAATTTCTACATTGACCACTGTTCATCCAGGAGCCCAAAGTGGAGAGGATGAGCAGCTTTAAATATCTAGGTGTCCATATCAGTGACTACCTCACTTGGACACCCAACACCACAATGCTGGTTAAGAGGGCTCAGCAGTGGCTGTACTTTCTTAGGAGACTGTGGAAGATTGAAGTCTCCCTAAGGTTCTTTCCAACTTCTACAGCTGCATGATCGAGAGCATCCTGACTAACTGCATCACCGTGTGGTACAGCATTACTACTGTTATGGACCGGAAACGCCTGTAGAGAGTGGTGAAGATTACATGTGGTGAGGAGATACTGTGTAAAATGCAGGACTTCCAGACTAAAGAACTTTTTATTTCCCACTGCCATCAGACTCCTAAATAGCAGGAGTTTACAATTATGGACTACCAACTGTATCTGACTGTTGACACTGATCTTTGAACATTCATTGAGGATTTTGCACAATCATTTGCACACCCATTGCAGCCTTTCTCAAACATATTGCAGACTTTTTCACACACTTTGCGGAAATTGGACACATGGACTGTTTACTGTATATATTTAGATATTTTCATATTCTGTAAAACTATGTTTTATATATCTTTATCTATTCCTGTTTATTTTATTCTATTTTATGTTTATTTTTTCGTGGCAGTGAAGGAATTTCATTGTACTGAAAGAAACGTTTTTTTTCCTGTGCATGACAATAAAACTTGAAGCTCACCTGAAACTTTATACAATACACACACATGTACTGTAGACATGTACCAAATCAAATGCTCAAAATATGGCACATTGTACATTATTACATTTGAATGTCTCTTGTTGCAAAATCAACAGAATGAAATGCTGAAACTAGAAGCATTTAAAACAAGATGAAACAGAAAAACTAAATAAATGCTTTTAAGTTTGACAGCACTGTTATTACTATTAAGAGCACTTTCTGTCCATGTATGTAGCAAATCAACAATTATCATCAAGGATAATCCTGAAGATAAGCGGACACATTGATCTGGATGAATGTCTTGCATATCAGGAATAATTTTCATGAAGAATGAAGAGTTTCAAGTAATAGAATTTCCATCTCTGGCTGCTGTTATTGTAGAGCCCTTGAACTTGTGGCAGGGCATGATACTGAAGGTCTGCGTGAGATTTCATCTTGGCTTTAGCTTTGTGACCTCATGTTCTCACATCACAGTCAGAAGTTCCTTTGGTGTGTGTCTCAGAAATGAAACCACACGTTGAAACAGCAACTTGGAAGGTGAACCAAGGTGATCTGATAGCGATAAAATTCTATATACACTGCAAAACAAAAGAACTGATCACTGTTAAATGGAGGACCATCATCAGGATCTTACCTTAGATCATCAGGATCTTACCTTAGATCTTGTAAGTCAACATAGTGGTTATTAAATAGAAGAGAAGTCTTTGATGAACCTGGAGCAGGACTTGGCAATACCTAGAAAATTATGGATATCACTAGGAGTTTGTGGTTCTGTCGCTTGCAGAACTGCAGCAACTTTCTTGGCATCATCTAAGACACCCTGTGCTGAAAAGATGGAACCAAAGAATTTAAGCCGGGACCCGTTGAACTCACATTTTTCTTCTCATTTTCACGCTCAATGCTCATGTAGTGAAGATTGAGCGCGAGACTGCTATCTTAAAGCCTGTTGAACAGTGCTCAGGAATTATGTTAAGGCTGGGAAGTAACAGACTATTATGTCATCACTAAGATTTTATATGCCAGAGAGACCTTACAGAGTTCGGGATATTGCATTACGAAACCCTTATGCAGCTGAAGATATTCCAAAACGTTTGTACCCGAGTATTGTTATGAGATTTACTTTATATTTCCACTTATTCCGCTTTAGAACATCAGCTCCATTAACTTCCTAATTCCAGGGTTAAATCCCAAATAGCTATAAATGGAAAGCTAGTGTGCTATGTAGGGAGTATAATCCCCGGTTTCACACACCAAGTAGTGGTGTGTTTATTGGTTGATCAGTTATTAGGATTTAGAGAGGGATTTGGAAATTTGGACTCAGCCTTCTATTAGAAGCCAGTTCAGACTAGCAGACAGTTCAGAGGTGATTTGGAACGACTTAAAAGCAATTATTAAGTAGACAGAGTGTTTAAGATGACAGTGTTATTAGATGTGTGTACAGTACACAGATGTGATGTATTAGATGTGTGTACAGTCTCAGCAAAAGTCCGATGCTGATGTTTGAGAGACACAAAGTGTGTGTAAAATAAATTATTCCCATCCCCATCCACATTTAATATAATCCTTCCCTGCGTGTGTACTGTACACAGAGGAAACCATGAAGGCTAATAATGTGACTGATCTGGTGATAGTGCAGCCTGGTACGTATAAAAGAGTCACAAACCCGTAAAAACCTGTGAATTACATTCTCTTACATGTTCACAGAGTGTCCGTGTGCCGTTTGTGTGTTTAGACGGCTTGATCGTGTCCCACTTACCTTTTGGTCCAACGGCGTATTTTACTTTGTACAACACAGTGATGAGGCAGGACATCCCAGACATCGGCACCATGTCCGTGGCCTTCCCTCACCTCATCCTCACCTCTCTACTCGGCAGACTAGCGAGACACGTACTGTACCAGGACATGGTGTATCATCTCATCAACAAACCCAAACATCATCAGTGTTCCCCAGAAGTATTGAAATTTGTACAACAAAACAAATGCAACTTAAGAAGCACAAAGCTCTCCATTGCATGCTGGGAAGTTCATGGAAAGCTGGAGTGGTCTTCATGCTGTATGTACATTTTGAAGCTCATGGTGATCGTTCCCCCTCATACAGGTGTCCAACATCCTACCTGTTTCCCGTTCCCAAAGAGGACAGCAAGCATGTTATTACCTTTGGCAATCAAGATGGTTTCATCCCCTTCAGGTAACTTAGTGAGGTTATGTCATGTTAATGTGATTTAGAGTTATACCCTTATCTCACCTACGTGCAATCAGCGCAATTTCACGCGGCAGCCGTATGTCTTATGGTTTGTCGCGATATACCGCAAGTTTTGGCGTAGTTCAATCACGTATTCAATCTTTCTGCACGAAAAAAACAATATATATAGAGAGAAACCCAGTTTCTCATTTATTCTTTATAGGTCATGATGATTCATGTTAATGTGCATCTTGATGGTAATTTCTGCCTATAATTTCTTTTGCGCTTTTTTTTCTCTATAAAATGTGGGCTGCAGCAATATAAGAGCAATCTGAATAAAACCAGTTTCTCTGGCTTTTGCTATACGGGACAGTTTGTCTACAAACACGCAAATGAGACGTCAGACAAGAAGTCTGGGTGAACTTCACCATGACCATGTTTGTATGAGTGAAAGGCCAAGAGGGACATCAGGATTAAATTAGCCTCTGTTTGGATCTCTAATTTACATTGTATAACTCAACCTCAAAGTTATGATTTTGTTGTCTTTGAAAGGTGCAGGAGTTTTACTGAAATAATAGATTTAAAGTTGTAAGAATGCCTATTTATTTATTTTTCTCAAGTACAAAATTTTATTAAAAAATCAGGACGTTTGGATTTTTTATAACTTGGTGTTAATAGAGAGGCATTGGGTTCCTGAAAACAGGAAGTGAGATAAGACCACAGCAATAGTTTTCCATTTCACCTCCAAATTTAGTACATCATCTTCCAACAAGTGCTGATGGTGTCTGGTGTTCCTCTTTCACCAAGGCGTTGGGCCAAAAAGTGCTTGTTTTGGCCCCGTTAATCGCTGCTTGCAGTTATGAAGCTATATTTCTAGAAATTGATGAAAACTCATTTTGATCAATGTAAAATGAAAAATACTGATTTTTCCTCACAAACATGACTTTCACTGAGAAACACATTTCTGTTGTTCTGCACGTTACAGGCACCACATTTACGCGACCACGAGAAGTTGGACCTTAGTTTGAAATGAAACATAAGTCAGTTAAGTCACATGACTGCATTTCCTGAAAAGTATTTAAAGTGTGCCAATTTGTGCACATTACGTTTGAAGAGTGTTATTTTATTGCCTGTGTTTTACACATTTTTATCAAAATTATGAAGGTAAAGATTCAGAATCCTGTTGTACATAGGTTGGAGATCTCGTCACATGGATGCCCTGTGTGTCTCTTTGGGATGCGTCCGGTGTCTGGGGATGGTTTCACTCCACCATGAAGACGGTTCTGGCCTCAACTGATGGTGACAGCTGTTTCTCTGAGGACTTGGCTTGGCTGCAGTTGCTCGATAGTTCAGGACTGGAATTTCCTACGAGTCTACCTGAGCCTCCAATAACTACCTGGACTCCATATTAACATCAACTGTTATGCTGAACTTCCTGCCACCTAACATGCAGATCAATTCCTGCTCTCTGTTTCACCCAAATGAGAATGGGTTCCCTGTTGGGTCCGGTTCCTCTCAAGGTTTCTTCCTTGGTGGACTTGTTGGTGTGTTTCGGATCATTGTCCTGCTGCATAACGTTTGAGCTTGACAGCTGGACATTCTCCTTCAGGATTTTCTGGTACAGAGCAGAATTTATGCCCAAATCATCCAAGCCCCAAAGCTGCAAAGCCCCAGACCATCACACTACCACTATGGTATGTTGGTATGATGTTCTTTACATGATATGCTGTGTTAGTTTTATCCTAGATGTAATGAGACACACACCTTCCAAAAGGTTGAACTTTTGTCTCATCACCCCACAGAATATTTGCCCAAAAGTCTTAGGGATAATCAAGATGTTTTTTGTTAAATGTGAAACGAACCTTTTTGCTCTTTTTGTACAGCAGTGGCTTTCACTATGACACTCTTCCATTGATGCCATTTCTGCCCAGTCTCTTTCTTACTGCTAAATCTTTAGATGGCAGTTCTTTAGATGATGTTCTGTGTTTTCTATGAGCTCCTAGATGAGTCATTGTTGTGCTCTTGGAGTAATTTTGGTAGGCCGACCACTCCTGGCAAGGTTCACCGCTGTTCCAAGTTTTCTCCATTTGTGGATAATGGCTCTCACCGTGATTCGCTGGAGTCCCAAAGCCTTAGAAATGGGTTTGTAACCCTTTCCAGATACATCTCAATTAATTCGCATCTGTTCTTCAATTTCTTTAGATCGTTTTTTTAAAGATATTTTAGCATGCTTCGCGTCAGACACGTTCTTTTTAAATGATTTCTTGATTCAACATGTCTGGCAGTTATCAGGCCTGGGTGTGGTAGGTGAAATTTACCTCAGCTTTTCAGAAATATCAATAATATTTTGCCTTCATGAATAAAATCATGTTTAAAAAAACATCCAGTTAAGGACTCAACACAAAAATCAATCAATGCTAAGAACACAGTAAAAGTACATTAATTGTAGAGGTAAAGAAAAAAGATAAAAAATAAGCCAGATACAATGATATTATGAGACTGAGGTCATTAATACAAACCGAAAGTTTGCTGTGTGCAGTAAATGCAAAGTTGAAATGCAAAGTTTTCCTGAATTTTGATTTATGAGTGAAAAAATATATATTTATCCCCATTATAAGTAGAGAGTTCATAACCGTGAAACATCCATTTGATTGCACCTTTAAGTAAGCCAGTTGAAGCACCGAATGAATCGGGACATGTGATGCCCCATGTGCCATTGGTCAAGTGCTACCCAGGGAAACCATACAGGCCTTGAACCAAGCCATTTATGGGAACCACGCCTCCTGCTAGACACAAACTTTGGAGCTTCGGAGCCAAACGTATCCTCAGACGAGTTCGTCAGAATAATTTTTTTTTCTTGAATCAACATGGTAATGTACATTAATTTTCCTTTCATTTTTCATGTTACCTTTCACAATATTTAATAAACAAGTGTTTATGGTAATAAGTATGTTTTTTTTCAGTTGTTACAGGTGGGTACAGAATTTGGCAAGATAACATGTAATTTAAAATATTTATGAATATATATTACTAAACTAGATGTCTAACGATTCATCACAAACTATTTTTCTTTAGCTAATTTACATAGTAAAAGTAATCTAAATGCTCCTGAAACCAAAACAGTATCTGTATGTACTGTATATACTGATATCTCTTAGTGTTATGAACACCAGTATGACTGTTTACCTAGAAAAATAGATTTGGACATATTTTCATTTGAAGTCTTGAAGTTTTGGGAAAATGAGAAAAAAGATAAAATGACCAAACCTGAACTAGTGTTGTGTTCAACCGGTTAAAATCTCTACAGCACGGGGGCGTGTCCTTGTGCAGAAAAGTAATTTGAATAGAGCTGCCTGCAAATCGGAGCTCAGCTCCGCCTGGGAAAACCTGACAGAACAGATTTAATTTATGTCGTTGTGATTTCCTCGCTAAAGTCGACTTTTGTGACCAAAAACGGAGATGTAGCAATAGCTGTTTAATAGGTGTTTACTACCTTTATTGTTACTGTACCTACATGTTCCGTAGCAAAATACACACACAGACAGTTCCAGTCTTTTGTGCCTCTTCTTTGTTTGTTTGTTTTTCTTTTACCTATTCAGCGAGACTTATTCCGTAAACACAAAAACAACAGCAGCCAGGTAGTAACTAGCCCACATACGCTTCCGCGAAGAAGCGTGAGTTACAGTAAATCATTTGCATATAAAGCCATAGTCACAGAGGTCATGTAAAAGTGAACTGTAAGGAATCGTATCGTATTTTTTTTCTGTACAAATATAGAAAAATATAGAAAACTTTAGTGTGGAGATGAAATTAAATGTTCAGTTCTACCCTATGTAGGGTGCAAGTAATTAAAGAAAATAGAAAGTTATAAGATTTCAGGATTTGACCGTTAATGTTTTCTCTAGGATATCGTTTGACATAAAAGGAATAATAGAAAGATAAACTGTTGTGCCGCAGTGTTATTTATCCAACGTCGCTCCTGTATTTCATGTTCTGTTCCAGTTACGGCGAGAGGCTCGGCTCAGGAAGGAGTATCTGTACAGGAAAGCCCAGGAGGACAGACGGCGCTCCATAGAGGAGAAGAAGAAACGGAAACTCAAACCTGCATTAGACAGTGAGTCAGGTTTTCATACGTGCACTTATTTGTCATAAAATTAAAAGCTTGAATTTACGTTAAGGAAGTGTACCTTGTATCTTTTTCCTAGTATTATAAAGTATTGTGATACTTAAAGACATTTGTATGGTACATGGTATGATCTGCTTATATTTAGTTAATGAGCTGCTGACCAATCATACACACTGCCTTTTGGTTTGTTTAATTTCAATTTCAATTCAATTTTAATTTTTATAGCGCTTTTAACAATTGTCATTGTCTCAAAGCAGCTTCACACAATGAAAAGAAAATTTATGGAAGTGTGTATGAGTGAGAAAAAATGTGTTTAGATAATAATGAGATTGTGTGATTGTCCCTGAAGTGCAAGCCGAGGGCGACTGCGGCAAGGAAAAAACTCCCTGAGATGGCAATAGGAAGAAACCTTGAGAGGAACCAGACTCAACAGGGAACCCATCCTCATTTGGGTGATAATGGATAACAGATATTATGTAATGACATCATGTGTTAGGCTTCTGGAAGTTCAGTATAACAAAAGTTGTTCAAGTTATCATGGAGTCCAGTTCAGAACAGGGATGAGTCAGCAGGTGCAGAGGACAGAGGGGGGGGGGGGGTCTGAATCACTAAAAGCTCAGGAGCAGCATGTGTACTGTAGATCCAAACCATCATGAAGCAGAATCCAGCTGGAGGTGGTCCTTCTCTGGAGGCCTCAAGATCTTCGCAGGGTTGGCCTTTGTCTACTGGAGCTGGTATGATCTCCAGATGCCTTGGGATGGGTACAGATAGGAAAAACAGGTGGAAAATAAATTTTTTTGTTTTGTGATCTTAAGGAGCGTGGTGGATTGTAACGTGTCAGAAGACTGGCTAGATACTGTATGTGGGAGCTAAACCATTTAGAGCCTTGTACTTTTTTTAGTAATGCTAATTTGTAATTAATTCTAAACTGAACAGGGTGCCAGTGCAGGGATGATAATATTGGGGTTATATGATCATATTTTCGTGATCTAGTGAGAACTGTAGCTTGTTTATTGAGGATGCGGGACAACCACCTAGTAATGCATTACAGTAGTCAAGTCTGGAGGTCATGAATGCATGAACCAGCTTTTCTGCATCAGAAATGTTCCTAATCTTGCCAATATTTCTAAGGTGAAAAAAAGTCTGTTTTTGTAATATTGGAAATATGATTTTCAAAGGATAAGTTACTGTCTAATATTACGCCCAGGTCTTTCACTGTCGCGCTGGTATTAATAGTACATCCTAAACGCAAGCTGAATTGTAAGAGCTGTGTACTGGTTTTTGGGCCAATAAGTAATATCTCTGTCTTATCTGAATTTAGTCAAAGAAAATTATTGGCCATCCAGTCTTTTATATCTTGGACACACTCAATTAATCATGACAACTCAGGTATTTCGTCTGGTTTTGTTGGGATGTTTAACTGGATATCATCAACATAACAATGGAAACTAATCCCATGTCTTCCAATGATGTTACCCCAGGGAAGCATGTACAGTATATGGAGAACAGCAGTGGTCCTAAAACTGACCCTTGTGGGACTTCATATTTTACTGGCATTACACCAGACACCAGATCTACAAAATGTTATTGATCAGACAGGAAGGATCTAAACCTGTCTGATCAATAAATGACTGTCCCTGAATACCGATGTGATTTTGTAAGCAATCTATGAGAATATTATGATCTATAGTGTCGAATGCAGCACTAAGTAAGACTAGTATTGAGATGCAGCCTTGGCCCGAAGGACAAATCATTCGTGATTTTAACTAGTGCAAATTCTTTGAGGATGTTGTTTTCCTGTAAGAAAGCGCATATTTGACCTGACACCACCTTTCCTAATATTTTTGATATATGGAAGGTTTGAAATCGGTCTGTAATTTGTTATTTCATTCGAGTCTAAATTAGATTTTTTAAGAAGAGGCTTAATAACTGCCAACTTAAAAGATTTAAGGATGTGACCTAAATATAATGAGGAATTAATAATGTTTAGAAGTGGCTCTCCAGCTGTATGCATCACTTCTTCTAGAAATCTAGTTGGGATTGGATCTAACAAGCATGTTGTTGATTTAGCTGAGGTGATTTAGAGTTTATACAGCTCTTCCTGTCCTATACCTGAAAAACTCTTCCTGTCCTATACCTGAAAAACTCTAGGCCTCATACCTGTCCTTCCTGTCCTAAAGCATTGAAATTCTAAATGTGGAGCTTTAGGCTGGATTGGAACACGAGATGCTATTAGAGGTTGAACATCCACTATTTTCTTTCTGATACTATAGATTTTTTCATTAAAGAAATTCATAAAATATTTACTACTAATCTGTGATAGAGTACTCTCTGCAGATATCTTAGGTTTTGTTAGTCTAGCCACTGTGCTAAATAAGAACCTGGGATTGTTTTGGTTTCTTGTGTGATTACAACACACATTCACGAAGTATTAATTTCGATAAGCTTATGCAATGTCAACATTTAGTTCTCTCAAAGATCTTGTGTCGATGATGACAGATTCAGACAGCAGCATAAAACCTCCTCCAGCACATCCCAAAGTCTGGACTCTCAGGTGGCCACTCCATGAGTGGAAATGATGCCTCATGCTCCCTGAACCACTCTTTCACAATGTAAGCCTGATGAATCCTGGCATTGTCATCTTGCCAATGGCCGGAATATGGCCGTGCCATCAATGAAGAGAAACTTCATTGATGGAAAAACCTCGTCATTCAGTACATTCAGGTCTTAAGCTGACTTCATTTTAATGCCACATAACATTGCTGAGCCTAGACGTAACTAACAGAAACAGATCATAACACTGCTTCCAGAGGCTTGTACAGTAGGCACTAGGCATGATGAGAGGTGGATGAAGTGACTCACCCTTCTTACCATGACGCCCCCCATCATCCTGTAATGAGGACAATCTGGACTCATCAGACCACATGACCTTTTTCCATTGCTCCAAAGTCCATTCTTTATGCTCCCTTGAAAACTAAAGCCCTTTTTTCTGGTTAGTCTTACTAATAAGTAGCTTTCTTAAAGCTACACAGCTGTTTAGTCCCCTCTTTAGTCCTCTTCACAGTGGATGCGTCAGTCTAGGCCAGTGGTTCTCAAACATTTTCTGTCATTCCCCACTTAAGGGGGTGGGTGAATTTTCAAGCCCCACTTGTCAACAAAGTGATAACGAAATCGGCCAAGTTTACTGTTTATTGAAATATCAATTTCTAAACCAAAAAGATCAAATAACACCAAGTTAA
>JAQMYJ010000014.1:20554884-20569071 GCA_030014305.1 Clarias laeviceps | reverse complement strand
ACATAATTTGACCATTAATTTTGTGACATTATAGGGGAAGCTGAGCTTCCCTTGCAGTCTTAAAGAAATTGCCACTGGACTGAGGTCATTAATGCAAACCGAAAGTTTGCTGTGTGCAGTAAATGCAAAGTTGAAATGCAAAGTTTTCCTGAATCTTGATTTATGAGTGAAAAATATATATATTTATCCCCATTATAAGTAGAAAGTTCATAACCGTGAAACATCCATGTGATTGCACCTTTAAGTAAGCCAGTTGAAGCACCGAATGAATCGGGACACATGATTCTGTCAAAAGCAAGGCCCCATGTGCCATTGGTCAAGTGCTACCCAGTGCAAAGTGTTAAGCCATTATTGGAACCACCCTTTTGCTAGACACAAACTTCGGAGCTTCGGAGCCAAATGTATCCTCAGTTGAGTTCGGCAGAATAAATCAACATGGTAATGTACATTCATTTTCCTTTCATTTTTCACGTTACCTTTCACAATATTTAATAAACAAGTGTTTATGGTGTTAAGTATGTTTTTTTTTTTCAGTTGTTACAGGTGGGTACAGAATTTTGCAAGATAAAGTGTAATTTAAAATATTTATGAATATATATTACTAAACTAGATGTCTAACGATTCTTCACAAACTATTTTTCTTTAGCTAATTTACATAGTAAAAGTAATCTAAATGCTCCTGAAACCAAAACAGTATCTGTATGTACAGTATATACTGATATCTCTTAGTGTTATGAACACCAGTATGACTGTATACCTAGAAAATAGATTTGGACATATTTTCATTTAAAGTTTGTATGTTTTGGGAAAATGAGAAAAAAGGATAAAAATGTCCGAAAGTGAACTAATGTGTTCAACCGGTTAAAATCTCTACAGCATATGGTCGTGTCCTTGTGCAGAAAAGTAATCTGAAGTAATCGCCTCCAGATCGGAGCTCAGATCCACCCGAGAACAGATTCAATTTTACATCGTTGTGATGTAACACACCAAAAAAAAACAGGTATGATCCTTGATCAGACGTTAGAGATTGAAGCCCCGCGTTTGCAATTCCAGTCTTTTGTGCCTCTTCTTTGTTTGTTCGTTTTCTTTTCCTCATTCAGCGAGACTTATTCCGTAAACACAACAATAACAGCTGCACCAGGTAATAAGCCCATATACGCTTCCGCATTGAAGCGCGAGTTACAGTAGGTCGTGTGCATTTAAAGCCATAGACACAGAGCTCATGTAAAAGTGAACTGTGCGAGAATGCACGATCGCAGTGGTATGATGGGTGGAACATTAACCGCATAGGTCTAAGAGGTCTCCAAAATGTGTGACTTGTTAAAAAGGAGTATAATATCTGGTCTTTAATAGTTTTATACTGGTTTTATTTTTCAATTCTTTCTATGGGTTTTCTATTGGCACTGTGACTTTCATGTCATAATACAACTGTTTAACAAAGGCAAAGGTGCCATTACTTTATTCCTGAAGCAAAAATACACTTTACTTTATGTACCGCACTACAGTCAAGTTCTTCCACACCGAACTTGCTCATCCATGTCTTTATGGACGTTGCTTTGTGCACTGGTGCGCAGTCATGTTGGAACTGATGTGGGGATGTTTTTCAGGAGTTGGTCTCGGCCCCTTCCTTGCAGTGAAAGAAACGCTTAATGCTTCACATACCAAATAACATAAGACAGTTTGTGGACGGCCGCTTCCTGTTTTAACATGACTGTATGTACATTTTGAAGTTCATGGTGATTGTCCCCCCTCATACAGGTGTCCAACATCCTCAAATCCTGTTTCCTGTTCTCAAAAAGGACAGCAAGCAGGTTATTGTCCTGTCATCAAGATGATTTCATCTCCTTCAGGTAACCAGTGCGGTTTTGTAGTGTTTGGGTTTTGTAGTTTACTTTTAGTCAGTACAGGTCACATTCAGATCTTTCTATTGACAATAACAAAAGACCAGTTATCTTTTGTTATTCTCCCTTTCCCCCCACATTGATCTTGATGCTTGAACCAGCCAGATGTAGCTCAACAGCACTGTTTGCTGTTATGGAGCAACAGCAAACGATAGCATTTTCCCACAGACATGTGTCTCTATTTTTTTAAAAATTACATTTTCACAATGGAAGTCAATGGCAGCATTAAACATTTAAACATAAAAATGGCTTGTACACTGTAAAATAAAAAAAGGACAGTATGGGCAACAGTTTTGTCCATCAAGCATTGTGATGCTATCTACATGGTCATTTTGGACAGCTAGAAAAATGGATAATAGTTTAATCCAGTTTCCTTTCTATTCTTTCAATCATGTAAGTGTACACCATGGTGCATATTTCTGCCATATTGGGAAATAAATACTAAATTCTAAATTCTGAATTGCTAAATTCTTTTCTTCTAAAAGGTTTGTCCAGACATCACAAAATGTGGGCGGCAGCTATGTAAGACCAATCTGTCTTTTGCTATATGGAACTGTCTATAAACACGAAAATGAGTCACCAGACAGGTCAAGGTGAATTTCAGCAGAGCTGAACAGCATTTAGCCATTTTTACATAATTAAAAGGCCAGGAACCCCAAGGGGAACATTCAAACTTTTTGGCTAAATGTGCCTCTAGGTGGAGCTCTATTTCACATTGTATAACTCGACCTCAGTCATAATCTTGATTTCCTGAAAGGTGCAGGAGTTTTACTGAAGTAAAAGATTCTTTTTTTTTTTATTGTAAGAAAGCCTGTTTTTCTAGAAGCTTTTCTTGAATACCAGAGATTTATGAGGGTCTTGTCCAGAAATCAGAAAATTCTGAAGTCTGCGACTTGAAATTTGGTACTTTGAGGTGTTATTATGCAAAGGCTCGCCCCCAAATTTAGCACATCTTCTTCAAACAAGTGCTGATGGTTTCTGGTCTTCCTCTCTAAACAAGATTTAGGGCCAAAAGTGATTGGCCCCTTTAATCGTTGCTTGCAGTTATGTAGCTATATTTCTAGTATTGCTGAAAATTCTTTCTGATCAATGACTGAAATATACACATTTCTGTTACTCTACATATTATTACAGGCACCAGGTTTACAAGAAAACCGACCACGAGATGGTCGATTTGACTGAAATCGGACCTCGATTTGAAATGGACCGCAAGACCGTAAGTGGCTCATTAATTAGCCGTGGATTAAAGTTCATGTCGTTCAAAAATTACCAAAACAAGATGAATTTTATTTTAGATTTGTAATAGATTTATAATATAGTCGGTACAAATATTTTTTATTAGACTGTCAGTAATTTAGTAGCTGTATTTATTACATAGACATGCCCATGAAATTTGCCCATACACATACTCATTTAAAAGGCTTTTTTCGAATCGTTTAAAGGGTTTTTAAATGTCTTTTATTTTGAAATGCATAGCACTACCACTTCCTCATCTAAAAGTCAGAGGACGCATGCGCACTGCCAACCCGGAAGTGGTGGCCGGTCGAGTCGAAATAAGTAACCTGCGTTCCGATCGGCGAATAATCCCCTCAGAAGTGGAGTTGTAGCTCGTACAGAGTGTTTAGTCATGATAAACACAATTCTAAACCGCCACAGGGAGTGAAATACTCGGTTTAATGTGTGTAGGGAACAAGTATACAATGAGTTTATCACTTCGCCTGGGAGGTTGTTTACGTTACCAGGGTAACGCATGGCGGAAGTGATGTCAGACTGTGACGTCTTCCGGAAAGTTGAACATTCTGTAACGTGCTTGTGAGTTGTTGACTTCTGAGAGTTGGAATGCAGTGTGTGCGCGTGGCGATGATGTGTGCGGCTTCCAGACGTGTCCCGAACATCTGCAGGGCCGTGTTGTCGTGTCGAACCCCTGGGAAACCGCAGTCCCTGAGCCGGTGTGTGTGTTCGGGTTCATCCGTGAGGAAGTGCTGGTGTTGTGGTTCCTCTGCTCAGCTGTTCTTCTGCTCCTCCTGTAAGAGCATACAGCCTCCTCATGAGCAAGCCAACTATTTTGAGATTTTAAACTGGTAAGTTCATGTTTAATAGAGTGATTACATCATGATCTTGTCCTAATTAAAACCAGAAAATACATGCACACTCCCATTATTTCTCTATATAATCTGCAATAATGCGTTTCACTAGTGCTTGGATACCATCAGTCTCAGTATGTCTTTATCGCTGGCCTCCCAGGAACTCCTTAAAACATGTGGAAATGTCCTGAAACAAGGTCAGGACTGTACGGCATTAATTTCCAGCCAAGTTCCTGTAACGTGCAAGTGGTTTTGGTGAATGATTTTTGTGTACAGTTTCCACAGACAGATGCATCTCTTACTTCCGCACTGTTGATTTTTAAGGATCAGGTGTTCCACTTGCTGAATATTCACGACTGCAGTGGTCTTCAGGATCGTCATTCACAGGCATCCGGGTTTCTTTAAAAAAACTTTTGCACCGTTTAAATGTTTTACTGCAACTAAGAGCGTCATCACCGTACTGTGCTTCTGTAAATGTCAGTCGCCTATTTTACAGCTTCATTCACTAGACATTTAATCATCGGTGGCTCAGAGGGAGTTTTCTCGCCTGCTACGGGTTCAACTGGATGCAGTGCTTGTTTCAAGCCCGGATAAAACCTGTGTGTCACGTTGTGTGAGAATCGGACGGTCTGCTGTTCCAGTGTCGTGAAACTGGAGAAAATTGTTAGAGAAAATTGTGCCTAAAGAAATTTTTTTTTTCCCCCAAATCTGTTTAGTATTTGTTAGATTGCACCTGCTGTACAAGTCCTTTTGTAATCTGTTACTATGGAAACGATAATGTATTCGAACACATAAAGAAGAAGAATTTACATCACACAAATGAGTTTGGGATTCCTGGTCAATCATATTTTGTCATGTTCTTGATCCTCCTCATAAGGAGTAATACTTTGTGTGAAGTCATTAAATATCACCGATAGCTTTTCTTTTTTAAACTATGGTGACATTTTCATCATCCCACCATCTGAGCTACTCTTAATACTCCAATTCGTAATGAACTGAACTGCTCAAAATATATGCGAGACTAATCACATTTCCTCACCTGTTCTGTATATACTTTTTTCTCTTTTTTCCCCTCTAGTGATCAGACGTTTTCCCTGGACACTCAGAAGCTTCAGGGAAAATACATTGAGCTTCAGAGATCTCTGCATCCTGACAACTTCACCCAGAAATCACAGGTAATTAACTTTTTATACAGGATCATATATCACTGAACCTAAGAGAAAAAAAAAGGCTTTCAGGGGAGCAGTGTTCAGAGAGAGTAACACTGCCCTCTGCTGCTGATTTGGGGAATTACGGTCAAGTCTGAACACTGCACTTTTTTCCAGAAGCAAGTCTTGGCACAATAATAAAAAAAAATAATATTTAGACACCCTGACTGCTTTATTAATGAGGATTACATTAAATTCTTACTAATCCTGACTGGAATGTGTCTTTCAAGGCCTCAGTTCCTCCTAGAATTTATTCTTCAAGATATTTGAAACCTCAGCTGTACGTTCACGCATCGAAATCTCCCACGCTACCAAGTTGCGCTATTGGATTCAGCTGTCCATGTCATGTTCATGTCAGTAATGACACTCGTAAACCAAATCGAAGTTTCCCATAGGAAATAATGGGAATTCAAATTATTCGTTCCACAGCCCAAAAAAATAAATACATAAAAATAATTAATACAAAATATAAAGTTTACTTTTATACTTTACCTTTAAAAAAAAAAGGAAAAATAAATCCTGACAGATAAGTGTTTCCGTTTATGCGCGAACTGTTTGTGTGTGTGTGTGTGTGTGTGTGTGTGTTTCTCTCTCTTGCGCTGCGGAGTGTGTGTGCGCGTAATTTGACACCGTGCCGGTTCACACACACTCTCTCTCTCTCTCGCCTTTAGTGTCTTTGTGTGTGTGTGTGTGTGAAGCAGAGAGACACACACATACCCAGTAAAGGCGAGAGAGAGAGCGTGTGTGTGGTATCAAATTACACACGCGCACACACACAACGACAGAGAGAGAAAATGGATTTTTAACCTTCTAATGAGACTTTCTTTTGCTTTACACGCACGTTATAAGAAACAGTACACGCGCTGTACACATGCGCTTTCAAACACAAAATAAAATGTTTCACACACACACACGGTCACAGTGTTATAGTAAACAGTACACGCGTGCATGGATGTTGATTATACCAGTGAGAGACGAGCACTAAGACCCAGCAGGGGAGACGATTAACCACAATTCCGCAGCGCAAGAGAGAGAAAAACCGTTGGCTCATTTAGAAGCGCATGCGTGATACATGATAATCGGTACTCGTTAACCAAGACCTTTTTTTTCCCCAAGACTCGTTTTTCAAGTCAAAATTTATTAAAAATCTTTGCTCGTCTTGCGGAACACTCGCAATCCGCGTTACTCGCAATCCGAGGTTCCACTGTAATGTAAAATGCAGATAATCCGTTTCAGCCACACAAAAATATTATCAATATTACCAATTTCCAACACTATTTAATAGACATTAAACCTCAAGTAACATTAATGTATGATTCCTCTTGGCACCTCTTTTGCACAAAACTGAAAGTGGCTCCCATTTATTCATGCTAACATTAAATCTTGCACAAAATGAAAAAACAAACAAAAAAACCCCAAATAGAACCGGCGTTCGGTTCTGTTTGTTCGTATGCCGAGGCAAATTTCGTTTAGAATTTCAGTTCTTTAGGCGACCGTTTGTATGCTGAGGTTCCACTGTATACCTTTTAAGGACTTCATCAATTTTACAAAGTTTTTTCGATTCTGAATCGATAAAAAAAAAAAAAAAAGATTGATTTAAAAATAAATAAATAAATAAAAATCACCCAACTCTACTCAACAGAGTTGTAAAAAGCAGTTATTCAAATTCCTAAAACCTTAAACATGTTTATCTAATTTCCTCCGAGTCTCCCTCAACAACCAAGTGTTTCTACCAGTAGACCTGGGTTATGTTTTTTTCCCATTCTGTGTGAAAATCCCGAGAAAGACTTCTCACTGGTCCATTCCCAAATCGTTTAATGGTTTCCAGTGCCATTCGTTTGACTACCTCACGGTGAAAGCACTGCCAGAGCCCTTGTGGTTTATAACCCCGCCCCTTCCTTTTTTATTTTTTATTTTTTTTCTGGATAATTAAAAGATCCTCTTACTCTTTCTGAAAGATTAAACACTCATGACTTAAAGGTTCTTGATCCTTCATAAAATTACAGTAAGGAGTTCGCACCCCACAAAGCTCCACGTGGTGCCACTGATTGTACAAACCCCCAGCGGCTAAAACGGTTCTACACGTCCTCCTCCATTTCCCTCGCGTTTATTCTACGCGCTACTCCCTTCTCGTCTCGTCCTCGCTCCAGAGAGAGCTGACGAACTCCCGGTCCCTTCGCCGTTACCCCCAACACAGAGACACCTGAGAAAGATGAAGAAAAATCCAATTATCGATGCGGCCGAGGACTCGTGATTCGAGAGAGCAGCTGTGTGCTTTGGGATCGTTCTGAAGCCGTGTGATAGTTGGGAATGACTAGCTGTGAGCAAAATGTGAGAGTTTTAGATTACTTTTTTTTCCCCCCTTTTGTGAACTTACAAAAGGAGCAATTTCCTTCCGACACCCTGCGTTCGCTTGACGAGCTATTTTTAACCGGGTGCTTGTCAGAATTTTTTAACACAACAAGGCGTAGTTCATTAATTTCAATGTTTTTTTTTTTGTTGTGTTTCAGACAGAACAGAAATATTCTGAAGAGCAATCAGCTTTGGTAAACAAGGCCTACAGGACTCTACAGAAACCGGTCACACGGAGCGTCTATTTGGTAAGAACAACTTTTTGTTTTAGATCCACCAAAATCAGCCATAACTTTTCTGCCAGGTGAATCGAATAACACTCATGTTCAAGTATATACCAGTAAACTCATGACAGGATCATGGGAACCTACGGCTCACCCATGCCCGCGGGGATGAAAGGCCCGACCCGTTGGGTCCAATTCCACAGAAAAGCCAATGTAGCACCAAAAAAATGTCAACGCTGGAAACAATAGAAAGGCACCAGAACACCCAGTACACCACAACCCAGTACAGGCCCCACCCTTCAACCCACCCCAGAGGCTCTCATGCCCCAGTGGTACAAGGGGAACCCAAACCTTAGGTGGTTTTACTGTTAAGGCCCATTGGTGTATTTACAAAATCTCAAATGTAGCTTCCTAGAGAAATTACATCAAGGCAAGAAAACCTTTTTTTTTATTTTTTTTTTTTAATGCATTAAAAAAATCAATTTGTTTGAGAATTCGATCACAAAATTAATCTCTCTCACTGAAACAAAAGACAAAGTCATCCATTTTCGAGCGCTCCGCTTTGACACTGGAGACTCCATGACCTTTAAATAAACTTGCAGAAAACCTCACTACACTTTTTCCTCCGTTAACCTGTTTTTTGTCATTAGTCCTACTGTAGATTGTGCGATATGGCTGAAGTCGCAGCTGATGAGCCGTTATTATAGAGACAGAATCATTCAATGTTAACGATGTGATTTGCAGAGTTAAAGATGGGACTGAAGAATTCGGTATCACTGTGGTACTAAAGTCAGTTTGTTCTGTCTAAAGACATTTGTTGTACTTGATAATGAATGATGGAATGCAGATGCAGTTACGAGGAGTCGAGCTGGAATCAGGCACGGACACCGTAGCAGATCCAGCGTTGCTGTTAAAGGTCATGGAGGTCAACGAGAAGCTGGCAGGGACTCAGAATGTCGACGAGGTCGACACCGTAGGCCAGGAAGTACAAGGTGAGCACCGCTACACAGCAGGCTTTAAATAAATAAATACATAAGAAATTAGACGCAGTGAACATCTCTGCACCCACACGCAGGCCTTGTTTATTTGACTTCTCGTGCACGCTTTATAGAAATGCTCAAGGCTAAATTTCTTTAGAAAAAATCTTTTTTTTTATGCTTCTATCATTATCAGGTTTGGTTATTCATTTGTGCCCAGCGTGCTTCTTTTTAAATGTTTTTTTGACAGGACAGCTTAAAAAAAAAAAAAAAGAAGAAGAATGCTGCGGCCGTAGAAAACCATTATGCCGTAAATACATGTCATCTTTTCTGTCCTCCTCCAGAGACACTGAAAACCCTGAATGAACAGATAAATGCGGCGCTAAACAAAGGTACACTCATGTTTTTTTTTTTTTTTTTTTTTTTCACTACATCTTTACTCGAGGGAAGTGTTTCCTTGACTCTTAGGAGAAACCGGTAACTTTAAAAAAAAAATAATGTATACATTTTTCATGTCCTAACCCCAATCTGTTTCAGGAGACCTGCGGTCAGCCAGAGAGATCCTGGGCCGAATGAAATACTTTGCTAATCTGGAAGAGAAGGTGAAGGAGAAACTGAGGGAGAACATGTGACGTGGTGGAAGAGGAGGAAGAGGAGGAAGAGGAGGAGGAGAAGGACTGTTAAAACACTGTTTGTAAACATGCTGCAGTTTTAAATTATCTGTTCCTTAGAGATGTGAAAAGGTTTTGAGTGTAAATATGTGATGAATTAAAATGTATTTTTAAAAATCAGTGTGAACATTTAGTGCTGGTTTAAGGAGAAACAACTCGTCACTGTGAGAATTTTGATCAAATCATTACAAATACTGAAAAATCACAAATATTAAAGGCAACTTGTTACTAAGTAGAAGATTATTAAGCCTATTTCTAAACAAAATGTTAAGAATATTATAGGCGTAAATGTATTGATATTTTTTCTTCTTTCAAGAAACACGATTAAACCAAGTGAAATTTTCTGCTAATAGAAACATAAAGTTCAATTAAAATTTGTATAGAAATAGGCTTAATAATCGTGTATTTTGTAATTTATCAGATAGTAAGAAATTGTAGAAAACATTACCTGGATTTAAGATACTCTCACTTTCTAAAAGTATTTATTTTTATTTTTATAATTTTTTTTGTACCTGTGCTGAATTTTTTTTTTTATTTACCAAAAAAAAAAAGAAATAACCTTTGGAACGACTCAATACCACTTATGTCCAGAGCTGTGGTAAGCCAGGGACAAGATGCCAATCCATTGCAGGGTACAAGTACACGCTCACACACACTAGGGGCAATTTGGAAACACCAGTTAGTCTAATCTGCATGTCTTTGGAATGTGGAAGGAGACAGGAGTACCTGGAGGAAACCCGTCAAGCACTGGGAGAACATGCAAACTCATCACACAGACCAAAGACGGGACTTGAACCCAGACCCTGGAGGTGCGAGGCCACCCTGGCATAAAAAAACAAAAAACAAACAAATAAAACTGTATATTAATTTACAAAAAAAAAAATTACAAACTGAAAAATAAAGTGTAAGCAATATAATTTTAAAAGGTTAAACTTTTTATAATATAGTGTGGAATATATGAGAGCAACTGTATGATTTGAAACGGAGTATAAATTGATCAATGAATCTTTGTCAGGGTGGCGTAGATAGTCTTCATTCTTTATTAAATATGTATTTATTAATGAAAGAAATATTTTTTTATTCTTCTTTACTTACAGAACTTTATTCTGTAAAGCATTCGCTGTCTGAGTTGTACGTTTAAACAGAAATGAGAATTCATCATCTGTACAGAGTAAATCACATATTGACCTTTTGTATGGGACATCATGACTCCTGCCCACTTCTGGATGGTAGAAAGGATGTTACTTACTGGATGCCAGTGTCAAGACCCAGTCATGGAAGCACATTTGATAACGCTATGTCATCTTAAACATCACCTTGTCTTCTTAATACTTCAATATTGTTCTGAATCGACCTCCATGTTGCGTTTCATGGCTAACGAGCTTCTAGCACGAGGCTGAATCCCAAATCCCTCTCTAAGCCCTGATCAAGGCAACTACTCAGTGTAAGGAACAAGTGATTGTACTGTACACCCTGCACAGTGCGCTAGCTTTTCATTTCATACAATTTGGGATTCAAACGCAGAACGCTTACTTGGCTATTCATTAGAAATCTTGTTGAATTGTCTCATTTGCAACAGAAGCACTGAATGAGCTAATGCAAACACTAGCAAACGCCACCAAGTCCACGAGGAATCACATACTGGATTTGTACAGCGTCTGAGGATTAATGAAATTTCTGAAAATGTAATCCTGCGATGGATTGGCACTGCGTCCAGGGTGTACCCAACCTCGTGCTTTGAAGTTTCCTGAGATCTGAGTCTCCAGGCTCTCGTAACACTAAGTAAAGTTCAAAGCGGTACAGATGATGAATGAGTGATCTGATAGGTCACTGTTTTATCTCTGTGACAGGTGATCTGATATGTCATCTTTTTGTTATTGGCTCCGAAATACACCTCTAATATCGGTTAACGGTGCTTCTGCTGTCCAGTGTTCTGATTGACGAGATGTTAGTCATGAGATTGCAAAAGATCAATATTGTATACAAAAACAAAAAACTAAAAAAACTTGACTTAAGGTTCCCGGCTGGAGAGTTCCCGCTTTGCGCGCTGTGATTAATGCGTCTTATTACACTGTAATGCGAACTGATTCATTAGGCCGTAATTGGAGCAAGTTTCTGCTCGATTGTGTCATTACTTCGGACACACAGTAAAACATTGCACCCTTATTAGATACAGCCTGAGCCAAATTGTTTTATTGCACCAGTTTGTAGCGTCGCTTAGGGTAAGGGATAAACTAAATTATGTAGAAATCCACTTAGCAATTCAAGGATTTATGATTTTGTGTGTGTGTGTGTGTGTGAAAAAACACGAGTATATACTATGTGTGTATTTGAATACCTCAGTCAAACTGTAGAGGGAACCAAGTCACCTGAAAATGATGCAGTAAGACTTTATTTACACACAGCACCATCTTGCACGTTTTTTCCCCTCTTTATAACAAAAACAAGATGTGTAATTATATAAAAGCACAATTAAAAAAAGTACCAAAATTCGATTCGAGGGTTTGGGATAAAATGAATTATTCCTTTTGTATTTGTATTTGTCACATGTCACCTGTCAAGACGGCCTTTAAATTAAAATCACTAATTAAAATCTTAATTAAGAAGGAGCAAAAACAAACATCTGAGGATACGGGAAAGCCTTTGAGATCTCGACCGGATCGTGCGTGAAGACGGCGGAGCCGCTCTGCTTCTGTCTTGTGGGTAATAAGGCCTCGGCCACTTGTTTATTAAAACACAGAACGTCTGTGTCACGTAGCCGAGTTTTCCTTCAGCGAGACCCCATTTCCTTAATGCATGCAGATTGGCTGGGAATTAATCGTCGCCCACCCACGCCAGTGAAGAGACGCAGAGAGAGAGAAAAGGAAAGACAGAAGCATGTGGCCTATTTATTATTCAAGCTGTAATCGGGGAACGTGTACGACGCTACCAAATTAATGAGAAAATGTGACTGACCAATTCTGGAGCCGCCGCTTTGCTCTACCGACTCTTTGAAATTGAGTTTGAGACACAAAGAGAGACACAGAGAGAGAGAGAGAGAGAGGGAGAGAGAGCTGTCAGCAGCAGCGTATGGGGAGAGAGACTGGAGAAAACAAGCTTTAAAGAAGAAGATGGAAAAAAAACCAACAACACAGTGCATAGAACAGAAATTGACTTGGACGGCACTCAGGAGGGCACCGAGCAGGAGGGTGTGTTTGTTTTAGATCCTCACTTTGACTCAGATAAACATGCAGGAAACCGTATTGTCCATCACAACATGATAGAAATGTATCAAAACAGGCAGACAGACAGATACAGGGAAAAAAAAAAAAAAAGAGACAAGAATAAAACGTTGGCAGTATCATAAAAAGGGCCCCCAAGAAACTTTGGGCTCGACTGCGTTTGTTTCATGGCATCTACTTTGCGCCTCCGGTTTGTTCAGGAACCCTAAACCAGTCCTCATGTCCACCTCCTTCACCAGAGCGCCTGGGCAGTAAATCAGGGTTCAGGCTGAGGAGTCAATTTTAACCTAACGAACATGGATGCATCTGTAGTCTTTTGTCCAATTCCCATAGATGATACAAACAAAAAAAAAGCAGCAGTTGCCTTAAAAGGTCACCTATTATGCAGAATTCACCTTTTGTCATTTTTTAACAAATCAGATGATTCTCCAGTGTAAACAAAAAAAACGTTCTTGCTTTTTGTCCATTTTTTGTACAAGCTGATTGTTTTCCCCCCCTTATTGTGATGTCATAAATAGAGCTCCTCCCCCAGGCTTGTTATTCAGCTCTGGAGACGGTGGGGCTTAGCAGTAGCTTAATTACATAGACACTGAAATGGTGTATTTGAAGGAGGAGCAAAATAAATGAGTCGAAGGTGAACTTTATCCAGACGTAAATTTAACCCAATCTTGCTTGTGCTTATTTATTTATTTATTTATTTTTATTAATATGTGAAGTAGAGATGGTGCTCATCAGACCAGTCATAATTTGATTGGAAAATGGAGGGAAAAGATTACAAATGAAGAGTGTATTACATTTATTGTAATTAGAATTAAAAACATGTATTATATTTGCAATACAAGCAATATTAAAATATTTGAGAGTTTTTACACAAGGCATGTTTTTAACTATTTTTTTTTTTTTTTTTTACATAAGTTAAAAAAACGAACAACAACAACAATCAAATAACATACTGTAATGTTTTAAGCACAATCACTGAAAAACAATAAGATGATAATATTGAATGATTATAGGTGGCACAGATGTAGAGTGGTTGGCACTGTGGTCCAGGGTCGAGGGTTCGATTCCCGTCTCAGGTCTGTGTGTGTGGAGTTTGCATGTTCTCCCCGTGTTTGGTGGGTTTGCTCCAGGTACTCCGGTTTCCTCCAACAGTTCAAAGACATGCAGATCAGGCTAATCGGAGTTTCCAAATTGCCAGTAGGGTGTGCGCATGCTTGTGAGTGTCCTGAAATGGACTGGCAAAGCACCCCGCCTTCATGCACCAAGTCCTCTGGGATAGGCTCCAGGCCCCTGTGACCCTGTATAAGCGCATTAAGAATGATTAAAAATAAATAATTATATATATATTTGTTCTTGTTAGCTGAGACAAGCACAATTTTACATTTCTGTTCTTTAAAGGTTTTAATTTTTTGTTTTTGTTATATTTAAAGTATTTATTTATTTATCTGAAACAATTATATATACACTACCGTTCAAAAGTTTTAGAACACTTGCAAATTTCTTTTTTTTTTGTTTAATGATTTATTTTCTACATTCTACAACAATACTG
>JAQMYJ010000014.1:20531430-20542165 GCA_030014305.1 Clarias laeviceps | reverse complement strand
ACTGGGTCACATAGGCAATGAAATAGCACAGATACACATGATTACGAGTTTTTCTGGTTGGTTCTCTGAGGAAAACAACAACAACAACAACCCAATTTGAGAGAGCTACATTTTTGCGACATCATTCCAAATATTCTGGCAGTGTTAAAATTTTCCTGTTATAAAAGTAATTATAATTCGTTCTACCTGACATATCCGAAAACGCATATACACAGTCTGATTTCTGAAGCCTCCCCATTAATGCACACCAGCAAGGCTTCGACATAAGGACATATCTTTTTTTTTTATTCGTCATTGACTATGTAATAATTGATATTTAAGGGTTTAATAATCAAATAAATTCTTTACATACCAACCATGTTGTATTCACAATTTTATTATCTGTGATTATAAACTCTTCACTAATTTGTCCAGCAGCCAAATGCAGCAATATACATGAATAATGTTGCTAATAGTTCGGAACCTTTTCAGCAATTCCTATTTAATGACCTTCTGTTAATCATGCACCAAAGATTAGCTTGTTGCCTGGGTTCCGAAGTCTAAAAAAAAATAAAATAAAAAAACACTTCTGGGTGGCGAGAAGCTTGTGCTCAAGTGGCGTTAGGTCTGTTAGTTGAGTTGTAGCCTGTGTGAATAGCTGATCTATAAGTGAATAAATTGAACGGGCATGGCTTTAGTGCTCACTCAGCACTTAGCTGGGAACTGTTCAGCGCATGTGTGGATTGGGGTTTATTTTTCACAGTGGCGTGAGCAGCATGCCGAAGGAGAGGCTTGCTAGAAATGTAATTTCCTCCACCAGATGGTCTTGTCTGGTGCCTCTACTTCAATAAAGACTTGTTTATTCCCTTTAGTTTTACCAGGAGTCAGCAATGTTCTCAGTCGCATAAAAGTCTTCATCTGTTTCCACAGATTCAACTGCACGAGTCGAGGCATCTGCCGGACCTCCAGGTAACAAACACCTCGCGTGATTTTTGAATGCCGGCACTTCAGACAGTGAGAGATAAGACCTGTCTGAGCAAATAAACCCCAACAGTGAATAGGATTCAAGCTGTATCTATGGAAACCCCCTTTAAACCCAGGCTGTATAATTTGATATCCTGCACACCTGAGATTCTGACTACAACCCATATAAACAAAACATGCTTATAGACGCCAAGAGGCAGTGCAGAGGCGGACTTCCTGTTACGCAACACTTATGCAGCTTCCTCAGAATAAAACCCAGCAGGACTTAATGTTCTGAAAGAGGCCTTTGGTCTCAGTCCCACAATTTATATACAACAAACATTTGGAGGGGAGGGGGAAAAAAAACTATCCCTTTTTTGTGTGTCTGTCAGCGTGATTCTAAACACCTCTGGCGATAATATCGGCCACTTCAGACCCTTGCTACTTTAATATCTTCGCAGGCAGCTGGTGGCATAATCACAGTATGCCTTCTTTTTGTCCCGTCCCCACAGGGATCTCCGGAGTGCTAAAAGATTTATCCAGCGTTCAGAACCTGCTGGTCTGATGGAGGGAAAATGATTTTATTTGGTTAACTGGTGGCTTAATGATGTGGAAGGCTTCATTAGGTTGCGTCCAATATGTTGGCGCTCCCAGCCCAAGTACATTTTCCGCATGCTGCACCCGAGTGACTATGAGATTCCCGGGTGATTCAACCTGTTATGGTAGGAGGTTTTATTTAAACATATGGAAATCAATTGCTCAAAATATTTTTTTTATCTTTTTAGGTCTCTAAAAGGAACAAAGATGCTCTATGGGGTAAATGTACTATGAAGCAATTACACATTACCAAAGCTGTGATAACAAAAAGACTATGGGAATAAATGACTGGGAGGTTTAAATACAATTATTATGCAGACATTTAACTCCATAACATGATAATCTGATTAATAGCTTTAACCATGGTAAACCATCAGCTTAACCATTACTGAGGTGACTGGTTGGAGTGCTATATGTCCGTCAGCTCCAGTGGTTCAGCAGGTTAATGATAGGTCTTGTTTCTGGAGAAAGAAACTCATGACTTATACTCATCTTATTTTGTTTGTTTGGTTAAGCAGTGTTTTCATGCTTTTTACTGAAGCTCTTTTACTTAACTTGATCTTTTAAAACAATTTATTATATATTTTTTTTATATTAAAAAAAGCTTGTGCACCGAATCATGACTTTCAGAACAAGGACGTGCTCACATGTCCACCAGGACACCAATACAGATTATAACAAAGCTCATCCTTCACTTGTGTGTACATAAGCCTGTCGTTGGCTCGGCTGTAAACCTTCCCCCTTTGCGGTATGATGTTCCTGCTTTGACTCTCGCTTATGATATACTCTTAGGTGCTGTGGATTTAAGAAAAGAAAACAAAAAAAATATATTGAAAAATACATCAACACGATGGCTGTGTGGTTGTACACTGGGTAGCGTTCTTGTCTCCAGGGTCCTCAATTCAAGTGTAAGCTCTTGTTATAACCTGTCACTTGGATAGGCTTTGGATTCACTGCTACCCTGATCAGAATAGATAGATGGAAGCAATAATCATAACTTTCAATAACAATCGGACACAGTACATAACTAGATTTTGCTATTTACAAGTCGTACGTGGGATTTTAAAATCTGCACTTATTAATGGGCTGATATTTAGGTGAATTTCATCTTTTCTTGTGATTGTTGCTACTTGATAGATGCTTTGATGTTATACCCTTTTATGTCCATACAGTATTTGGTTCTTTTTCCATACATGAATGGAATTGGTCACCCTCTATGTCTGTGAAAAAGTATTCATTGGTAAGAGCTGATGACTATCTTGGTTCTCCACTGAATCCTAAAATTATCAGAGGTTTGTAATAGTTTTGGACATACTGTAGGGTTCCACCTAACCACCTAGGTTTTGGGTTCTCCTTGTGCCACCGAGGCAGTTCTGGCCCCTTAGAATATGACTCAACAAAGACCTCTGGTGGAACACTGGTGTCTGGCACCAGGGCGTTCAGTGGATCCTTTGGGCGCTGTGGGATGTGGGGTTGAGCCTCCGTGGACTGGACCTGCTTACTTGGTGCATCTCATGGGTGCTTGCTCAGATTGGCATTTGTAGGCCAGGTTTGGGCTCTTTGCCTGCTGGACCCTGTGTGTGGTGGGCTGTGGTGCACTGGGTGTTCTGGTACCTTTCTATAGTGACTACTATCATCATGCTGCGTTGGGTTTTCAGTAGTATTGGACCAGACGGGTTGGCCTTTTGTCCCTGCAGGCATAGATTGGTGCGTATCACCACTTTACTGGTATATAATTGGTGATCAGTGCTGCCCTGGTGGTGGTGTTAGATTTTTCTCAAAACATATGATCAGCCATAACACTGTCAATGTCAATGTTTGACTTGGATACAAATAGTTAACTACACATTTATGTATTGCAGAAACTTTATATTAATTAGCAGAAAGTGGTGAGAAAAGGCACTTTAAGCAAAAAAAGAAAAAAAAAATGTGTGGCCAGGTAGGATTTTTGACAAGGGACAATAGGTAAAAGATATAAGAAACAACAAAAATGTATCGTCTTTGTGTTTACTCCCCATATATCATATCTTCTCCATCGACAGAAAGACTCTGGTGACAGAATGGGTTCTCTAATACAAATAGGATATTAAGATAATTTTTTATTTAAATAACTTAAATAAATCGTTGATAAGTTCCTGTAATACAAGAGGACTTAGGAATAATAATAATAATAATAATAATAATCTTTCGATGCCACCATTTCATGTCAGGCCACATTACACCACCAGATATCAGTTATAGATGACATCACCATTTGCAGGGTTTAATGTAAATGGATACAGTTCATTCAGAATCTACAGATGCCAAAAAAAAAAAGATTGCATTTTTTTTTTAAGTGATATTAAGAGGTGGAAACTGGGTGGTGTTGATAGTTATCAGGTCAGTGGGGAGGAGCAGTAAGCGGACCCTGAGAGAAAGAGCTGCAGATGAATTTCGTTTCCCAAATCCCTTTCTCCAACCATCCCGCCTGCTTGCTCTGTCTGGTTAGATCCAGCTCCCTGATGTCTGTTGAAGGTGAAAGTTTAAATTGAACCATAAGATCCCAAAGCTCACAATTAAATATTTATCAAGGCTGAACGGTGCTTGTTTTCAACACTCCAAATGTTTTACATTTGTCTCTCCTTGAGCAGAGCAAACAGTTATCATTCTTCAAGTTTAAGATCGTTTAAAATGGTATGTTGTGGGGGGGGGGGGTGTTTACAAAAAAAGACCTTAAGCAGTCATTAAGAAGCAAAAAGATTAGCAAAAACCACACAGCGGTAATGAGAAGCTCCAAGTGCTAATTTATCAGGTTTATTAATTTTACGCAGGATATGTATAATTAGATATTGGTACATTTTGGTACAAAATCTGTTGTAGACCTCTTGATTTGGTGTTGCCTTTGTGACCATTTAAACCTAAACGTAATTGGGAAGTCATTATCTTCAACATATTGTACTGATTATTTTTAATAAATAATTGTTATATTTCCGATTTGAGCTTTTTGGTAAAACTTTGTTAAATTAAACCAATCTCATATATAGCGGAGACTCAGTTATGTTTTGGACGCAGAGTGCACGGGACCTCTCACCTGAACCGAGGTTGTTAATTAGTTTGAATTAGTTCTCTTTTTGAGTTTAGAGTGGTCTTGCATCTGTTCTGTTGGTTTTCCATACTGTATACTGTTCTGTTTTTGTTCTAGTCATAGTTTCATGTTGAGTATGTGTTTGTTTAGATTTGCTTTTCTTTATTAAAACATCAAAAGTATTAACGTCTGCACCCATGCCTCGCCCTTCATCCTACAAACATGACACTCATGAAGGAATTCATTCACTAGATGAACTATAAATATTAAGATTTATGTAAAATTGTAAAAGTGCTATTATTATAACCTTTACTATTATAATATGAAGCAAGATTTTTTTTTCTTCAGATTTTGCCACATTTTTACTATAATCAAACACAAGGGGCATTTAAATCAAATTCGGGACTTGTGAGAATTTATAAAGTATGGTGATAAGACTGTAAGCTGCAGTAAAACATTCAAATGGTGCAAATGTTTTAAAGAAGGTCGTACGTCCGTGAATGAAGTTAACAGATAACTGCCTACTTGTGGTAGAGATGCTTCTGTCTGTGGGAACTGTGCACAATCAATCAATCAATCAATCAATCAATCAATCAGCATCACTTGCACATTACAGGAATTTGGCTGGGAGTTGTTGCCATATACACCATACAGTCCTTGCTCCAAGCCATTTCCACATGTTTGAGCCATGAAAGGAGTTCCTGGGAGGCCAGCGTTTCAGACGTAAATCAGACAGGCAGTCCGGTCATGGCTCCAGTATACTGAGAGAACTTTTTACCTTGACGGTATACAGGCATTAGTGAAACATTGGCTTAGGTGCATTAGTGTAGCAGCGGATTATATAGAGAAATAAATGGAATTTTTACTGTCATAACGTGTTATTTTGCGCAATCAAAAGTCCCAGTTTGACTTGAACACCCCTAATTTAATGACTAAACAACAAATCTGGACAAGTATGAAGCATTTGAACTGGAGAAACCTCACCCCACCACCAAAAAAAGTTTTTTTGTAAGATCAAACCTCATTAAATCACAGATGCAAAGTTGCATTACTCTTTCATTTCTTTAAAAGCATGAATGATCCTCAATTCAATTTGCAATGTAACATGGCGTTAAGTTGTTTTGTTTTATTGCACACATCTTAATAATTATCACTTATGCATCTAATAAATATGCATTATGTCTGTAGAAGATGGATACAGTGGGGCAAAAAAGCATTTAGTCAGCCACCAATTGTGCAAGTTCTCCCACAGATGACAAACAAAATTTTATTTTGTTTGTCATTTGCAAATAAATTCTTTAAAAATCCTACAATGTGATTTTCTGATTTTTTTCTCTCTCATAGTTGAGGTATACTTATGAGGAAAATTACACGCCTCTCTTTTTTTTAAGTCGAAGAACTTGCACAATTGGTGGCTAACTAAAAACTTTTTTGCCCCACTGTATTGTAAAAGAATAAATGCAATAAATTGTAGTTAAAAAAAAAAAAAAGAAGGTAAACACATCTTGATTTATTTTAATTGTTTACTCCTCTATTCAATCTGTTCATGTTAAGAAAGATATGAATATTAATATACATAATGGCTGCTGTATTAGCATGAAAAACAGATTTAACACCACCATCTACATGTAATTAAACAGACTTATAATGATAAGGCTGTTTAAAATGTAAAAATATTTAATCTATAATTGTAAAATTAGAAATGTTAGTTAATTATATATTTTACTTATTATTTTAGGCAATTTGTCAAAATGCTACAATAAATTAAATAGAAAAATACCACTAATTTGTTTTATTGAACAATTTGAACTTCAAGTTGTTTTTAATGAGCAGTTTGCTTAAAAGCATGAGTTATTATCTTAGGCGCTTAGCAAAGTCAGAAATCTGGCCATCCGTAATCATCTTGAAATCTTCAGCGCTCGTAATTTGCTTTAAACACCAGCTGTTATTCTGTCTTCCATTTAATCACTTTTTATGATGTGCTTTTGCAGACCACAGTAACAATATGTTTGGGAGCACTTCAGCATTGCTTGCATTAAACAAAAAGGCCACTTTTCCATTACGGGCTGTGGCGACAGGTCGCACGACTTTTGTTTTTAATTTACAAGCCATGTAAAATAAATTAAAAAGAAATTACCAGACTTTATTTGGACTGGGGGTTGTTGCAATTAAACGGTAATTATACCTGGGTCTGTAACCTGAAATTGCTTTGACGGACTTATTTCAAAATCAAGAAGAGATAAAAACGAAGGATCTTTGTTTACCAGTAGTCGTGTTGCTGGGCTGTTCTTGCCCTCGAATTGATGGCTAGGTAAGAAGGGTGAAAAGGGCTTGAAAACCACTTCGCAGTCTGCTTCCAATCAGTTTATAAATGTTTTATTATGTAAAAGTGGCAGTTGGCACTTAGCAAAGTTGCCTAGCACTTCCAAGGTTGGGGGTTCAAATCTTTCCTCTGGTCTGTGTGTGTGGAGTTTCCATTGCTTTCTTTCTCTGCAGGGTGGGTTTCTTCTAGTTACGCCGGTTTCCCCATCAAAATCCAAAAGACATGTGTGACGTTTCCAAACTTCCTGTGTATATATGCTTGTATCTACACTATAAAAGGCATTAATGCACAGGTTCTATACAAACAAACATTTGAACGAGCGTAATAATTACTAACCTAAAATCAACAACTAATTACAAAAATAATTACTAACCTAAAATCAAAAACTCTCTGTAGCGTCATACTGTACCAAGACTACTCACCTTGTGATTTGACAATTCAACCAATACAAATTTTAGTGTCCGGCATGGGGCCACTCTGTAAATGTCTTAGCAACCTCCCTATAAGAACATTGCGGCAATGTTATTGTTCAACTTCAAGCACTGGAAAAAATAAAAAAATAAAATAAAAAATCAGCAGGACTTTGATCATCTAGACTGGAACTGTTACAGCATGATGGTTTGAATCGATTACAATTACCAAAATCATATTAAACATTTTGTAGAGCTGTTGGAGTGACTCTCTTCCTCCAGTGGTTCATTACCGTGTTTGCTACATGAAATGGCACTTTTTTGCAATTGTCCAACCATCACATCCTTTTGGCTGCTTGGAAAAATGATGTGTTCTGAATTTCTGAGAGCGCTACGAGTCGGTCCTCATGGTAGATACAGTAGGAACTGTAGTGTGCGTACCACAATACTTTGGAGAACACTAGGGTACCACAGTGACTGCCAAAAATTCAGCAGGTATCCAATATGGCATGTTTGTGCATACGGTTCCATATTTGATGTTAGTACTGTACGTATATATAAAATTAATTTTACAATAGTGTAGTTCCAAGGCAGTATCCTGGTACGTGTTCCATAAACTGTAATTACAATACAGGGTGGAAACATGTACAATAGTATAAAAGATGTACCATGGGCCAATGTACAGTATGCACCATGGTAAAACCATGTATCATAATGTACTATATCTCAGTATCACCTTTACCTTTAATTACACACACACACACAAAATGTGGTGTCCAGTTCATGTGTGAAAATGTTTCCTGATTTTTCTTCCGGATCTGAATCCTGGAATATGCCTGTTCTATCATCTATAGTCGAAAAAAAAAAACGACTATAGATGTTATAACCTGGTCATTCAGGTCATCAGCTGACTTCATTTTATTGCCACATAACATTGCGGAGTCTAGACCTGAGAAACTGAAGAAACCCCAGATCATAACACTGCTTCCAGAGGTTTGTACAGTGCATGATAGCTTCATGCACTTTCCTTCTTACCCTGATGCGTCCATCACTCTGGAATAGGATCAGTCTGGACTCATCAGATCACATAACCTCTATCCCTTGCTCCAAAGTCCAATCTTTATACACTGAAGCATATTTTTCTGATGAGTTTTACCAAACAAGTGGTTTTCTTATGGGGACACAGCTGTTTATTCTCAATCCTGTGAGTTCTTATCATATTGTGTGTGTGTGTGTAAAAATGCTTACTTTCACTAATAAAACATAACTCAACAGATTTTACTGTTGATTTTTGAACTTCATGCAACTTCACCAAGTGTCAAAATGATCTCCATCCAGGATTACCGCCCCCCCCCCCTCTACCAACCACATTTCTTCCACAAAAGTATTCTACCAGGTTTTGATAATGTGTTCAAGAATTCTTAACCCAGGTCCAGTCATTGTAAAAATCACTTTAAATTGTTTTCTTTGCTTAAGCAGTGTACATTTAAACAACAACAACAACAACAACAACAACAACAACAACAACAACAACCACTTTCAGACATCCTGTCTCATTAGCTCATGGTATTCAGCCGATATGTTAAATTAACAGCACCACCAAGTTGCCACTCTTGGGCCCTTGAGGAAGGCCCTTAAACCTCAATGGCTCAAATGTATAGTCATATAAAAAAATGTAAGTCGCTCTGGATAAAGACGCCTGCCTTATTTACAATGCCGTAAATGTAGATCACTGAGAAACACAACTGTAATTAAACATCCCCTTTAAATGCCATTAAAGGGGCGGCATTTAGGTCTGGATGATTGGAGGCTATGGATTTACTAAAAAAAAAAAAAAAAATCCAATTGTCTATATTTATTTTGAATTCCTAGCAAGAGGAATGCTCAAGATGTAGCTAACAAGATAACACTATTAATGCATGCTTTAAAAAAAAATTACAATTTTTTTTTTTAGATAGGATCATCTAAAAACATTGAACTTGCGATTGAGGTGATGTATGAACAGGAATTATGAATGTTTTAAAAAGGAAATTAATTTGGAGGCTGCTTTGTATGCGGCCTGGTGGTTCAGCGGGACTCCAGGATGCCTGACTCAATCCTGAAAGGTTCCCTGGTTCAGTTACTGAAAGTCTCTCTCACTTATTCGCCTTTATCGCTTTTATCTTCCTTTCTTCTTTTTAGTGACTCCGGTTTCCTAATGGCTTCTGATCAAGTATCGCACGCTTTCACCTCTTCTGTCTCCTGCTCGCTGCTGCAAATGTATTCATAACACATGCATCTTTCAGCACCCAAAGAGGGAAAAGAAAGAGCGGTAGGCAATGCGGGGAGGGGAAAAAAAAATTTCTCCTGTAATATTAATGCTCCTCTTTCTGCTGTCAGAACGACAGCTCTGCAGCTGGTGGCGCTTTCGGCGTCGTGATGCTCTCTTGACCTTCTGTGTTGTCGGGCTGATTCATCCTCGTTCACGTGTCTCTGCCCTGTTCTTTTCTCCTGCACTTATCTTTTCTCTGCTGTTGGATTAACGTCGCGTCAGGCCACTGTTTTCTGTCAAAATGCTGCAGTTTAATGATTTGGGTGAGCAAACAATTCATACACGAGGCTCGGGCGGCCCAAGGAGCAGATTTTAGTGACAGAACAATCAAATCGGTGAGCGCATTTAAAGATGGGGGAAAAAAAAAAAAAAAAAAAAAAAAAAAAGTCTTGCTGAATTCCATGCTTTTAGCCTGTGGAAATAAATGTATACGGTAGTGTGCAAAAGTTTTGACCCACCTTTTAACGTACTGAGGAATAGTTCTCCAGGCTTTCGGAATGCCTTATTTGTCCTTCATTGTCAGTCCAGTCCCTGACTGGTTTTTAGAGGAAATGTTTTTTAAACCACACAGTGACCTATAAAATCCAATCAAATCATATCATACAAGCAAAAAAAACAAACATAAAACAAACATTTAACTTAAGGCATGAACCAGCGAGAAACAGGTGAAGATAATAACAGATGACCAGGCCAGTGATTAGTATACTGATGATGCTGAATGCTGAGTGGTTGGAACAGACGAGAGGGGAAATGAGGTCGCTGCTGAGGTTGTTACAGAAACAATTGACTTTAAAATGTTGGTTACAACCTTTAGGCACTATGCAACCGCTAAATAGTTTTATTATCTGGTTATTATCAGCCATTGTGCCGTATACCGTGTAATCCCATCAGGGCTGTTACACTGCACTCATTCTTGTTGATGATTTATTTGATGGTTTATATGAAAACTACAGCAGGGGGCAGAGCTTTTTCTTACAAAGCCCCAAAGTTATGGAATAGTCTTCCAATTATTGTTCGAGACTCAGACACAGTCTCAGTGTTTAAGTCCAGGCTAAAAACCTATTTATTTAATCAAGCATTTTTATAAA
>JAQMYJ010000014.1:20502615-20531330 GCA_030014305.1 Clarias laeviceps | reverse complement strand
ATTTACACATTAAGTTTACTGAAAGTAAAAACAGTTGAAAGTCAGAGGACGTTTCTTTTTTTGCTGAGTATATATACACACACACACACACACTATATATATTTATATTTATTTATACTATATTATATTTTTTTTATAAAACCTTGCTTCGCTTGGCTGTAAATTTGACAAATTTCGGTTCTTAAGGTGAAAATTCAAGACTCATGCCGAGGTACCACTGTATCATGAAGATTATTTTTCTTTTTAGTAATTTCTTGATCCCGCATACAGTAGCTCTTTGCCGCAGAGTTGATAATGCGACAGTCACACACACACACCATTGTAAACATCTTGCATCAGCTTCTGATGGAAACACTCATACAGTGGCCTGTTGATGTTTAAAAAATAATGGGTCACTTCCATATCCCTGAGAGCTTTCCTCAAGGTTCTGATGAACGCAAATGCTACTCGTGTGTGCATCTGGGTCAATTACGTCAACCAAGTGCAAGAACATTGAGCTACAAATGGCACAACAAATGATGTGTACAAAAAAAAAAAAAAAAAAAAAAAAATCAGTCGACATTTTACAATAGAAGAAAAAGGCGTGAGGAGGGGATGAGCACAGCCAATCAAAGCACAGCGAGGGAAGGGAGGGTAAAGGCAAAAAGAGGCAGAAGAGAAAATCCTGATTTAATATTTGACCTTTTGAAGGGAAGATCATCCAACAGTCAGTCAATTTTGGGCTGAAATTAAATTGGCATGTCACTTTTCATTTCATTTCATTATCCTGAACCGCTCGCATATTAAACGACTAACTTCAGTTAAATAGAAGAAGAAAAAAAATAATAAGGAGGAGGAAAGCTTGTCTATAAAAAAAGTAAAAATAAAATAACAAATCCGCCAATACACTAAAACTACAAGATTTCACATACAGGGTGATACCCAGCCCTGGCTGGTCCACATTACAGGATGTCTCCTTGTGGTCTGAGAAATCAAAAGGCTCCATTAGGTATTGTGCTGGAATAATGCTGTAAGGCGACTCCTGTTTTTTCGACTGAATGAGCCTTCAGTGATCCGCTGTTGAATCATCGAGTCGTGAGCCAGACTGCTTTGTTGTGTCTCCTTCTCCATTCCACCCACACTCTCCTTCATATTTCTTTCAGCCAGAGACGGCTGAATCCTGCTAACTACCTGCGTGCTGCTGAGGGGATTGAGCCATACGTGCTCTTACTGCGCTTAGAATCAGCCGCTTTAAATGAGAATTGTAAACACGGTTATAGGAAAAATAATCATGGACAGAACATGTGTAGAGTGCAGTGGTGGTGGCTTTATTTTTAAGATTTTATGTCTCCTATACAGTGATTTATCAATATTATTTTAATTTAAATTACATAATATACCGTATAATACTTAGATACAGTATAATAATAATAATAATAATAATAATAATAATAATAATAATAATCCTCTCTCTATATTATATCAGGAGTGTTCAAGTCAAACCAGGAATAACAGACCAGTTATGGGAATAAAAACTTTTTATTTCTCTATATATTCCCCTGCTACACTAATGCACTTATCCCAGTGTTTCACTAGTGCTTGGACACCATCAATGTAGAAAGATTTCTCAGTACGCCGGAGCTATGACCAGACTGCCTGCTTCACGTCTGAAAATACTGGCCTCCCAGGAACTCCTGTAATGCCCCAAACATGTGAAAATCACTTGGAGCAAGGTCGGGACTTAAATTCCATCAAAAGTCCTGGTTTGACTTGAACCTCCTCGTAGTCAAATAATGACAAATAGTATTTCCATCATTTTTTTTTTTTTTCATAATCTCCGAAACTGGAGACTCCTTCCATAAATAAAAAAAAGAAGTTAATTTTACATTGCCTTAATATTTTTCTACCATACGCCAACACCAGGTCCCTCAAAATGAGTGGTTACCATAGAAACAAAAAACACAACCATATGATTTAAGCCAATGATTTGACTATGATATGAGCGGTCAGCAGTCCTGCCAGTAATATTCTAGAAAATTAAAAAAATCAGTCACTTTTTTGTGTTTTATTTAAGAATTTAAGAAGTTACTTCCTTTTGCACAATCAGGACCCAAAACACTTTCCGGTGATGCTCATCAAAACTCAAAGCAGGAAGTAAAACTCTGAACTGGGTTTCAGGGAGACAGGAGTGTTTCCTGCTTTGTGTGTGGGTGTGAGAGTGATGTCGCTAACATGGTGGGCGAGGATGAGGGTAGAAGTGGTCTGTGTTGAGGCTGTGATGGAAAAAATATATATATAAAAATCAATTGTCACTGAGTCAGTAGTACCGAGGGATGTGTGTGTCGACAGGCTGATAAAGCTGATAAAAGCTCATGCGTGGCTTCTCCGGCTGGACTCCTTGTTTCGGAGACCATCTGGTACCCCACAGATGCCAGAGCAAAGAGCCACTCTTGCCCGGGTCCACAGGGGCATCCGCTGCACCACCAACCTGCTTCAACGCTTTAATCCCATGTGCAAATTTCCCCTCAGGCTACCAGCCAATCGCCAGCACCGACTGCTTCCTTTTGTAACACCACGCTCGACCTCAGGATGGCAGTAACGACTCAGATGACGAGAGCCTGGGAGAATTATTTAGCGTTTCAGGACAAATATTGTTAGGCCTGATGATGTTCTTTGTTTATTATTTATGTGTTGATGGCACACAGGGTGATGTTTCTTCGGGGTGTCTAATACAAAGTAGCATGTGGGAGGTCTAATTGTATTTCGCTCAAGGCGTGAACCCGCAGTTCAGTACTGCAAGGACATGAACGTTCATTGTGCATCTACAGCAGATGCTGATGATATAAAAGGGCACGCAGCCTGATTCGGGCTTTCATCAGGGTCCCGAAAGATACGGATACAACTTCCTGCGTTTTTGTGCATCAGCATGAGCGAGAGAAAGAGAGGGGGGGATTCTCTTTGATGAGTCATTGCCATTATGAACAGCTTCATAGGCTTGCTTTGTCATTGGGATGCTGCTTGGTGTGTATGGTTCAGAAGACACTCTGGGTGGGATACTACACCGTCAGGCCCCAGGGATTGTTCTCGGTAATTAGTCAGGTTGATCACACAAACTTCACAGGATTTTGATGTTAAATGGAACTCATTTTGTAACATGCTGTACGAATCAGGGACTAATCTTTCTTCTTTTTTTTTTTACATCACCTGTAAGACTGCGCCCTCAAGCTGCAGCCACATTACAAATTCACATTTCGTTCCACTTTTCTACAAACCACCCATGACCAAGACAGAAATAGACAGGAATTGCCATCAAAAGACATTATTTCAATGTGTAATTTTAAGACTAAAAGTGTACCGGGGTTGCAAGATGCCCGCTTAGTCAGAATGCACATCATTACAACCGCAGGAACACGGGAGCTATGTTCGGTGAGGAATTGACCCCAAGTCTCAGCAAACACTTTAACAGACTAAGCCACTGGGCAGCACTAAAGTTTGATGGGTTGGGAACTCTGAAAAAGCCCGAGAACTAGGACAGCAGACAGAAAGCAGGAGACAGAGAGATCTGATTAGGCTACAAGCAGTATAGGAAGAGGAGAAAAGGAATTTCAAACTTAAGAGAGAACAGTTAAGTGTGAGATGGTCAGCTACTCAATCCAGCAACCTCAGAACTAGCAAGCATACCATTTATCAACCTCATCTAAATGTCAAAGACTCGACGTCTGTCCTACTCATGCACATGCTTAAATAGGTTAGCCTCAGGTGCAGCCAGTTGCATTAATGACCGCAGTGCATCATGGGTGGTGTAGTTCTCATGGGATTGTGCTGTTATTGAAAGGTCGCCCTCTGCTGCCCAGAGAGAGTTGTGCATGATCAGACATTTTCAAATTCATATTCAAATGATATGCAATGAAATGTTTACACCACTGTCCGTGACCTAAAATGGAAAGATAGGATAGAATGGAAAGAATTTACTAGAACAAAAGGAAAATTGCACTAGAAAAATACAATTAAAAACAATAAAAAAGACTCACTCTCACTCACTCATCGTCTGTACCAGAGCACCCAGAGGAAACCCACCAAGTACATGGAGAACATGCAAACTCCATGCACACAGACCTGATGTAATAATCTGACCCCTGAACCTGGAGGTGCAAGTACCAATACTAACCATTAAGCCACCATGCTGCCTTAAAATAAAATACGATTGAAAATTTGGACGGAAAACACAAATTTACTGACTTACAAAAGTTTTCAAGAGTTCAAATCAAGCATCAGTATTCATATGGGGAAATAGTTACCATCATATGGAATCTCACGTATTTAGTTGAATTTTTCTGCACTATGCATTCAGAGTATGTACCTTATCTATGGTGCTGTTCACACCTTCGAGGTTGCTAAGATTTATATCCGCGACAAGGATTTTCAATTTCTTTTTGAAATCTCGAACATAAGTACCTGGATAGAGACAGATGAGAAATATATATATATGCGGCATGTGGAAGATACAGCATGGTGGCATAGTGATTAGCATTGTGGCCTCGTATCTCCACGGTTAAGGGTTCGAGTCTTGCCTTTGGGTATGTTTTTGTGTGGAGTTTGCATGTTCTACCCGTGCTTGGTGGGTTTCCTCCGAGTACACCGGTTTCCTCCCACAGTCCAAAGACATGCAGATTAGGTTAAGGATGTATAAATCCTGTCCTGGATGTATTCTGCCGAGTCCCCTGGGATAGGCTCCCGGCCTCCCGCGACCCTGTGCAGGATAAGCCGGTATAAGTGAGTGTATAAGTGAGTGAGTAAATTAAAAAAATCACCTGGTAAAATGGCGAGCATTTCGAAACGTCCATTGTTGCTTCAGCTAATAGAAAATGATCTATTATGTCAATTGGACTCTTGCTTATTTATTAGTGGGTATACGTTTTAGCATTGCAGGAATATATGTAGGAATTTTAGACATCTTAATAGCGCAATGCACAGCAGCCAACCCATACCCCCCCTGTTTGGTAAATTTCACTAGGCTCTTAGAATCAAAGTCCCAACCAGCAGGGGTCTGAGAATTAGCCAACATGCCTTGAAATTGCATCTCAGGGGCTAAAACTGTTAGACCGAGGTCCTCGTGTGTAAGCCTTACTCGGTGGAGGCTCAGGATTTCCAGGCTGGCCTTCAGATCTTTAGTTCCTCTTGGTGATCAGTAATCTAGTCATCCATGATATCCCTGATGCACTGGTGCTCCTGTGCTCAGCTGAGAATCCTGCTTGTAAATGTGTGTGTGTGTGTGTGTGTCTGAGGTATTTTCAGAGGTGGAGGAATGGGAGAAGCGCTTGGCCAGGCAGAATTTAAGCTTCAGCATTTGTTACGGTTGGCATCACTACTTGGAGGCCAGAGATAAGGAAGTGGCAGGACACTAAGCATGTTGACAGCAAGAGCGAGAAAGAGAGAGAGAGTGATTGAGCAAGAGAGAGAGAGAGAGAGAGAAAGCAGGTAGAGAGAAGGGAAAGGAAGAAAACAGTGTAGAGGGAAAGACGGTGATGAGGCTCATATTTATGCAGCTTGCAGTCCGGATGCAGGGTTCTTGGAGAGAGAAGCTGGAGCAAATGACAAGACTCCGCTCTTTCTCTCGCTCTTCTTCTCCCAGTGCCCACATGCACACGCATCTCTTCAGGGCACCTCCAAGCGCATTACCGCAATCGTTTTTTTAATACTAAATGATTCAGATGCAGAGTAATAGTCCTGGGTTTTCGCTTTTGCTAACTGACAGAGTCATTATGAGCAGCCGGATCACTGCGCCGAGCTGCCAGAGCTCCGCTTAAAGATGCGCGCCAACGTCAGGATGTCACTGTATTACACCCCAGCGGAGCAGATTACATGCTAATTTACATTAAGCGTCGAAGCCCCATGATTCTGCATAACTCCGCTCCTTTGTGTGTTGTGCATTGTTGCTGTGAATAGTAATGCCTTCACAGCAGAAACGTACAGTAAATATGCAGATGATAGAAATGAATATGCATGTCATGCTAATTGGTCCTTCAGTTCCATTACAGGTCTTGCCACTGAACAAAATCAAATTAAGCCAGCTTTACTACAGATGGCCCTTTGAGTGCAGTTAAAATGCATGCACTTGTTAAAAGATGTCAACAAAGTACTTCTTTAGCAGTTCCCCAAGTGCATAATGTATGGGGCTAAAGAATCAGGAACTCCAAGAACATACAGTATACATGAATGTGAAAGATCATTAGTAACTAATTATTGCGTGAAGCACATTTATTTAAACAGCTCTAGCAACACAATCCGGATTAGTTATGTGAGACAAATGAATGAAGCAAAAACAATTTAACGAAGCAGAACAAAAAAGCAATAAGGCGGTTGAAAATAAAATTAATAATGTCTTCATTACAAAAACAGGGTCACTAAAAATAGTGTCTAATACTGCACATCACCTGAAATGCAAATGCGCCCTCTTATGGTGAACAAATTAATAGACGCGTGAGAAATATTATGCAAAACAAACATTATCAGTTTTTATTGTAGTTGATTTTTAATCGGTTCATTTCTTAATGTCATGTAATTGATAAGTGATTGATCATGATCAACACCCCTAGCAATTAGCTACAGAAAAATATTTATTTATACAGTATATGAATGTGACAATAATGTTCCTTAATTCAGATAAGAAATAAAAAGACAATGCCATCATTTTATTGTAATTTCTAAAATTGATTTTAGTGATTTACATATGAATTTATTAGTTTATCAACTTATTTATCTATCCACAGGAATGATTTCTTTATGATGATTTGCTATTAACTTGATTTCACTTGATTACTTAAACTGAACTGGTTTCTTGAGTTGTTTTAAAAGAAACCCCCTTGTTTAATGGTTTTATCTAAACCCATACTACAGATTTTTCCTGTAACAAAATAATCAATTTATTCCAAAGTGAGCCAATTTTTAGAAAGCTAAAAAAAACCATACCTTTGCTATGTAAAACCTAGTTTATAGTGAACATTTAACTTTAGCTAGGTTATGCACTTTAGCTACCAGCATGGATGTTTTTCACATCAGATCTGGATCGGTAGATCGGATTCATATTCAATATGCGATCATGTGACATGAATAAGAACGATCAGATCGGAATTCAGATGAAGAGTCTTCAGTCTAAGTTCAAGGATGCAAATGGGGAAAAAAAAAATGTGGCATTTGTGCTGTTTCAGAGGACAGAACCGTCCACATTAGAGTGACTTGTAATATATACATTGCCTTTGTATGGAAAAAAAAAAAAAACGTGGTTTGAATAAAAATAAATAAATAAAGAAAATAAAAGAAAGAAATAAACGGAGATCACTTAAACGCTTGGTGAAGTTGCATTGTAAATAAATGATGGAAGAAATCAGAGCTACAGTATGTTTAACAGTGGAAGTAAGAGTGTTCCTGGGAGCATGAGAAAACATTTTTATTGATGAATTGCCCATCATGGTTTGTACCATATACAATGTTAAAGGTGGTGGAACTAAAAAATTTGGATATCCTCAGTACAAATGGGAATTTATTCTATATAAAAGCATGCATTAATTCTGACAACACCAATAGAAAAGGAAATGCGTTTTAATAGACTTAGAAGTGTTATTTATCTCTGACTGATTATTGATCTTGAAGCGGTCAATTGGGTGCAAACATCTTCAGCGTGAGCACTGAGAGACGTAATGGTATAATGCAGGTCACCAACCTCTGGGGTCAATACCAATTTTTTTCACAACACACCACAGCAGCATAGAGAGAGGAGTAAAAAAAAAAAAAAATTATTCAGACCTTTGTCATTCATTAATTATTAATATTATGAGCTCATACTCCAATGTCAACTGCATGGACAAACACTTTCCATATTAGTAGATGAAGTAGGCAGGAGACAATAAAGTAAAATTATGATATGAGGCATGTCCTGATACAGTTGTCGTTAGAAATACAATTCTTTGATAAGGACAATTAATCGGACCGTGTCAGTATGTTGTACTAGAAGGAAACAGATCAGGATTTATAATACAAGATGTCATTGTTCCTCTTATTAATAACACATTATTTGATAATAATGTACTTGGAAAGCTTATTTTGATGGTGAGGCGGCATGGTGGTGTAGTGGTTAGCACTGTCGCCTTGCACCTCCAGGTATGTATGTGTGTGTGTGTGCCCTGCGATGGATTGGCACCCTGTCCAGGGTGTACCCTGCCTCGTGCCCTAAGCCTCCTGGGATAGACTTTGCTCCCTGCGACCCTGAATACAGGATAAAGCGGTATAGAATATGAGTGAGTGTGTGTTTGATGGTGCCTTAAATTATTAGGCTAAATATATATTTTTTTTATCATGACCGCTCCTGATGCTGTCTGACTTGACTTAACATGAAATACACAAGCACGTCATACTCGCCAATTTCACCATAGGCTGCAGATGAGGGAAAAAAAACAATCATGATTTAATTTTTCCAGTTTCCTCATTGTACTGAAATTAGTTTTGGGTTATGGCACTCCCAGCACAGCACACACCGTTCTTCTGAATAAATTTTAGATTTTGATTTACACCAAGCGCAGCGCAGATTTCGACAGACAGTAGAAACAGCGCTTTATGCTAATGCTGTCACTATAAAAAGCCTTTGGTGACCTCATCAGAATCACTTAACATAAACATATTGCCCTATAATGAAATTTTGAGGATTTATTATAAATGACCTAACATTTAGACACATATCAGTAAAATTCTAAGTATCTTAAAATGTGTTTGCCTAATTTTATACCATTTACTTTGATTGTGGGTGTGTGTGTGTGATTTTATTGCTGCTCTGCTAACTTTAGTGAGCAATATGTTGTTAAATGACACGGCACAGTGGCTTAGTGGTTATCACTGTTGTCTTGCACCTTCAGGGTCCAGGTTCGATTCCCACCTCTGTGTGCATGGAGTTTGCATGTTCTCCCCGTGCTTGGTGAGTTTCCTCTAGGTACACCGGGTTCCTCCCACAATCGACAGACATGCAGATTGGCAGATGGCACATTGACCAGGGTGTATCTTGCCTCATGCCCAAAGTCTCTTGTTACAGTATGTCCACTCTGTCATAGTGAAATACCAATGATTATAAAAAAAAAAAAAAAAATGAAATTCAAAATATTATTAGGTGGCATCAAATCGTTTTAAGACTAGTTTTGTAACATGCCAACTGATGGCAGCACAAGGCTGCAGAGACATTTACAGGGAACACTGACCTTCATAAGTCAGTGTGCCAAAAAACATTGTTGGATACAGGTGTATTGTGCTACAGCCTAAGGTACTATGACGGGGCCCATTCAAGTGCCACAGTACCTTGTGTGGTAGGTCCTACGGTGTATACCATGGTAATACTTTGGGATGTGATGTAAAAGAGAATAATAATGAATTTTTATTTTCAGTTGTCCTAATTGTCCTTCTGCATAATTGTTATGTTAAAGGATGATTTTACCTGAAAATCACCTTGAAACAAGAATCCCAAAGTGTTCTATGAACTTAGATGCTTGATTTGACTACAAACAATTTTACTGCGAATGTCTCAGCTTTTCTAGTACAGATACCTTTAACCTTCAAAATGATCCTGGTTGTCAAAGACGTTCCAGCAGACTAAAGAATTGTTCATGTTTAAATGACAGTATAAAGTCAATTACGTTTTGTTTTTTCGAGCGCTTTAAACAAAAACATTGTCACAAAAAGCAATTTCACAGATTTAGGTCCCTAATAAGCTTGCATCATTATTTATTGTCGGTTCCTGGTGGAGGATTTGGAGCAGGACTGAACTATAAAAGAAGAAAACAGAAATATTCGGCAGATGATAAATATACAGGATGTTAAGTAGAGAACGAAAATTCTCAGTAGTGGTAAAATGTGGTAAAGTAATAGAATGAGAATTTTGGATTTGAAAGCAGCAAGGACAGAGGAGTATAACGACCTCTGTGTGATCTGGACCAAAATAAATAAATAAATAAATAAATAAATAAACAGTTGTTATGTTTCATTAGATATTAAAGACAATACATATGTTTTTACTTGATTGACTTGAATTGTGTTTGTGTAGAAAAACTTTAATATCCATTAATTTCCTCCAAGATTTTCTGTAAAACAACTAATTACTAACTACCTAGCTAACTACTAATTACCTAAACTATCTAATACTCCTGTTGTGTGGATGTGATATTTCTGGCATTCTGCTAACCTGCTTTCTGGATTGCAATTTTATCAGATTTAGACTCCAGAATGCTTGTTTTCTATCTGCCATGTAGCTAATTCCTGCACTGTCTCAGACACTACTGAGCCGCACACACATACACACACATACTCACTCACTCTCTCACACTAATTGACAGGTCGGAGAAGGCAAGTCAGATTCCCGTATTGTAAGAGTAAGACAGAGACGTGTGTTTCTGCTCACTGCTTGTGTACAGTGTCCATAAAACCAGCCTCAGCATCTGCATCCGGCGAGAACAATTCGGAATCATTTTCAGGTATTTCTCTGCAGGAGAACATCATTTCCCCCATCAGAAAGAACTGAAACATAAATAGAAAGAATAGGACACAATATTAACATTACAGAAATGTTAGATAGAACCTTTAAAGGTCCCATGTTGTATTATTTTTTAACAAGTTAAAAGGTCACAGGGCATCCCCCAAAGTGTGTGTGTGTTAATGTTCCAGTTGAAATAATCATTATTTTCTTACACTGCAGACTCCTTGAGTTTCACTCCTCTCCCTAACATGCTGCTTTAGTGTCTGTGTAAATGAGCTACTGCTGAACCACACCCACCAGAGAACAGCAGAGCTGATCAACAAGCTGGGGGGGGGGTATTGTCTCATATGAGGTTACATTAGGGGGGATAAACAAGCAATACAAGGATGACAAAAGGACAGGAAGCAGTGGACGTTTCACACTGGAGACCCATCTGAATGTCTAAAAATGAAAAAATAAATTATGAATAATACATACCCTGTAACAGATAATTTATTTGGCACAATTATAGTATACTATTTTTATTACAGAATTCTATTAATTGCTTCAAAATGCATATAATCCAACGTTCTCTTCTGTTGTAGCTCATCTGCCTCAAGGTTCTACAATATTACCTGTCCTGAGATGCTTTTCTGCTCATCGTATTTGTTAAGAGTGGTTATTTGTATTACCATAGCTTTCCTGCTTAAATCAATTAACTTGAAATTAATCTGTGGCTACAGATGATCATGATTGATGAGAAAACTATAATAAGGTATACTATTTGATTATCCGTATCATGCAAATATGTGCATTATGACCTTCTTGTTTCATGGCGATTGGCATCCAGTATGTTGCATTCCCGCCACCTATATTTCTCACTCTCGCTCATCTTCCCCGCAATTTAAAGCAGATTTTTTCCATCCAGTTTTCCTTAAAGAAAAAAGCTGTAACAGGCGGTTGATATGGGTAGATATGGGCTCCCGGCCAGCGGGGGCGTTGTGGGAACCGTTTACATTAATGAGATAAAAGAAGAAGAGGGGCTGGGCCTAGGTAACAGCAGCCATTACATAGGCAAAGCTAACGATAAAGCTAAAGCTAAACATATTGTAAACCCGAATGCAGGATAGGATTGTCCGACGCGCATATGAGTAAATATGGTTAAATAAGTATGTTTGTTTTGTGTAAGGCCCACCAAGGCATTTTTCAGAGCACATGTTTATGCGTTGGATTGAAGGTTTTTTTCCTTTGTGTGTTGTTCTTTCTCCTCTTCTCTGTGTGGTCTCCTACTCACCTATGTGCATGCGCAGCGCGTGCGGTGTTTGGGCGGCGCTTGTGAGGAGGGGATCTTCGGCGTCCGCCACGTCGCTGTTAAAGGGACGTCTACGCCCGGAGGACGGCGGGAGTGGAGTAAGCTGTTTCTGGGATTGAGTACTGTTTGAATAGAATTGGTGTCAGAGATAGCAAGGACTTTAAACTATGCTGAGCCAACAGACTCTGAGTGTGTGTGTGTTTGTGTGTGTGTGTGTGTGTGTGTGTGTGTGTGTGTGTGTGTGAAATATAAGGCGTGCAAATGGTGTAATGTATGGCACTATATTAAATGTATATACAAGATTACAGTATAATTGAGATCTCTGGTGGTCCTTACCCTTTAATTCTGATAACAACTAACGATTATTTTGATAGCAAGAGGTAGCTTGTTACAGAATTTAAGGGTAAGGACTCCCTTTATGTGGCGAATCCATTGCCCCAAGTGTCTGATGTCTCCAAATCAGCCATATCCAGCCCGGTGAGCAACACATCCCTGTGAGAAGAACACAAGTATCAGTTGCAGGAGCTGTTGTTAGAGTGGCCGACCGTGTGTACAGACCGAATTGGCCATACCAAGGCCATGGCCCACTACATATACACCACAGATGAAAGACAAATCAGGAAAAGGGCTTACCCTGTCCCTGTCCATAAGCAACAGGTTGTGGAGGAGGAGGTCGCCAAAATGCTGGAAGCTGGGATCATTAGACCATCCACTTCGCCATGGGCTTCCCATGTCGTGCTAGTGAGGAAAAAGGATGGCGGCACCCGTTTCTGTGTGGACTTTAGGGCTCTTAACAGCAAAACACCGCTGGACAGCTTCCCTATGCCCCAAGTCTACGAAATCTTGGAGGCGCTCTATGGGGCTACTGTGTTTAGCTCATTAGACCTACGCAGTGGCTATTGGCAGGTGGAAATTCATCCAGACAGTATCCCTAAGACAGCATTGGTCACCAAAAACAATCAGTACGAATTTCTCCGTCTTCCCTTTGGCCTGAAAAATGCAGGAGCAACTTTCCAGAGGCTCATGACTTCCATTCTCGCAGAAGCCATCGGAAAATATTGTTTCGTTTACGTCAACGACATCGTTGTCTACTCAAAAGACCCTGTTACCCACCTTAACCACCTTCGACAAGTGTTCACACTCCTCAAAGCTGCCGGCCTCACACTCAACCAGAAAAAATTCAATCTCTATCAAACATCTCTCTCCTTTCTGGGACATATCATATCTGCCGAAGGCATAAAAACTGAGGAAGCCAAGGTAGCAGCTATTCTCTGCAACCTGAAGGAGCTACAGCACTTCCTAGGTCTGGCTGGTTGGTACCATCGGTTCATACCCCACTTCTCAGAGCATGCTGCTCCTTTACACGCTCTGAGGAAGAAAGGAGCCAAGTGGGTGTGGACCCCTGAATGCCAGTCAGCCTTCGAAGATCTGAGTGCAGCTCTGCAAAACACACCGGTTTTAACAGCCCGAGAGTTCAACCGCCCCTTCAAGGTGGAGACGGACGCCAGCAATGTCGGCCTAGGTGCGGTACTCACCCAAGATCACGAGGATGGGGAACATGTGATCGCCTATGCCTCTTGGTTGTTGCATGGAGCTGAAAGTAAATACTCAGCGTCAGAGAAAGAGTGTCTAGCTGTGGTATGGGCAGTGGAGAAGTGGTGTCAGTAACTAGAGGGTAAAGCATTCACTATCATCACAGATCATGCTGCTCTAACCTAGGTTTTCAATCAGCCAAACATCTCTTCACGCCTTACACACTGGGTACTGTGCTACAGGCTTTTGAATTTGTAGTCCAGTAATGTAAGGGGCAGTGCAACACCGTTCCTGATTCGCTGTCACGGCGCTGGGAGGAAGAGACCACGAATGCCCATCTGGCGGTGCACCAAGGAATTGATCTGCAGTTGGGTCTGCCGTGTGACTGGAAGGAGTTGGAGAAGGAACAAAAGGCGGATGAAGCACTCCGTGCGCTGTGGAATGAGGCAAGGTTAGATCCTGACATTAATAAAATACAATACTGTGTAGATAACCAGTTCCTTTACCGCCGGATCCACAAGCAGGATGGGTGTAGTCCTTCAGCTGGTCATCCCAACGTCTCTGTGGCCTCAATACCTGCAGTACGTCCAGGACAACCCTCTCAGTGGTCATCTGGGGTGGATGAAGTCCCTAAGGAGGCTACTGGAGGTCGCCTACTGGCTGGAAAAACGCCATGATGTGTGGGAATATTGCAGAAACTGTGTTACGTCAGAAGTATAAACCCCGTATTAGTAAATGGGCAGGCTTACTCCAAAGCACACCTGTGGTGGAACCTGGTTTCATGTTGGGAGTAGACCTTATGGGGCCATTTCCCTGATCATCCCTACTCATCGAACATCTGCTGGTGGTCGTCGATTACTGGGACGCAAGCTGAAGGGGCCATTAGAGAGAATGCTGCATCGAAACATCTCCCCTGACTATCCTGCCTATGCCACAGTGGAGCGTCAGGAAGCACTGTTCCAGGTCATCCAGAGCAATGTAGCCCGTGCCCAGGAGCGGCAGGGGTGGTATTATAACTCCAGATGACGGGCAGTCAAGTTTAATGAAGGCGAACACGTGTGGGTCCGTGCTTTTCCCCAATCTCGGGCGGAGGACTCGCACATGGCCAAATTAGCTCAGAAATGGAAAGGGCCCGCCTTAATTAAGAAGGTGCTTAACAACGTCAATTACCAGGTGGAATTGGTGAATCAAGCCGGACCATTTTACGGTCCACGTGGCTAATTTAAAGCCCTTTTATGGCAAAGTCACGCCTTTTTCCGAGGGGGAGGGGGTTTAACAGGCGGTTGCCTAGTTACGGGCTCCCGGCCAGCGGGGGCGCTGTGGGAACCGTTTACATTAATGAGATAAAATAAGAAGTGAGGCTGGGCCTAGGTAACAGCAGCCATTACATAGCCGAAGCTAACGCTAAAGCTAAATATATTGTAAACCCGAATGCGGGATAGGATTGTCGACGCGCATATGAGTAAATATGGTTAAATAAGTATGTTTGTTTTGTGTAAGGCCCGCCGAGGCATTTTTCAGAGCACATGTTTATGCGTTGGATTGAAGTGTATTCCTCCTGTTGTGATTACGCAGGAGTTTTTTTTTTCCTTTGTGTGTTGTTCTTTCTCCTCTTCTCCGTGTGGTCTCCTACTCACCTGTGTGCAAGCGCAGCATGTGCGGTGTTTGGGCGGCGCTTGTGAGGAGGGGATCTTCGGCGTCCGCCACGTCGCCGTTAAAGGGATGTCTACGCCCGGAGGACGGCGGGAGTTGAGTAGGCCGTTTCTGGGATTGAGTACTGTTTGAATAGACTTGGTGTCGGAGATAGCAAGGACTCTAAACCTATGCTGAGCCAACAGACTCTGAGTGTGTGTGTGTTTGTGTGTGTGTGTGTGTGTGTGTGTGTGTGTGTGTTTTGTGTGTGAAATATACTGTAAGGCGTGCGAATGGTGTAATGTATGGCACTATATTAAATGTATATACACGATTACAGTATAATTGAGCTCTCTGGTGCCATTAAATGCTTTCTTCGCTAAACACTGACCCCCCCCCCCCCCATTCTAACCGATCTGTAATATTCTGCTCATAATAATTGTATATCAGATTCTTTTGAACCTTCCTTTGCAGCATCAGGGTTACTGGTAGTGCTGGGCAATTTGACCTCAAATTAATATCACAATAAATTGTATTAATATTTTACATACATTTGGCAGACACCCTTATCCAGAGCAACTTACATTTTTATCTCATTATACATCTGAGCAGTTGAGGGTTAAGGGTCTTGCTCAAGGGCCCAACAGTGGCAACTTGCTGGTGGTGAGGTTTGAACCTGAGACTTTTCGAACCATAGTTTAATGCCTTAATCACTGAGCTACCACCTCATTACCTTGATTGTTATTAATGAATGATTATTATACAGTAAGTCCCCAACATACGAACAAGTTCCATTCAGAGAGCTCGTTCATAAGTCCAATTTGTTTGTAAGTCCAACAAACATTATCTAGGTACTAGGATACAAACACAATTGGCTGTACACAGTATAAAACTAACATGGTCCATGATCTTTTACTTGTTCTGTAGAATTGTGCTGATTCACATTTGTCTCCATCGGTATTGCTTGCCGCTTCTTAGCAGTACAAGTAAAGCTGGGATCATTATTTCATAATGAAAGAGTTCTCCTCCTGAAGTTGCGTCCATATCACAGAATAATCTATGACTACACATGTGGTAATTTTTTTTAAGGGGATAGTACATGAGCACACAATGGAAAAAAGTATTAAAAAAGAAATTTAAATGATAAAAACATATGAGCAGATTTAAAAAAAGAAAATAAACAATTGCCATGGACAAGATTATATGAGTTTATTTTTCGATTAATTGTCTTTTATTGGTGATCATCTGTTAAAAAGAAAGTAGAACAATCAATAAACACACACTGAACAATAACAGCATGCTAAGCTTTCTGGATTGTATTAGTTCGTATTTAGCGAATCCAAAAATGCTTTGCTAGTACAAAAGTTGGTAGAAAGGCTCTGACTGATTGAGGTGTACATTCTATTCAGAATCATTGATGGAATTATTGACACATGTGTAAATGCCAGCTGCTTTTGCAAACGTGTTAAACATGTACCACATGCCACATCAATCTCTTTAATGGATGTTATACACTGCTAAATGTCTGCAACATATAGGGTCAGAACTGCTCATTACCATAACTCTCTAGTGTGTGTGTGTGAGAGAGAGAGAGAGAGAGAGAGAGAGAGAGATTTACAGCGAACCATACATCATTACTCGGTTACAAATTTGAAACCAGGACGATCTGTTTCCTGGTCTGATGCGCGTCCGTTCATCAAACATTGCTCTCCATGAAAGTTGGAGATTCTCTAGAGGTTATCAAGTGCTGAGGAGTGTGGCATTATTAATAAAATACAACTCACAACCAGATCTATCTCATTAAAAATTTAAATATGTGTAACTCGACCATGCAGCTCCTTCACAGCAGGAGCTATTGAGCATGAAACACTTGCATTTGCATGAGCAAGTTGGCATGTTTAATTGCAGCAAACAATCCAATATTTGAACCTTTAATCTTTAGAGAGAATACAAAGGAGCAAATTTTTACTTGATAGCACAGACCAAAACATATCCAAGCTGCCAATCACTGTTCCCTTTAAACTGTACATAGTTACGTGTCTGATGATGCTCCAAAGTGTAAAAATATATGTGTAAGGAACCGTAACAGAAAGGTGTGCAAAAAAAGTTAGGTAACTGGAGTAACTGAGAAATGATAGATTAAAGTGCACTTTAGACCAGCCAACAGCAGGAACCCTAATGTTGGATGACCATTGTAATACAGGGTGGGTGAAAAGTAACAAGGCATTAAAAATTGGTAATAAAGTCCATATTTCTAATACAAATGTATTGGAACAAATTGTACATGTACTTTATTACATAACATGAAAGCAAGTCTTTAAATTTCAAAGTAGGCACCGGTGGCGTCAACCAGTTTCCTCAAATGGCCGGGGATGGAATGTATTTCTGAAGGAAGTCGTTTGGGATATTGCTGAGAACTCCCTGAATCCGAGCCTCCAAGTCCTCCAGTGTGTCCTCCAGCATTTCCCAGGACATGTTCCCAGTTCCAGGGCTGGAATGACGCAGACCTCATGAATGGCCTCCAAGAAGTCCAGATCTGACTCTATTTTATTCCTGTGTACAGGACAAAGCCCCACACACTGGAGGACTTGTTTTATGTACAATTAGTTTCAATAAATAGTTTAAATAAATTGGTATTAGAAATATGGACTTTATTACCAATTTTTAATGCCTAGTTCCTTTTCACCCATTCTATATAGTAAGGTTTCTTCTTACAGGACAAATCACTTAATGCTTCAAGATCCATTGTTTTTCTAATTGACGTCAAGAAAATCTAGCAGGATTCGCACATCTTCCATGATGTTTAAAAGAAACTACAAATTTATTTAAAAAAGTGCAAATGAATGAACGTTTAATTAAATAAAAAATTGCCTTGTACCTTGTGTTCTGTAGCCTCTAAGACGCAAATATCAAAATGTTAGACACTAATTTATAATTAAACACTTGATAATGTGCATAAAAAAACCCTCTGCTGAGTACTAGCCATTGGACTCCATCACACTCCCCTGTTGTTGATTATTTTCCTACTGTATAACCCCCGCTCCCAAGTGTTTTATTTGGTACTGTTGTCTAACACATTGACATTTCTGACAGAGTTCATACAGAAAGTGACTACAATAGAACGCAGTGAGACCTGGACTGGTAGCTAAATGGATTTTAATGGAAATTATTCTCTGCCAACGTTTTGGAAGTGACAAGCAGCTTGAAACTTAAAGTTCTGATTTTCCTAATCACCAATAAATCCCCAGATCGTTCACACTGCCTTGCATTGTATTGTTCCTAAGAACTTTAGGAACGTTTTATCAGCAGACGTGATTGACACCCGAGCTTTGTTAGTCCATGCTGGCTCGGTTGCGTGCAGGGTAATTTGCTGTGTGTTGACCAGAACTTCATCCCGGCGTTGCTGATTGAGTGAAAGCCAAATGGCACGCCGCCTGCTGATCCATCCACTGATTTGTTATCCTTGACAAGTGCAACCTTTTTATCGATGAAGCCATGAAAACAACCAGGTGAACAAAATACACTGTGACCTTTGAAAATATCATGCTGGCCATCACGATTCACGCTAATTTCATTGTTTTGGGTGTGCTTGGGGGCTCGCACACACTTCAGCGAAAGGTTACGATGATTCTGTAAATCGTCATTTAACCAAATGAATGGAGCTTTATTGTAGCATTTTTTTGTGTGTTTTATTTCCAATTATACAGTTAGATAAACCACTCCTAGCTCGATAAATGAATTTAAGGGTAATCTTGGATTTTTACAGCCAAATGTATTTTTGTTTCGCCTGTTATTTACCAACTTGGGATTATTTATTTATTAAAACCCCACTGGTGCCAGGGTGTTGTTTTGAATGCCAGTGAATCCAACAGCAAACCCGCTGAGCTTTCTCGGCATTGCATCATATTCGGGACTGTTGATAAGAAAGAGATGTGGACAGGAGACTGAGTTACAAATCTCACAGCTATTAAATACTCTGTCACGGTGAGTCTGCAGGAAACGACTCAAGCGCCGTATGAATTGAAACGAAACACAACAGGCGTGCTGTTATAGAAAATTAATCGATGATGTGGTTGTGTGATGAAGTGGAGCTGCTGTACCATACTGAAGTTGACTACTCATGCTAAAAGTGTTTTATTCCTTTTATACTATAGCAATCCCCACCATCCATCCATCCAGGGACCTCTGTAGTCCAACTAGGGATCATGAAAGCCAATGGTGAGCATTGTATTTATTCAATTATTTCACAACAGTGGTAGGACCTCCGATCAACATTCACACACTACTGGCAATTTGGGAACATCAATTAACCTTATCTGTCATGTTTTTGAACTGTGGAAGGGAACTTGAACTACCCGGAGGAAACCCGCTAAGCACGGGGAGAACATGCAAACTCGATGCACACAGACCCCAAGATGGGAATCGAACCCAGACACTGGAGGTGTAACGTGACAATGCTAACCACTAAGCCACGTTGCAGCCACCATAGCAATTGCCATTTTAAAAATACAGAACGAATGACTAGCCATACTTTGTTTTATCCATTTGTAGCTACAGTACAAGGGCTGTACTGAAAATAATGCACAAAGTGAACTTAACATTATTGTTAGCTGACACAGGTCGGTCAAATTGCACATGTTGGTAGAGTAATTCTTTCTCACTTCCATTATACGGTATACTTGTTCATCTTTCTGAACAACTGAGGTCATAGGGACCCTCATTATATATTCAAAATGACAGCCTTTTGTTTGAACAGACAACAATAAATTTTTCTCTTTCACCTGTTATGTCTTATTTTTTACCCCCCCATCCCCGTTTGACAGACAGCTAACATCCTCCCATAAATATTTCAGCCTTTCAGCCGAAGCACTCTAATGAAGCATAAACCAGGCATTACACAGCTGTTTTGCTTCCCTGTGCGAGACTGACTTTAAACAATCCCGACCCCTCTGTTCCCAGGCTGGGCTAAAATCTGACTTTCGGCGGCAGACAAATCCGAATCTCTGTGAAACAAAAAAACTAAATGCAGAGCACAGAGTGGACGGAGTAACAGAAAGGAAAGTCATTCATAATTCAACAGACAAGAAGCCCTTTGGTGGCCTTGATAGGCATGTATCAGCTCATTCGCAAACACCACACACGCACAAACACACACGCACACACACTCGTGCAGCGCTACAGGGATCCGTACACATTCCTGTGCAGCTCCTCAAGATCTGAGTCATGTCTCCTGGGGCTCCTCTGCCCATCTGTGTCCGTGTCCTTCATGCCCTCGCCTTGATAGTGCTACAGGGAGAAGGAGATGAAAAAGATGAAAAGATAAAGCTCAGGATGGAGGTTGTGTTTCATACAAGGGTCGGAGAAAATAAACAAAGACAAAAGTTGAAAAAGTGATGATGACGTAGTAAAGTAGTTTGGAGTCGCAATGTGTGGATCATGGAATAAACCACTCAGGGGTTTGCTTATATAGGACAGTAATTAACTTTGGCATGATGACACAAGGCACGAATTACTGCTCCCACCCGAAAACCACTGTTACTTTTCTATAACTGCATGTCTTGGAGTGTTTTGTTCCTTTTATACCACAACAATTTGCCACCAATTACAAATTTCCTTTAATTTAATGGAATTTATTTACACTAATCAACCATAACATTAACAATTGAATAACATTGATTATCAATTACATATCAGTAAACTGATGACAGGATCCAGGGCAGCCAAGGTTCACCCATGTCCTTGGGGACCAAAGGCCACCCCGTCAACTTCGATCCCACACAAAAGCCAATGTAGCACAACGAACCAAACAAGTCAATGCTGGCCTCGATTGAAAGACTTCAGAACACCTAGTGCACCACAGACAACCATGTACAGGGCCCAGCACAGAGGTCCCATCCCATAACCCACAGTACCCAAAGGATCCGCTGCCGAAGTCCTGGTGCCAGACACCACAGCACACACTAGTAATTGGAAGTTTGGATCATTTTAGTGACTCGGTTCTTTGAATCTCGTTCAGCAAAATGAACGAATCTTTTTTTGAGTCATTTAGTTCATTTCGTTTTTTTGATCCGAAATAAAATAAAATTTAACGTTTTCAATAAACAGACCCCCCCCACATGTCTACATACACACATTTTGGCTATAGTTCCAGTAATGAAAATATTACAATGTAGCTAAGGACATATTATGATAAACAGAATGAGCAGCTCACCATCATATCTTCTGGTCTGAATCGTTTGTTCTTTTGTCATATGACTTTCATAGACTCTATGCAGTGCATTACACAGGAAACAGAATTGAATGCTTCTTCTCATGAGTCTTCTAGTCCGAGTCATTCATTCTTGTGAATCTATTGCACTGCATAGCGTCTATGGGAGTCACATGTCAAAAGAATGCACGACTCGGACTAGAAGACTCAAAGGTAACTAATCATTTCTATTTCCTGTACATAAACTACAGAGGTTTCGCGATGCTTTGTGTATGCAGACTACTCGTTCTTCTGAGTCACGTTAAAGAACCATGTCCCATGACTGTCCCATAAAATGCTTAGCAATTATACATACACATTTTGAATTAATTTATTATTGAGCTGAGATTTGGTATATTATCCATCATATTGAGTACATTTATATAATACTACTGTATATAAACTGTCTACTTTTCAATCTTTTGACCAATCAAATACAACAATGAAGCAAACACTGTAATACAGTATGAAGCTTTAAAGAATATTGTGTCATTTGACAATTTAAAATGTTTTTCCAGACTTACAGATACATGTCAATTACTTTGTATCTGATCTTTAAAAATATTTTTTAAATGTTGCTATTTTAGATCTTTTAGCAAAGTTAATGATTTAGCAAGGGGGGCAATTATTTTTTATCAAAGAGGCAGGCAGTTTTGGGCAGTTTTTTTCCCTAAATAAAGTAAATTATCATTAAAAAACTGCATTTTGTATTTACTTGGGTTATCTGAATTGTTCAAATGTGACAAATACTAACTAATACTTTTTCTTGAAACTGTATATACCCTTAAAACAGGTTTCCTGGTTACAAATTTTAGCTCTCATGAATCCGTTTACTTTCTCTTTTCTGGCCCTGCATTAATGCTGTCAGCTTGTTGTCCTACATAAGACCCAATGCCCGATTTCACTTACACTTTGTTCTCGCTCCGCTTCTTTCAGCCTTCCCTCCTTGGCCCTGCATTATTTCTAAATGGGTACTTAACCTTTAGATCAGGGCCGCTGCTAGTTATTACACTATAAGCATCCTCGCTGTGATTCGGTTGGCACGAGCCCAAAACCACCACGATTAATCAAAACACAAAGCTTGTTGTACAAGACATCACATCCTGTCATCGATGAGGATTAGGGAGGCTGCCACGGCTGCAGGAAATTAGCATAATGCTCAGGACAGCATGTCGATGCAGAGAGGATGAGCCAAGAATTTAAAAATAAAGTTGGTGGATTTAAAAAAAAATCTATATCGATAAAAAAACAAAACAACTATCTGAGTCTGACACATCAGATTAGCGTTGATTTTTCTTATACCAGCCCAGATGCATTCGAAATGCACACCATGTACATCTCGTCATAATAAACAGCATGCGTTAATGCGGTACTAGAATAAGACAATTTGTGAAATGAAGCGTAACAGGTGTTTACCACGTCAGTAAATGCAAATATCGTTTTTGTTTTTTTCTCATTCTGTCATTAAACCATAGCTTTCCCATTAGTTGTAACCTGGATTGCCTCCAGAGAGCAATACTGAAACATACAAATGCTCACTTTTAGCAGAAACATTTTAACATGACTTTAACAAGCGCCAACATGCATAAACAAACTTTCACACTGCCGGAACAGTGCCAGACTTTCATTTGCATCCGGCAGCTTTTAAAAGTTTCATGAGTGGAATCATCCAGGAAATGGGCCTCCAAACAACCTGGTCATAAATCCATCAACATCTGGCTCTGGGCTTTATTTTGGATTCACTCAATCGTGATAAGCGTTTTGCTTCCATGGTTTATATTCTCCTGTGAGGATCAAAGCTATATAGGTGCTGGCCGAAACTCAAATGCTTTCCCATTGACTATATAAGTGCACTACAAAATGGTATGAGAAGTGATACACTGCATATCCAGTTCTGGGCTTATCATCATTATTATTATTATAATGTTTACTATTTTAACGTTATTATTATAATTTCATTCGCTAGAATGGCTAGTCTCCTGCCTTTTGGATAAAAGATAAAAGTACCTAATTATAACGATTCAGGTTTGGAATCTACATTATTCGGCACACAAAGTGGAAAAACCACCATGTCTTTAGTTAGCAACAAGTTTGTCTTTTGTTAGCAACAAGTTAGCCAGGTAACTGTAAACAAGGATATGTGTTTCCTCCTTAAACAACAACCTGTGTAGTCAGTGTTATAGATGTAACAAGCAAATATGTTTGTATATTGATTAGCACCATGGCCTTGCAGTTCCAGGATTGAGGGTTCGATTCCTGCTTCCGGTCTGAGTGCATGTTCTTCCCGTTTTGGTTTCCTCTGGATACTCTGGTTTCCTCCCACATTCCAAAGATATGCATATTTGGCTAATTGGTATTTTTTTTGATATTCCCCATAGTATGTGACGGACTGTGTGTGCCCGGCGTTGCTTGTGTGCCCGGCGATGGATTGGCATCCTGTCCAGGGTGTACCAACCCTCTTCGCCAAAGTCCCCTGTGATAGGCTCCAGGCTTCCTGTGACCCTGTACAGGATAAGCATAGAGAATAAGTGAGAGTTAGGTAACTCTCTAGGTAACTATTTTAAGGTAGGAAGTGTTTCATTGTATCATTGTACTTCTGATACTGTGAAGAGCCATGTTGATTTGATGTCACTGGGAGGGCTTGGGATTTAAAAGTGTGTTTATTTTTATTATTATTAATTGTTTTTTTTTTGGTTGAAGGTTGGGACATGTAGTCAAATGTAGCTTACTGTCTATCTAGACCAGACTGTACTGTAGATGAGTCTCATGCTGATATCAGCAGTAATTAAGAAGGCACAGTTGAAATGAATAAGAATGGTATATATTATTAACTTTTTCCCTTAAAATGTCTTTGCTTTAAGAAAAAAGTATTTGGCAAAAATGTTTCAGTAGATGAAACTCTCCCCACACACATATCCTAGCTTGTTAAGAAGTTAGCTATGATACAGTCCCCACTGTAAGAAACACCACTGAGATGATCTGAGATCACTTCAATGGACAAGGCAAGGAGGCAAAGCCGAAAAACGAATGTGGTTCCAATGTAAAGAACTATGTCTATGTCAATACGGCCAGAGAGTTCCAACAAGAAGAGCAGGTCCTTCTCCTGATGGGAGATGTAAATTGTTGGCCTTATGGCAAGGTCCTATAGTTGTTGTTGAAGTGGGGCTTGTCAACTACTGACCAGAGGCAGTGCAGTAAGAGAAAAAACACACACTCTATCTTGTGTATTTACGTGAAAAGTGGATTGAACTGAGGCAGCATGGTGGTGTAGTGGTTAGTGTAGTTGTGGCCTTGCACATCCTGGGCCAAGGGTTCGATTCCCTGCTCTGGTTAGTTTGCATGGAGTTTGCATGTTCTTCCCCATCCTTGGTGGCTTTCCTCCAGATATTCCAAAGGCATGCAAAATTAGGCTAATTGGCATTTCCAAATTGCTCATAGTGTGTGAGAGTGTGTGTGCCCCACCTCGTACCATGAGCTCCGTAGGATAGGCTGTAGGACAAGGACACTGTCTATAAAGCACTGAAATGTTGATGCAGTTCAATCCACTTTCTCCCTCACTCACTTCCTCTACAGGGTCACGGGAGCCCTGGAGCCCCAGGAAAAGTAGACTGAAACGACATGGCACTATCCACGCTCCATCACTAAGTGTCAAGTATGTACAGTACCTTTTTAACGGTTGGCTGGTTGCTACAGGCCCTACAGTTGTGCCTAACATCTCCTCTGTAGCTTCCTCTTTGTCAGATCTGACAAAAAGAGATTCCCAGAGCAGGTGAAATTGACTGAGACTTCAGAAAAGGCTTTCTCTTTCCCTGAAGATGGCACTCACGAGTTCCCCACTCTCCGACTGTGCTTTGTCCAACAGCACATTAGCGAGTCACAGTAATCCATTATTCAGAATGAAAAGAGGATAACCAGATATTTGCAGGTTTTTACTTTTATGAATGCAAGAGCAATGAAGCCCATGAAACAAAGATCATGGCTGCAATACCAGCATTCATTCATCATTAGTTTTAATCATGGAGTTCTGACTACCAGTCTGTTTACATTTTTGGAAATTGAGCAAATAAAATATGTTCGAAAATTTCACAGGAAGGTAAGAAAATATATTTAATAACTATATGGGAAAGATTCGTACCTGAGACCAATCATGAACTGGAGTGATGAAGCTAAGGTTGAAAGACAACGGTTTCTGCTTCAAAATTGTTTCCTCAATGTTCCCACGTGCTTACTTCTGAATACTGGTACAGTGGTACCTCGGCTTACTAACGACCACGCCTCACAAATGTTTGCCTAAAAATTTTTATTTTGCAAGCATACGAGCAAATAAACCAGGTCGAACTGAACGTTGGACAAGTTGCGTACAGATCCGGGACGTCAGTCGAAAGCCAAGCAAAACAAATTTACATATTTTTTGTGTTTATTTTGCATTTTGTGCAAGATTTAGTGCAGACATAGGAACATGGGTCCCAAGAATGTTAGCAAGGACGGTAGCAAGAAGAAAAGGGAGCCACTTTTTAGTTTTGTTTTTAAAGCCAAGAGGAATCATAAAAAAGTTAAGTGAGGTACTATTTATTTCATATTGTACTTCATTTACATGTCTTTTTAAAATGTTTTAATAGTTTTCATATGCAAAAAATATGATTATAGTGTTGGAAATTGGTAATATTGGGAAATCTTTTGGGTGGCTGGAACTGATTATCTGCATAATGTTTACATAATTTCCTATGGGAAAATGCTTAAAAAATGTTAATTTTTTTACATAAAATTTTTAAAGTTGTATGCAGAGGTACCACTGTATGGTTATTTGGACCGTTAAAAAGATGCACACAGATCTTTTTTTCCAGTCAAAAGCACAAATAACATGAAATATCACTGTTTGGGATATTGGAGTTTATTTTGCTTCTGCCCTGAGCTGCATCACCTTTGACATTTCCACTAATGCTAACACTCACCACTGTAGCTCACACGATTCACCAGTGATAGTTCAGATGGTTTGATCCTCTGCAGGATTCAAAGCAATCTCCAATAGCTTTCTTCCCCCTCATTCATCATGAATAGACTGCTTTAGCTGCAGGGCTGCGCAACAGGCATTGACATGAAGGAGAAAATTGACTTCACCAATATAACAAGAACCTCTAATTCAACTCTGAGAAACGCGATTGCTCAGGATTGATGTTTTAAAACGGCCATGTGTGTTTGAGCTGATGCAAGAGTGAGAAAATGTTTTTTTTTAAAGTACACATTTTTTTAACGCATGTTTTTATTTATTGCGTTCAAATATCTGTGGATTGTTGATCCATGATGAGACTTCAATCCAACCAGCATTTAACAATATTAACACAAGTTATCATTGAATCCTGATGTTGAAGTATGTTTTCACTCACACACACACACACACACATTTCGATTCAGTAGGTCCTCTCAATAAGCACTGCTCTCAAATTCCATAAGTGTGGATGTTTAAAGTATGTTGTGGATCACACTGGGGAATTGCAGAGCTTAGAAGAGAGATACTCAGCTGTGGGATCAGCTTGAAATTGGAGGAAATGATCCACTATTGTTTTAGATGCATTAGCTCCACTCGTCTCGCTGCGTGCTATTGAGGAGAGTTGAGATTCACGCTGTGGCACGGCTTTGGTTTGACAAGTGTGTGACAGAAAGTGGTTTTGGGGGAAAGATATAAAACACACACACACACAGACATTTAACATACATTGTGAGGACCTTCCTTGTGAGGACCTAATTATTATTACAGCTAATAAATGGTACACTACATTTAATTTAATTGTACACTTAACCTCAGCAAACCAAAATGACATCTTTTGGTATTTTAGCATCTTAAATAAAAACTACAATAGAGAGTCACCTGTTTGGTTTTCTGACATTTAGGGACTTAAGGTTACATACATTGTAAATAACAAACTATGTATACCGCACAAAACACATAGAGTACACAATGTGCAATGTTTTGCAGGTTTATCTACATACAGTAGGACATTTTGGTCCTAAGAAGTCCTAAGAATACACACACAAACACACACTAGACTTACAGTACATTGTGAGGACCTAATTATTACTGCTACTTGATGGTACTGTATAATACAGTTAAATTTATTTCTACACTTGTCCTCATTAACCAAATGGACATCTTTTGGTACTTTTAGCATTTAAATAAAAACTACAATAGAGTTGTAGTTAGTTTTTCTGACATTTGGGGATTAGGTTACACACATTATACGTATATAAGGAACTATCTATATCCTACATAACACTAAATTTAACAATAAACCCAATAATCACAAAGATCTCCCCTCCTTTTTTTTTTCTTTAGTTTTTAGTTAAAACATTTTTTGTTGTCAGGGCTATTTCACTAGGTCTGACAAAATAGAGTGCACATAATGTTTTTCAATTATGAAGCTACTCCTTACCGATGAAACTACCATCTCCTCCTGCTTCTCCTCATTCTGCCTGTCACTCTGGTCCTCAACACAGGTTACAATATACGCTGCTTTTCTCCATAGCTCTACATTTGCCTGATGATGCTGCACAAACTTTGGCACTGCCGATGAGGTACTGTAGATCTATGGTTCCCAACGGGTTGCATGAGGCTTTGTCTGATCTGAGACTATGAGGTTGTCCGAATTAGATTCAGATGTTAAATACACTTACAGTATAATTAAAGTTCTGCATAGAAAACGATTTAAAAAGATTTTTGTTTTGTGTAAATGGGGTGGGTTGTACTGGGTTGAGTACCCAGTACCTCATCTTTTCTTGATGAGCCCCCACATATCAACCCAGTACAACCTGATATGAGTGTGTGTGTGTTTGGGCGGGGTTGGTAGATTCAATGAAAAAAGACTACTGCAGCAGCATCTACAGCAAACTTCTATAATCTTAGAACATATGCCTGCATTCATCTCCAAACTTTTAAGCCTTTCTACTTATTTGTGTCAAATTTGACGCGAGAGATGAAAAAAAAGTAATAGTGCATTGGACCAACAGGAAAATGCCTGGTACTCAGCTCAGTATGAGGTATAATTTATTCAATCACAGATTTACGTTAATGTACTCGTTCTAAAATGTTAAGGTTTCTACAGTAACATTCAACATACAGTAAGCAGATTTTCTAGAGCAGTTGTTGAACATATACATTATATACATTTGTGGAAGGAGTCTCTAGTATCAGTGCTTTGTAGAGAGACAACCAATATTTATAGTTGTTGCAATGACAGCGATTGTGATTAAAACATTATGGAAAATTTGTTATCGGAAAATAATACATTTTACATTTTTGGATAGTAATAATGACTTTGCTTCATTATACCACTGCTTTCTACAACAGTATGATACTTATTTCTTACCCAATGCAGCATTTTCCAATAATGTAACTGTTTTGAAATTAATCCCAATTACATTTCATACTTATGGAAAAACTACGGTGGCCGTGAAGTGCAAAACAAATTAACAAAACTGAAAACAAATTAACAAAATCAAAAAATTTTTTTTTTGTTTTGGTATTTGTT
>JAQMYJ010000014.1:20470256-20482803 GCA_030014305.1 Clarias laeviceps | reverse complement strand
ATCACTTTACGTAAGATATATCTTAAGAGTCTTCTTAGCGCGCGAATAGTGTGCATTATCGAGAAACCGGCCCCTGAACATTAGCGCTTCTATTGGATCAGACTACATGGGCCAGCCTTCACTCTCCATGTTCATCAATGAGGCCTGGGAACATCCCACAAGACCTGTAGCTTTGGAGTTACTATCATAAAACCAACCCAGCAGGACATTTCGTTTGTGCCGATGTTAATTCAGCAGTGTTACACACCATTGGGACACCTTTAGTATTGGGTTGGATTTGAAAGTTTGAATTACTTTGATGAAATTATGTCGGACCAGCGTTGACTACGATGATATTGCGGTAACAGAAGTCACTGTTGACCCCAATACATCATCGTCTTCACTGCTTTATCCTGTATACAGAGTTGCCTGGAACCTATCCCAGGAGACTTAGGGCATGAAGCGGGGTACAACCTGGACGGGGTGCTAATCCATTGCAGGACACATACACATTCACACTATGGGCAATTTGGGAACGCCAATTAGCTTGATCTGCATGTCTTTTGAATTTGATTATCCAGAGGAAACTCACCAAGCATGGGGAGATCATGCAAACTCCATACACACAGACCCTGAGGTAGGAATCAAACCCGGACCCTGGAGGTGCGAGGCGACAGTGCTAACCACTAAGCCACAATGTCACCGACTCCAATCCGATGCTGCTAATACAAGTTCAAATCAATATTTAATCATAGCTTTTATTTTTCTCTCCCAGCTGAAATACATCAATGAAATGCTCACACCACTGATAGGAGTTGGTTTTTCTTTCGACAGTGAGAGCGCTGACTGCTTACTACTGGGCCGCCAGGGAACCATGTGGCTGATGCTAGTAAATGCAAATAAATCACTTTGTCAAAAAACATCACACACTTCCATGAATCAATTTTTTTTTTTATTAAACCATTCAAATGGGAAACAGCTGAAAGGGAAAATAAGCTGCTTAATGTTTGAGACTCTTTATGAAGTTTCAAGCCAAGTTCAGAACCATTTCGAAATTGTATCAAATATGTATCAAAGTATGTCTCCTAAGTATGTTATTAGTCTCCTACATACAGTATGAACATTCGAGTTACAAACGTTCGAAGATACAAACATGCGCTCACGCATGTTCAATTGAAGAAGTTAGATCACATGTTCAGCGTACATTCCATGTGTACAGCGTGCATCCCATGATGTCCAGAAACAAGCCTAAAAGCAGTGGCGATGAAGCTGGTACAGAACACTGTACTGTAATATACTGTGTATAGTCAATTGTGTGTCTATCCTAGTACCTAGATAATGTTTGTTGGACGTATGAACAAATTGGACTTACGAACGAGCTCTTGGAACGTAACTTGGGGACTTACTGTATACCATAAAACAGGTACCATTAGACTACCATGGTAAAATGTATTAGGGGAGCTGAGGTTTGTGTAGCAACAAAAAGTATAAAATGTCACCTGGCTATAACTAATTCCTGCTTTACACATTGCACGCAGTACCTCATATCAAAAGACATACTGTCTGTAAAGTACATCAGTAAAATATCTTTTCAAGATTTCAATGCAGTTAATCCCCAACTGCACAACTTGTAGTTTGTCTACAATTCTATTATACGCAATTCTATTTTTTGTCAGTTAAAAAGAAACACATTTTGCTAAATACAATTTCGCGCCCTTTCATGTCCGTAGTGCGCGTAACGTTTTTGAATTCAAATCTTTTAACGATCTTAACTGTCATCCAGATGAAACTTGGCTGATTTAGATTTCACATAAACCTGAAAAAGTGTATTATTCTAAAATATTGTTAAGATACTGCAACATGACTTTAACATGGTTACGGACACTATCGTTTTTTTCATTAACCCTTAATCATTAAGTTTTGCACAGAATGCTTTAATTTAAGCAACAATTTTTATAGGGCATATGCTTCTAGAAGCTTATACCAATTTCTGTATTATTACTGTCAGAAATATTAATAATCAGCATTTTAAATGATTACTGTTTGAAGCGAGACAGTATAACCTGAAAAATGGCCATTTTTGGGGCACATATAAAATCCCCTCTCCAAAACGGCTGAACTTGAACTTGAAATTTTTAGAGAAGCAAGGTTGGTCACTTCCATGTTGCATAAACTTCAAAAGTAGCTTCTTTGGCCACACACATTTTCTGTATTATATGTATAACATAAAAATAAAGAAATAAAATCAGCACCAATACTGTGTTTTGGCCGAGTATATTTTGCAGGACAAATAGCTGAAAAAAAGGGACAGTCCTGGGAAAAGCAGGACATTCAGCTGGTCTGTTAGCGTCAACTTTCTATCACGTTCTGTGTGGTGCTACTGTAGGTAGTTCCAATCTGATCTGATTTTCAGTGCTAAATTAATACTTTCTTTGCCTCTGCTCCATGTCCAAGTCCAGCTCGAGGTCTATTTAGAGATAATGACTCTATATTATCTGTCATAATAATAGTAATAAAAGATAATAGCTGTAATAATAGAGCAATACGGGTTACCTTGAGCTACAAGGGTCATCGATTATCTCAGCAGGTAACAGCATGGCAAAGGCGCGCACGCACACACACACACACACTCATACACTCACAAAGTGCTGAGGGTGTTTCTGTACTGACGCTGAAGTGCTTTCGGAAGAGCTGCTGAGTCTTTTAGCTCAGTTTCGATAATAACCGGAGCGAGCGCTGATAGCATCTCGGCTCTTTCTCTGTTGTCTGTGAAAAAGGTTTCAGTTGAACAATTTGAACTTCCTTTCATTGTATTTCCCATGAAGATGAGCGATTGTTCGTTTTGATCGCCTGCCAGGCCTGCTTATTAAATTTCCAGGTTTATAAAACAGCGCTTAGCGAACGCCTTTTCTCGGCTTTGACGAGATGAACAAGACAGTCTACGTCGACAAAGCTGTGAATCAAGCCGACGTTTGGCTTTATCATTAATGGTCTGGATGATTAATGTAATACATGGATCATTTATTTCTATTATAAACACAGAAGTGGTTTATGGAACACTCGCTGCAGCTGCTTTACATATTTTTTTTCTACAATGTGTGTTTTTTAAACAGATCAGAACTTTCAGATCTTCACTGTCTCCCGTAGGGACATCCATTGATTTATAGGTGAAATCGGTGAATTTTCAGCCATCTCGGATACGTGCGATCGCTAACGCCGACTATATTGGAAGAGGTGTAGTGCTGGGTTGAAGATGCAGTCAGACCAGGGTGATGAAATCACCTGGAAATTGAGGCTTATAAACTATGTATGGAAGTGTATGTGCTTGACATATCTAATAAAGGCTTTTTCAGAACCATATATCAACATTCATTGCATTTTGAAAGATTTCTGTATGCCCTGTTACGACAAGCGGTGTTCAAGTCAAAGCGGGACTTTTGATGGCACAGAATAACGGAGCACTTAATCATGAGAGTAAAACCTCACTTTATTTCTCTATATAATCTCCTGCTACATTAATGCACTTATCCCAGCTTATCAGTAGTGCTTGGATACCATCAAGAGGGGAAGTTTTCTCAGTACGCTACAGACATGAACTTCATATCACACAGTATGAATGCAAATCAATTCCTGCTTTCTGTTTCACCCAGATGAGGATGGGTTCCCTGTTGAGTCCGGTTCCTCTCAAGGTTTCTTCCTATTGCCATCTCAAGGAGTTTTTCCTTGCCACTGTCGCCCGTGGCTTGTTCACCAGGGACTATCTGACCATTTTGATTCATACACATTCACATTCCATACTAACTTAAATAATTCTTTTGATTGTGTAAAGCTGCTTTGTGACAATGACAACTTTTAAAAGCGCTATACAAATAAAATTGAATTGAATATCTGAAATATTGACCTTCCAGGAAATCCTTGGAGTGAGGTTAGGACTGCACGGAGGATGTGGCAATAACTCCAGGTCATTGACCCCTCCAGGGTCCGGGTTCGATTCCCACCTTGGGGTTTGTATGCATGTATGTTTTCCTTGTGCTTGGTGGGTTTCCTTCAGGTTCTCTGGTTTCCTCCCACAGTCCAAAGACATGAAGATTAGGCTAATTGGCGTCCTCGAATTGCTTGTAGTGTGTAAATATGTGCGTACTGTATGTGCGTGTGTGTCCTGCGATGGATTGGCACCATTGGTTGGATTGTAAAGGGGGGCACGCCACATTGTGCTCAAAGTCTCCTGCGATAGGTTCTAGGCGCCAAACTACGCTGTAGATGATAAGCAGTGTAGACAATAAATGAACTGTAAAACTGAAAGGGGCGGAGCCACCAGGGGGCACTGTGGCTTTTTACCCGATTGGCAAGTGAAAAGATTGCCATGCAATTTTTAGATCTTTAGGACGTTTTAGATCTTAGACTCCTAACAAGATTTTACTTGGAATCTTCTTATGATGACAAAGTATTTCATGATTCTCTATAAAAACATTCAAGGAATTTCCTGGAGAGAGCCCTTTAGAGTTCTAGATTTGAGACGAGGTTATCGACTAAATAAGAAATGCGAAACATACAGAGAGTCAGATGTAGGTGAACAGCGTAGGACGCAACAGGGTGCAGAAATATAACCCCCCCTCGCCCACCCACATACATGTTCCGACCGTGTAGATGATCCATAAAGCTGAACACACGTCACACAAAGGAGTCAGCCGCAGGTTCAATCAATAACATGAGCCTCTGCTGAGATGCGGGCTGCTAGAGTGAGCTGGCTGTAATGAAAGAGGAAATGTGAAGGCAGTGATTGCGCACACACGCACATGCACACACACATACACAAGTATGACTCACTCCGAGGTGCCATGTGTATCAGCTATAATTGGGATCTTTGCGCTCCACCAAACAGTAAACGAGATCCACCGCCACTGTATCACTATTTCCGCTTCGTACGTCACGTTCAACTTCTCTGGAAAAAGTCATGAATGAGTAAAACTAGGATGGAAATGGTTTAGCACTCGTCGCTTTTCATACCACTGCATTTGTAAGAGATTAACGAAACTGAGCTCATTAGCGCTTCCTTGTTAGAATGATTATGCATTTTGAATGGCAAGCACAGTACACACACCGTACAGGGACAAAACTAGTAATACTGTAATGTACACGTATATTTTATAATCGTATGCAAGTGGTTGAGTAGTGAAACATCAAATAGATGAAAAAAAAAAAGAACTCTCATCTTCTATACCGCTTTATCCTGTATACAGGGTCGTGGGAGACTTAGAGCATAAGGTGGGGTACACACAGGACAGGGCACACATATACATAGAGTACACTCACATGCTCATTCACACATTACGGGCAATTTGGGAACGCCAGTTAGCCTAACCTGCATGTCTTTGGACTGCGGAGAAAACCGGAGTACCCGGAGGAAACCCACCAAGCACAGGGAGAACACGCGAACTCCATAGCCAGGAACCAAACCTGAGACCTTGGGGTGCAAGGCGACAGTGCTAACCACTGTGCCACCTACACACAAACACTTAAGCTGCGTTTCAATCGGCCTAAAGTAGCCTGCGAAGTACACTTCACAGGGTGTTCAGCCATGTTAAGTGTGATTCCAAACCACAGGGAGCGAAAATGTTTAGTTCAAAGGGAACTGCGAACGTTGTGGGGAATAAGTGAACAACAGGTCTTCACTTCACCGGAAAAGTTAATGAAAAATTTCCCACAAGTCATTGCGTCTCACTGGAACATGAAAAAAATCTGAGCTCGAAAAATTATTCATATATTTATTATCATTATTATCGAGGATGACATCATATTAAAAGGACACAAAAATGTACATTTTAATTTAATCCAGAAGTCCTTAATATTATATAGGCTAGTAATCTGTAAAAATAAATAAATACATTTCCGTACATCTTTACTCACTCACTCACCTTCTATACCGCTTTATCCTCTATTCAGGGTCGCGGGGACCTGGAGTCTATCCCAGGAGGCTTAGGGCACGAGGCAGGGTACAGGGTGCCAATCCATCGCAGGACACACACACTCATTCACACACACTATGGTCAATTTGGGAACGCCAATTAGCCTAAGGAGGAAACCCACAAAGCACGGGGAGAACATGCACACAGAGACGGGAATCGAGCCTGGCCAGGGATCGAACTCGGACCCTGGAGGTGCAAGGCGACAGTGTTAACCACTTCACCACTGTGCCACCCCGTACATCTTTAATCAATTGTTATTATTATTATTATTATTAATCAATAATTTAATTACAAGGAATATACGTTTCAATAGTATTTTTTATAATGGTTCCTGTGGAAGTGGGGTCAGGGGTAGCTTAGTGGTTAAGGCATTGGACTACGGTTTGGAAGATCCCACGTTCAAACCCCACATCCACCAAGTTGCCACTGTTGGGGCCTTGAGCAAGGCCCTTAACCCTCAACTGCTCAGATGTGTAATGAGATAAAAATGTAAGTCGCTCTGGATAAGAGCGTCTGCTAAATGTAAGTGACGTCTGCGTTGTGCAGGGTGTTCTGAATGGTGGAGTTTTGTCGAGGGAAGTTCCCAGGGTGTAGTACACTTCGGAATGGAACGCTGCTTTAAACACTAAATCACAAACCACTGGCAACTTGGAAACGCCAATTACTACAGGACCTGAGGTGGGATTTGAGCCCACAGCCTTGGCGTGCTGCGAGGTGGTAGTGCTAAATCAACTTGGGACACATTTTAAATAATGCCAATTAAGATTATTTTATGCAATGAAATTGCTATAAAACAAAAATTTTTTCGTATGAAGTCCTTTATTATTCAAAACCTGCGAGTATGCGAGTTCATAATTCACTTGAGAATTCCATAGTTTTAGCCATTTTGCTAAGGTGCACACCCTGACTTCAGAAAGTAAAACTCCTGCCCCATTAATTAACTAAACCTGCTGATTCTAATTAGCACAACACTTCAGCTACAGTAGTTGCTCTCGAATTAATTAGTGACATCACCAGTTTTGTGCACAGGGAGAACTACAGTATACTACATGGCATACTGTATTGTGTTTTAATACTTTTGGCCACCACTTTACACTAGACAGTATAAAAGCAAACAACCTGTATGATATCTGTAAGACAAAAACCTTTTATCTTTAAGATTGTATATTACATCTGTTCTCTGAAACATGATTGGTTCTTTCAGTTTCTGTGATCCAGCGATCAAAAAAATTATAAATCGTCCAATGTCCATCACATGGAACAAGCACTGCAGAAAACACTTTTACTTTCTCCAGTTACGTAGGAATCGATCCTGTAACATTCCGTCTCATTCGAACCCTTCTTTCAATCTCCTCTGCTTTAACTGGGGAGCAGAAATCAGTTGACTCGCTGGACCTGAAACAAACTTATTCAAAATGGCTTATTAAAAAATGCCTGTTTACGTTTAAAAAATAGTAATGGCAGTTTAGCAATAAGGGAAAAAAAAAATGACTGAATTAAGTAGAATTAAGTTTCATCGCCATGGAGAGGGAAAGAGTCGCCTTTCAATTTTATGTGTCTCTTAAATTTCTCTAACATTTAATCAATATTTTATAAAGAAAAATGCTATTTTTGTAATTAATGTAACTGTAATTAATGTAATTATTTTTTTGCAGTATTCGAGACTGAATAAAGCAGCACAGCGGTGTAGTGGTTAGCACCGCCGCCTTGCACCTCCAGGGTCCGGGTTTGATTCCCGGCCAGGCTCGATCCCCGTTTCTGCAGGCATGAAGTTTGAATGTTCTCCCCGTGCTTGGTGGGTTTCCTCTGGATACTCCGGTTTCCTCTCACAGTCCAAAGACATGCAGATTAGACTATTTGGCGTTCCCAAATTGCCCATAGTGTGTGAAATGAATGTATGTGTGTGTGCCCTGCGATGGATTGGCACCATGTCCATCATAATGCAAAAGGCAGGATTTGTCAGGAAAGGAGGAAAGTATAAAAAAAATCCCACATTATCGAGCATTACACCAAGTGAGTAATGTGATTGGACGAGCTGCATTTCCTCAAGTATTGATATATAGCATAACAGCACTGGGATGTTTAACTACAGTATATGCATCACTATATATGTGAAAATAAGTCTGTACTCAATACTGGAAAGATGAGAGAGCGGCTGCCTGCCAAAATCCACATTCAAACCTAGTAATGGTAGCACTTTCAGTAAGAAACCAAATCAGATAATGTTATTTTATTTTAAACACACTGTCTCTTTAGTAATGGCTTCTATTGTAAGTTGCTCTTTATTGAATTATTGTGAACTGTGTTTTTCTGTCCATGGCTAAAGCAAGCTATGAAGATAACTAACACAAGGCTGAAGCCCAAATCGCTCTCTAACACCTGATCATGGGCACTACTTGGTGTGTGAAACAAGGGATTGTACTATTTTTACTATTATTGTACATTTTACACTATTTGGGATTCGACCCCAGAACCTGACAGTTAGCTAATGTACTAAAGTAGAATAAATGGAAACAATAGAGTACATTTTAAGTTTCTCACCACCTACATGTTTTTTTTTTTTTTTTGTAACATGGTATCTGTTAAAATTTTTTCACTTTTAGAAAAATTCAGAACTAGTACTTTTACCCCTGTTAATTCCACTAACTGTCTGTGGTTAAATCATGGTCTCCGGCTCCACCAGTCACGGTTAGTTACAGTAGTTCCCTCAGCCACAGAAGGATATGTGTTGGTAGAGCGAATGGACTGGTTACATAAACAAACCTATCATAATCTTTTGTTAATAAATATTGATTGTGGTGTTCAGTACTCGGGTTGCACCCTCGCGCTTACAGCCGTGCTGATATTCAGTACAACAGCACTCCCTCGTGTGTCATATTGCTTAAGTGAAAAAAAAAAGTTTTTTTTTTTTAATCTTTCATATACTCTTAACTTATCAAGTACTTTTCAAGGCTTCACCACATTCTGTACCACAGGTGCTTATAAGGATTATGGCCGCCATGTCCCCCCTGCACCAGTGGCGTCACTTCACACCCCTGTTTGTTTTATGTTTAGATGACAAACACGGAGTCTGCTACCAATTTTCTTCTTTTTTTTTTTTTTCATCTGTATTCCTTCCAAGCCCTTACCTTAAGCTGCATTATGCTCTTCAAACCTACTTGTTACGGTAAATGGGTTTAAAGCCTCTTTCTTTGGTGTGCACCATGCTAAGCTGAGAACAGGACCAGAGATTTGGGGCTCTTTATTTTGCCCTTTTTTTTTCTTTTTTTTTTTGCTTTCGTGCTGAAGGGTGTCTCTAGGGATTGCAGCAAAAAAAGAGAGAGAAAGAGAGAGAAAGCATGAGCAGGAGAGGTCAAGAAAGGAGGAGGAAAAAGAAAAATGTATGTGAGGAAGACAAAGAGAAATCGAGGGCTTGGAAGAAATTTCAGTTGCGTACTCATTGTAATTCTGTGTATCGGTGGAGAAGGCTTGCAGTGGGAACGAGAAGACGTGTTTTCTGCTCAGACGACATAAACATGAACAACGCTAATGTGTGGAAGACTGCATGGTATTGCCTTTCAATGTCTATTAGTAATCCAGACACATACTCTCCCTCTCTCTCTCTCTCTCTCTCTCTCTCTCTCGCTCTCTGTGTCTCATCCCTCACATTCTGTCTGTTTATCCCTGCTACATTTTCCTCTGCTGCTATCTTTCCCTTGCTGTCTTTTTCCCGTCTCACAAACGCCCACACATCCACCAACACAGGTTCACACAGTCAATCAAAATCTCTAGAGACTTAATAAGGATGTATTATCAAGATGGCCAACCATTTAAATGCCAGCGGATCGCATCTCTCTTTTTTAAAATCACGATGCTCATGGATAAATACAGCATGTTCTTGGACTCACAAATCAAATACTCCTATGAGTTTTTCCTCCAGTGTGATGTATCGTAATTGCACCTAGAGATAAGAGTTCGATCTGGAGAGAGAACGATGACGCACCTCGACTGGACATTGTCCGAAAAAGAAAAAGGAACAGATTTGTTAATCAATTTGCTCCAAGTTAGCAAAGAACGGATGGGACGCGGGCATATCGAAGGTCGATGTAACTGTAATGAAGACAGTAGTAGTGATGTTTGACATATTGTTGAGCGGAAGGAAATTCAAGTGCCTGACAGCCGAACAGCATACAGGATGTGTTGTTCTGTCAATATATTCAAGAACAATACGGTATAATGAAAACTTGTTCTGTTTTTTAGGATGTTAGGTTTATGCTGCTGTACAGCTCTGGTACAATGAAAATGTGACAAATTAGCTATCAGAACTAACATAGATGTCTCACTCACAACTTTAGAAGAGGAAATCTATGCTAATGTGGGTGTTGTTTAAGTGCAGGTTTAGCATTTGTTGCATTTATTTTAATAGTTTTGTAAAATATTTTGAGGATTATCTCATTTCCACCAATATTTTGCATATAACATTAACTCGCGCATTGTTTATACCACTTACCCTATATCCAGAGTCACATGGGGGCCTAGAGTCTATCCCAGGGGACTAATGGCACAAGGCAGGGTACACCCTGGAAGGGGTGCCAATACATCACCATACACCCACTCTTTCACACATTATGGGGAATTTGGAAACGCTAACCTAATCTGCATGTCTTTGGACTGCGGGAAGAAACCAGAGTGTGCCAGAGAAACCCCAACAAGCATGGGGAGAACCATCAAACTCCATACACACTGAAGCGGGAATCAAACTTGGCTGGGGATCGAACCTGGACCATGGAAGTGCAAGGCGACATTTCAGTGTCTGTAGCTTTATACAAACTGCCCCGAACACCCCTTTGTGGAAGTGCATTTTTCATAGCTAATCAGAATGGAGAGTATGGAAACAGCTGGGAACAAAAAAAATACCCCCTTTTTAACCATTTAATTCTGAACATTATAAGGCATTTCCAGTTTCGTGACTTTTCCAGCCTGAATAAAAAAAAATTAAAGGTTTTCAGTAGCAAATCATTCATTGTGTGTACATTTAAGGGGTTTTATGTGCCACGGCATCCTCAAATGTTCATGATATAGAAGTTAAAACACAATCCAGAGTGGGAGAAAGCTAGGTTAGCCATTATAGACCTTCTTTAGTTCCATGTCAGAACCTGTTTTAGATTTTACACTGCTAAACATTTTAAAATTGAGTATACCAACATCTCTTATATCTCACACTAAAGCAAATGAAATTGGCCGAAAAAGGTTCCACATTGATTCTCTGACACATTATCATTACTCCTGAAAATTACTATCCTGAAGATTTATCCTGTTTCAGTCTGCAATACAAGCTACCATTAGCAACATTAGGATCACAAACATGAAATTTAACATAGTGTCAGACGGACACAATACAGTAACATCCAATCGTAAGCATGAGTATTCTTGCAATATCCTGAAAACTATAAATTAAATATATGTATAAATATATCACATGCAAATTATAAAAGAAAAAAGGGAACTGGTTTGTTTTTCTCCTGACTTTTGAAAAAAAAAAAAATCAATTTTCATAATAGGCCTCCTTTAATGCCTCAGTGCTATCTAGCTAATCATTTATACATGTGTAATTACCTAAAGTCATTTGTAAAAGATATTTCCCCCTTTGTAATGCACATAGAATTATGCTTCAAATTAACTTACCCAATTTAATTTTAGTGATTAAGCATTTGAAGAAATGAAAGCAAATCATCCAACTATACATCATAGTCAGCAGGTGGCGATATTACTATTTATTTTATTACCAAATTCAGAAATGCAGTGAAGTAGAAAGTACAGATATTTATGGTATGACGTAATGAGGAAAATTAAAAAAATATATACATTTTAATGAAACTACTCAAGTAAAGTACAAATGCACGAAATATGGATATATGTACAGGAAAGAAGTAAATGTATGTCATTACCTTCCACTTCTGGTTGCCTAGCAACATGTAACCTCTCAAGCAGTGGAGCAGTGAGTGTTTGCCTTCTACTGTCAAAAAATCACTATAAGAACCAGGTTCTAAATTGTCATAAAAGTTTAAAAAGATACTCCCTTCCTAATGAGGTGCATGTCTTGATCAAGCTCTGATCTGAGTTCGTTGAACAATTTGAGACTAATTGGGAAAGAAGAATATTGATGAAAATGCTCTGACTATATTTCTGGCTGCAAGACAAATCAAAGGTTTACATTAATGTACTATATTAAATATATGTTATACTTTCTATAGGATTAACCTTGATGTACACTGCTTGGCCAAAACACACACAAAAAAAAGGCACAGACCCTTTGATTACGGCACACAATGTGGTGACCAATTCATGTACGACAACGATTCCTCAAGCTCCCAGAACCCCACAAGTCTTACTGACAAGTGGATTTCTTGGCCACACAGCTGTTTAGTCCAAATCCCATGAGTTCATTTTGTGTATGGAAATGCTCTTATTAAACTTACATGTTTTTTTTTTCCACTGTTGATTTATTATGAACTTCAATAGGAAGAGGGTCATGTGACACATCAGACTTATTGGGAATTTCACAAGAAAAACAATGGTGTGCTTAGTTTTAACGTAACTTTATTCTTTCATGAGTTATTTAC
>JAQMYJ010000014.1:20439818-20461975 GCA_030014305.1 Clarias laeviceps | reverse complement strand
TTTGAATTGGGAAACTGTGTCTGCTCCCCGAACACTGTCTGGAAGGCTATTCCATAGCTTTGGAGCTAAATATGAAAATGCCCCGCCCCCTTTTGTAGATTTTGAAATTCTGGAAACTACCAGTAGTTCGGAGTTTTGTGATCTTAAGGAGCGTGATGGATTGTAGATCAGTAGGTATCTAATATGATTTGTTTGTACATTACATACTGTACCATGTTAGATATGTTAGTACATACTATGAGCATGGTATAGTACAGGGAGTACCAAATTACATACCAGGGTAAGTACCATGGCACTTGGAAAGATATCACTTGGCTTAGTGGTACCGTAACATATATAAATATACAGTATATAATATATTTTAGACAGTATCATGGTACCATACGTAGTAGTCTTATGTACTATACTATAGTACATTTACTGCTGTACCAAAGTATGTTCCATGGTAGAACCATGTACCATACAGTGGTATGTGTACTGTGGTATATCAGCAAATAAGTACTATGATACTGTCAAAAAATATAAATGGTACTATACACCAGTACTATTGTACAGGTACTATTGGATGATAGCTCTTGTGTCTCTCAATGTTTGATTTTCTGAGATGCTTTTCTGCTCATCATGGTTGCAAAGAGTGTTTCTTTAAGTTGAGTAATGGCAGCTCTAATCAGTTTGGTTATTCTACTTAGATGTCTCTTATCAACAAGCTGCCAAAACACAGTATTGGTGCTGACTTTTTTTATATTATAGAATAATATAAGAAGCTACTTATGAAGTTTATGCAACATGGAAGTGACCAATCTTGTTTCCCTAAATATTTCAAGTTGCTAACTTCAGCCGTTTTGGAGAGATGGTTCTATATGGTTCTTCATTTTTCATTGTTATACTGTCTTTCTTCAAACAATAATCATTTATAGGGCAAATGATTCCTATTTCTTTATGAGTATTGATACTAAAATTGGTGTAAACTTCTAGAAGCATATGACCTGTAAAATTCTTGCTTAAATTAAAGCATTCCGTTTTTTTGTAAAAGTAATAGTAGTGTCCGTAACCATGTCAAATTCATGTTGCAATATCTTAACAATGTTGTGTTTTAGAATAATACACTATCTTAGGTTTACTGTATGTCTTTTCATGTGAAATCTAAATTGGCCAAGTTTCATTTAAGTTTCATTAAGATCGTTAAATGATTTCAATAAAAAAAAAATTTACGCACACTAAAACATAAAAGGGCATGGAATTGTATTTAGCAAATGTGTTACTTTCTATCTGAAACATAAATGTATATGCATATTTACAAAAAAAATGAAGCATGGATCGGGAGATAAAAAGCATTAACTATTATGAAGAACGGTGTTATACAGTATGATCCTATCTGAAAATTGACTTTTTAGCACCAACACCGCATTTTGGCTGAAGGTGCTCCCAAAGCAGTTTTCGAGTTTTCTGTGCGAAACTGTCACGTGTAGAGATCGACAGTTTACAAAATACTCAAAACTGGCCCGTCTGTGGCAATAACGATGCTACAGGCAAACTCACTGAGATTACAGTAACTTAAACTCTCGACCTGTATCAGCATGATTTTATGCACTGCACTGCCGCCACATTATGGACTGATTACATAGTTGCATGACTGAGCAAGTCTACATCTGTTCCTGAAAAACCCGACAGTAAGCATACAAACCTTTACAAAGCTGTGCCAAGTATACCAATACCTCAAGGCTCAAATCATCAGCTGATATATGGCTCTCAGCAGGTTCTCCAGGGTACATTTTATGCTCATCCTGACTGATCTGTCAGCTCGTTTAGATATTTGTCTTGCCTTTTTCCCTCTGAAACAGGAAAGTAAAGTGAACATGAATGACTTTTGTGGCATGGAAAGAGTTCCACCCTTTCTCTGTCTTTTAGAAAAGTTCCCTGAAAAAAAAACAATGCCATTTATGAATTTCTGTAGGCGACTTTGGAAGTAGTTAATATCGCTTGACTTGGCTTCCGGGGTTTGCGAGTTAGAAGTGGGGGAAATGATGTCGTTTGCCAATAGCTGACACTGCCAATGAATTAGGTTTTACTGGCGGTGATAAAAACGACAGCAGTTTTCGAAGTGAAAAAGCGCCGCCGTTCCGTCTGCCTCAAAGCGTGCCGTCGATGACAATAATTGTTTGAACCGTAAAGCCATCTGTTTTTGTTTTGTCTTTTCCTGTGTATGTTTGTGTGTATGTGTGTGTGTTTTGTCTGCGGCTTTTCAAAATCATTTTGAATCCAGAAGGATCCATCATCCGCTTTTTGGAAAAGGTTCTACACTGATAATTCACTCTCTTTGCCATTTTTGTCATCTGATATTTTGAGCTTGAACTCTAATCCCTAACAGCCTTTCAATATCTTTAAGCTAGTTTTCCCTCGTTTTTTCCCACCCTGCCATCTCCCACTACTTCCCTCTTTAAATAACTCATGCGATTCAGCAGATAGGAGCTGAACTCAGTTGAATGACTTTCTCCTGTTTAGAGGAAGTGCAGGGCTTATCAGCAGCCCGGGCCTGGGAATATCTCCTATTTTATTCCTGTGAATTGGCTAGCCATTGGAGATCATTTTCTAGCTAATGTTGTGTTTCTTGGAGCTGATGGCTGCAAATTGCTCTGAGCCAGGGGTTGTTATCGCTTGCTCTATTTTCTCCTGGGACAAAAGCGGATGTGTTTAGACCACCAGGGAGAAGTCAACTAACTTCAGGGAGGTCGGAATTGAGTTGCGACCATTTTCAGCTGTGTCTGCTAGTTATTGGTTTATCGGTTTCTGTCCATTTGAGACATTATCCTTAGGGACAGCTATGGAGAGAGCGGCGCTGAAATTGAGATTTTTGTAAACAGTCACTATGTTCTGGTGTTAATGCACTCACACATTTTAGATATTTTTTTAACCGTGTAAAAGTATACATAGATTTTTTTTTTTTATGAAGGCAATCAACATTCCAATATATTTTATGTATATAGAAATGATTCCACAGGCAAAGAAGTTTACTCACTCACTCACTGAATCATCACCTATACCGCTTTATCCTGTATTCAGAGTTGCGGAGGGCCTGGAGCCTATCCCAGGAGACATAGGGCACGAGGCAGGGCCAGGTTGGGCCAGGTTCCGAACCCAGTCAGACACAACGACCCCCATCTCCGGAATTCTAATCATCACCACCTGAGGTCAATCCAGACACACCTACAAATACACACACCACGCTACACTCCGCGTCCGAGCTCGTATCGTCGAAAGTGGACAGAATCTCCGACACGCAAGTAAAGAGATTACTTATCGAAATTACTTACCTGTGCTTATTGTGTTTCCTAGGAAGTATTCCAAGTGTCATCCTCAATGTCGCCGCCGTGAATCAGTGGTGAGTACTTTCCCAAGTATCTCCGAGTCAACACTCCTCGCAGTCCGCGCACCCGCTTCAGAACATGATCAAAGGATAATCAGTAAATCGCCATTAACTCCGTTTTAACGTTGCCACAGAAATAAGTTTTACCGTCAACGTATTGCATATTCTAAACTTCTGCCGATACTTCATGAACTGTCAATAAACTTCACTCTTCCTAACAACCGTCTTCCTGTGTGAGTCCACTCTGTGTTACTGGTACACCCTGAACAGGGTGGCAATCCATTGCAGGGCACACACTCATACACGGGCCCATTCACACACTACAGGCAATTATGGGAATGGCAATTTCTTTAATCTGCATGTCTTTGGGCTGTGGGAGGAAACCGGAGTACCTGGAAGAAACCAACGAAGCACGGGGAGAACATGCAAACTCCATGCACACAGAGACAGGAATCGAGCCTGGCTGGGAATTGAAACCGGACCCTGGAGATGCAAGGCGGCAGTGCTAACCACTACCACTGTGCTGCCCACCCCTGTCCCGCCCCAAGGTGGGAATCGAACCTAGTACCTGAAGGGTCAAGGCAACAGTACTTACCATTATGACACCGTGCTGCCTAAGCTTTATGCAAATGTTACTGAAATAGTAACAAAAAACGTATTGTTCTATTGGCAGATAAATCTCATATCATGGTCTTATAGAAATTATAAACAGGTTTGGCTGGATTCCAGAATATTTTTTTTTTTTTTTTTTAGTAGTGCAAAAAAACAGAAGTGCAACAAAATGATTATAAACGATGAGGTCACATCACCTCATCAAATGGTGAATGGAATAGTGGTTAGCACTGTAGCCTTGCACCTCCAGGGTCAAGGGTTTGAGTCCCTCCTCAGTGTCCATGGAGTTTGCATGTTCTCCCTATGCTTGGTGGGCTTCCTCTGGGTACTTTGGTTTCCTCCCACAGTCCAAAGACATACAGATTAGGCTAACTGCCAGTAGTGTGTACGTGAGCATGTCCCATTGCCCCCAAGTACCTCTTGGGTAGACTCTGGGCTTTCCGTGATTACAGATTGTAAGACAACAATGACACAATAGATCATTACATTCATGTGTAATTAAAATAAATAAATGATTTTATCTCATCATTTTACTCATTATGCAAACTGAAGCTGATCAGCGGAGTCTCCTTATATGCTAACATATGCAAACTCCTAAACTTTAAAAAGGTTTCTCACAAACTGGATTTTCATACAACATATACATAATTTCGTATATAAACAGCTCTGCAAATGAGTTTATAACTAAATGTACTGTATATAATGATGAATAAATATCCTGTATACAGGAGCCTATCAATTGCAGGGCACACACACACACACACACACTCACGGGCAATTTGAGAACGCCGATTAGTCTAATCTGCATGTCTTTGGGAGGAAACATAAAAACATCATGCACACAGACCCTGATTAACCGAACCCACACCCTGGAGGTGCAAGATGACAGTGCTAACCACTAAGCCACCGAGCATAATCCCAATCAAACAAAACCTCACTGTCTATCTTTTGGTTTCCTGCTGTCATGGGAGGTCTTTGGCACAAGTTGCTTCCTTGTGTGTTTTATTTAACTACGATCTCCTGTTCCCTCTCCTTCATACAGTGAGACTCGGTTTGATTGACAGGTGAAGGCAACACTGGGACAACACGCTCAGGCAGGACACACTCACGACCAGAGAGCGAGGGGAAGCTTCAAACGGCATCACAGTGCTGTGACAGGCCTTCTGTTTAATGTAGGAGTTAATGTATTCTGGGCATGGTCTAAATACCATGCGTGACTTGCATGCTACTTGCAAATCTGTCAGAATGAGAGAGAGAGAGAGAGAGAGGTAGAGAAAAAGAGAGACACTCACATACACACAGCGGGGCGAGTAGAGCGAGAGCAAAGACTAAGTGCTGCTTCAGGCAGAAGACCATTAAAATGATTTGCGAATGAATTACTATGTTACTTACCATTTGTTTGTTTGTTTACTTTCAGGGTCAAAAGGTTGTGGAGTCTAATAAAGACCAAATCAGAAAATAATATACCTGTGATCTGCACCTGGAACAACTGTCTGATCTGCTGTTATTGAATATTAATCAAGACCTTTTGACCAACCAGATTTGAGGATTGATTTAAATATATTAATGCAACCTGTGTGACTGTATACAAAGCAGCCTGAACAATTTGAAGTATATTCCTGTCTGTTTTTAACATTTATCAGATAAAGAATTACGAACAGGGCGGCGCAGTGGCGTAGTATTTAGCATGTTGCCTTAGTACCTCCAGGGTTTGGGTTTGTTACCCGCCTTGGGGTCTGTGTGCATGTTCTCCCCGTGCCGTGTGGGTTTCCTTCGGGTACTCCGGTTTCCTTCCACAGCCCAAAGACATGCAGATTAGGCTAATTAGTGTTCCCAGATTGCCTATAGTGTGTGTATTTGTGTGAGTGCCCTGCGATGGATTGGCACTCCGTCCAAGGTGTACCCTGCCTCGTACCCAAAATCTCCTGTGATAGGCTCCAGGCCCCCCCATGACCCTGTACAGGATAAGTGGTATAGAAAATGAATGGATGATTGATTACTGGTATTAAATGAATCGTACTACTTTCAATGAAAAGTACTACTTTCATAACTCAAGTGCCATTTCTTCACTTGCAAAATAAAAAAAAGGCTAATGACAAAAAAAACAAATTGAAGCAGCTGGTGGTTGCTTCCTCATCAGCACTTGAAATGGATTGTCTTCAAGCATGTATGTGTGTGGTGGAAAGAAAAAAAAAAAGTAAACCCATGAGCGCTGAAAGCATCTGGGAATTTGAGATGGTCGTGTTTAATTCACAGCAGAAGTCTGATCCTAATTGGGTGTCGCTTAGAAGATGGGGTGGTGTAATTGTTTGGTTTGTGTGGCGAGTGGAAGCCTGAACAGCAAAAGCTACAAGAGACGACACGAGGACATTGAGGTCATGCTGGATAATGTAATTTCATGGACGATTGCTATTCTGAGCAGCTTTATTTATTCTTAGTGGTGTGCCATGATTCCCAGGAGGCCAAACTCATCCCTCTGTCCATTCAACCAGTTCATTTAAAAAGTGATTTGTTATACTTTTCTCAGGTCCAAGAATACGGATTGTGTGCGCTCTGCTCTGTTTCCATCTGCTAATTTAATTTCTCTTAGCCAACTTGATGTTTGTAACAGCAGGAAGGATGGAAAAATAATCATTTGCGCTATCATTTTGGTTCACTGGATTGAAACTCTGGATTTGCACACAGACTTCTGTATGGCTGGTTTGTGAAGATTTCCATTTCAAAGGTCTAATCCTTCCAGGACTGTCAGTCTTAATGCCAGAAAAGCATTGACCCTGACCCCCATCCTTCATAATGCAAGATGTGAGTCCAATAGATGACTCCAGATACCATTTCAGGGTTGCATGAGTGACCTGATCACCAGAACCTTGGCTGAGGTCCATTTATGTTCCTATCCTCAACTTTGGCCACAAGGTACAGAAAGTGCAGATGGTGGAAATAAGGTTACGCTTGGAGATATTTCAAACAAGGAAGGCCCTGGAGTCCAACTGTAGGTGCTCTGAATTTAGAGGGGTCAGTTGACATGGTTTGGACATCCCCTGGTCAGGTTTTTGGAAGAGATGTATCAGGAACGCCATTGGATGGAGATCCTACAAGAGATGTGATGCAGAGATTATATCTCACAGCTTATTGTCTGAAATAAACTGTTTCAAAGCTAACCTAGGGAAAGGTAATCTGAATCTCAAGTACTTTTCCACAGACTGCCTTTGGATATCATACACTTACCAGGCTGCAATTTTCAGAATAAGAGATCCTGAAGCGCTCTTATATTTCTGTATTTTTCTCTCTGAAGAACCTTCAAAGGTTCCAGGTTACAAGGGAAAGAAAGTTTCCCTTTCACATACAGTACAGTTCCACTTAAAACCTGCTAACCAACATCCCTCATTGTGCTTCTCATTCCTTATATGGCGATACTTCCACGTGTCCAGACAGATATCCATACAACTTTCTCACTCTTTGTTCTCCATGGAACCCTTTTGTTTTCTCGGAATGTAATCCAGAACATGTAAATTATTATTTATTTTTTTGGTTCTTTGATGTAACAGCTGTATGTGACGGAAGGCGTTTGGATTAAAAACTCTGCCTATGCTGTAATACAGAAGATAACATTCGACACCCATTGTGTGTATGTGTGTGTGTTTGACTGTGGCTCTCCTGACGGTGTGTGTATGAAATCACAGAGGACATATCCAATGAATGGACATCTTTTACACTACCAGTCAAAAAATTAGGGCAAACCTTTTAATTCCAAGGTCTTTCTTGATTTTTGAAACAATGCTAGAGGCATCCAAAATATGGCGTCATTTCCTTTGAACAGTTGATATTGAGATGTGTCTGCTACTTATGCTCATACATATTTATTCTGTTTCTATGTATACTGTACATTCACATATGTGCATATGTATATTGTGTTTATTTAATCATGTTATCTTTTTGACATGTCTTATCCACAGCATAATGTTTTCACAGTTATACTGTATAGTACTATATTACAGTATATACCATATCCATATTACCTACTGTACTGCACCCTCTGTACATATGGATACGTTTTGGTCTTGCTTTCCTGGCAAGGTCTTCATGAGAGCCAGTTTCATCATGGTGCTTGATGTTTTTTTTTTTTTCAAATGCACTTAACAATACTGTTCTTGCAAGAATTATACCAGAATTGGGTTGACCTTCATGTCTTAAAATATAAATGTTGTTGTTGTTGGAACTTAATTAACTAATGCTATATGTGTTATGTCATATATTTAAAAAAAAAAAAAATCCATTATTGTTCTAGCATGTAGAAAATAAATCCAAACTTTGGTACTGTATATGACTGTGGAAATCTTGGGTAGTGCTAAGGCAGCTGCCAGGGTCAAGGTTCTACACCCATGACAGGAAATGTGTGAGTTTAAGTTCCCCACTGCTACAGGACCCAAGCATTGACTTGAGCATGTACCCTCTGGATAAAGAAAAGCCTTGGTTGAGCATCCCATCCTTCTGCCACTGTGACCCCTAGCAGGAAAATGATAAATGAAGATGAACTCTTGTTTGACCCATCCTTTATTTGAATCTTAATGAGTCCTAATTTCAGTAACTAAGTTACATGTACTGTATTATCAACTCCAGGTGGATTATCAAACACGTTCTATCTACCACAGTATTAAATTAAATGTCATTTCTGACTTGTTCGACTGTTTCTGACCTCTGTTGTGCGCTGAGCATATCGATCTCTACTCTCTATGCTGTAAAAAAAAAAAAAAAAAAAAGAAAAAAAAGCAACTAAGCCGCTTGATATGAAATCTGGCCTGTGGTTTTTATAAGAGCTGCACTGCAGTAAATTCACCTGAATGAAATGGTAATTCCAACTTATTGCAAAGTTTATACAGCAATTCATTGACTTTATAGTGCTTGAGGTAGATATATTCCATATTAGTTTCATATTAATACTAAAGGGCAGCTTTCTGGAGACTTAGTTAGAACTCACATACAGTTCAGAGATCTAATCCTTCCTTTCTTTCCAAGTACTGTGGTGATCCTCAAGCCTGCTTCATAAAAGCGTGTCTCATCTCTGCACTCTAAAAGAGCTGAAAGAGTCTGCGCTTCAGGCACCCCCGTGGTGTAAGGCCTTAAGGAGTTGTTTGTTTAAAGTCACTAAAAAGTGCCAATTAGAAGTGGTTATTCGCCTTTTCTGCCATTCTCGATTGAGTCAAAAACTACATTCCTGAAATCAGATTTGTATCATGAGTCTTGGGGTATTGAGAAAAGCTAACTAGGGAGGGGTAGTCTCTGAATTGAATATTGCATGCATATCAGGCTATGATTATCAGACACAGACTTATAATCTCACTGATTATTCACCTCAATGTGTTACTAAGTTTTGTCTGAAACAAATAAATAATTAATACTGTAAATGCTCTGGCAAGTCTGAAGATGAAAAAAGCTTTATGTTTCCCGCATAGCCAACCCGTCCTATTTTTCTAAAACACTTGTGGCTTTGCTGTTAAGTGCATCAGTAGCTCCATAGTAAATTTCTCACCTACCATCTGGAGGGCCCGGGTTCGATTCCCCGCCAATGCCCAAACCCCAGCCACTGGATGCAGTGCCGATCCCAAGCTCAGATAAAATGGGAGGGTTGTGTCAGAAAGGGCCCCAGCATAAAACCTGTGCCAAGTTGTGTGCGGACCGGATGGTCTGCTGTTGTGACCCCTCAACTGGAACAGACCAACAACAACTTGTGGCTTTGCTGTTGCAGGAAAATAATCAAAGTGTGAGAAGTAGAGGTACTGCTGTTACCACCTCAAAGTATATCCATACAACAGTTCTTCCTAAAGTATTTTATTTCTTTAATACCACCAGTTTGCCATAGTTTGTCAGTTTATTGCCTAGCAAACAAGATACATCCTGTTAGCATTTACATCATATGAGCTATTGGGAGTTTCCTCACCAGCCTCTCAAAGCAGCAACTCATTTGTTCTGAAGACATGAAGACGAGTCTACCTTTGACTGTTAAAGCTCACCAACACTGTGAACCCCTGTCAAAAAAACTGACAAGTAACATGGTATAAAATCTGAAACATTGAAGGCTTTCCCCCCCCCCCCCCTATATCAAACCTTAAAATCATACAGGTTTTGGTTACAGGAATTGTAGATAGATATACAGTATAAACACCATGGATTTATTGTTTTAATGCACCCGGTTCAAATAACTGACCAACTAACACCCCTGAAATGGGAAAAACAAAACCAAAAATCAAAATACCTCTGTTAGGAGCGAGCTCATGGGTTAAGGCTTAGAGTTACTGATCAGAAGGTCAGCGGTTCAAGCTACACCAAGCTGCCACTGTTGAGCCCTTGAGCAAGGACCTCCAGGGGTGCCGTATCATGGCTGACGTTACTCTGACCCCAAAAGCAGCAGGCAAATATGAAGAAAATTATTTCACTGCACAGTAATGTATATTATTACAGTAGATAGTATAAAGTTGGATCTTCTCAAGAAGAATGCTTTCTAGATTAATAATACTAAAATTGCAAGCAAAAAATGTCTTGTTCTGTTGGCAGGGAATTTTGCTTCTTTCAAGAAATAAAAAAAAATATCTTATATTAAAATGAGCCAGACATTTTTTATTGCAATTTTAGTAACATTTGATTAGAAATAAGTTTAATAATCTTATATTTGTTTTGTTGTATTCTCATTTTAGGAAATTATCTCATTATTATAAGACTCTATAATTATAAACTATAATTATCATAGTTTTGGCTAGATTCAATAATCTTTCTCTTGCTAAGATGCTAAAATGCTAACATTTTGCAGCAAAACCCTCAGGTATATTTTAAATCATGTATTTGAGACCGTTTGGATAAACATGCCTGCCAGATGAGTAAAAAAAAAAAAAGGAAAAATCCTAATGAGCCTAAAGTGAACTCCCTTCCATTGAAATATAGATTTTCCCTTCTTTGGGGTACCAAGATTTCTTCAAAATCCCCTTATAAAAATACAGAAAAGCCTACCACATAGCCAATTACACTTTAACTGAATTCTAAATCCCAAGTGGCGCCTGGCAGCATATGATGTGTCTAAATAGAATTTCTCAATCTACTCTTTGGGGACCTTATATTGGTTGTGATTTTTCTTCTCCTTCATTTCCATACGCACCAGAGCCAGGTAATTAAATGCTCTAAATGGCCAGTTGGCTCAGATATGTCAGAGATTGGAGCACATCAGAGTCCCAGAGGACTGAATTGAGAACCTATGGGTTTAATGACTGCATGTTAAAAGAACTCCAACTGCAGTTTCTCAGAAAATACTGACAGTATTACATGTACATAAGGAACCTGGAAATCAGTGACAGATTTATGTCTATTCCCTCTCTTCAAGAGATGGGTGACCCTGCACACTAATTCCGCCATCCTCATACAGTAAACTAACATAATCAACGAAAACTATGTACAATAAATGTACTGTCTTTTTGCATGATGTGCTGAATTGGCCTATCCATCCATCCATCCATCCATCCATCCATCAAGTAAACTTTATAGTCCAATTAGGAACCGTTGAAGCCAATGTGTTAGGAGAACATGAAAACTCCATGCACACGGACCCTGAGGCGAGAATTGTACTCGGACCCTGGAGATGAATGGCGACAGTGCTAACCACTTCTCCTCCATTTCCATACAGACCAGAGGAAGGTAATTAAATGCTCTGAATGTCCAGTTGGCTCAGATGTGTCAAAGACTGGAGCACATCGGAGTCCCTGGGGACTGAAATGAGAACCTGTGGTTTAACGACTGCATGTCAAAAGAACTCCAACTGCAGTGGCTCAGTGGCTTACTGACAGTGTTACACATACATACATTATATCATCAGCCTGATTATGATATTACGCTGATGTGATGTGATGACCACCATGTTGAGCTAGTTGGGGTGTTACTGGCATTATATGGTTGTAGAACTGCATCAATCACATCCCACTGGATGGAGATCATGGGGAAGACCCAGGACCCAAAGAAGAGTTTATATTGTACAGTACTGCTGGCTTGGGATGGTTTAAATGTTAAAAATCTGTGGCCAGACATACCAAAGTTGGGACTGAACCTTTCAGCTTTTTGGTCCCTTGGTCACTTTCAGGGGTTGTTAGGTTTGAAATTCTTTTTTCTAGTATACAAATACATATCTAGAGCTCATTTATAACTTTTAAGTGAAATACAGTATGACTGCAACAATATTTCCTTCAACAGTTAGCCATAATCAACAAATCAAGAACAGTTGCTTGTAACATTTTCTTTGTAATAAGTGCTGCTTAGACAGGAAGTCACCTTAAGATATTTTTCTAAGGGTACTCAATATACCTGTATACGTCTTATGTCCTACAGCGTCAGCATCTGACGTTGTTTTGCCCTGTTAAGCTGTTTGTAGGCACTCAGTCACAAGGAACGGGAAAACGATAGAAGGGTGATATATCTTAAAGCCTACGCTGTCACCCTGCCATGTTTACTATTATGTTCTTGTAAAAGCCCCATGCCGATGTCACCATTCTGCCCTGTAGGGGCATCTAGTATCATAACTAGCACCATCAATCTTTTATAGCTGTCCATAATGTGTGGGGGACAAAGCTAGGCCAGACGTTCCCAGAGTAGTTAAGCGATTTAGACGTGGTGCGAATTCTATTAGAACATGTTTAGACCGAGACCTGTGTCACGACATGAAGGTTATTCATCTCAAAGTCTAAAAGTCATTGTGGAGAAGTGGCGACTCTCAGCCGCTTTCTGGTTTAAGAGATGATTTGCTTAGCTTCACAGGGCGCCTAGGGTAATTGGTTTTTTGTATCACATGTTTTTTTTTTTTGTTGTTTTTTTTTTCACCCAGTTGTGAGATACCCTCTTGTCTTCCTCTTCCTTATTTGAGTTCAGCCGAACTGAAAATTGCTTTCTTCGCAGCAGCTGAGGCATGTCTGATGCGGAGAGAGAAAGCGAGTGGTCACACACTCATCTTTACCTATAATGTTGACTTTATTCATTTTTATTCACGCATTAATATAATAAGGCAAAGAAACAGATGCAACAATTGTTTTTGTAGTGTTTGGATTTATTATTATAACTATTATTAATCACTATAATGAAATAATATTGATTGGATTTTGGTTTACTATTATAACGAACTGATGATGATGATGATGATGATTATTACTATTATTTCTACTATGACATAAACCACTTTGGTGGTTTATGCACTTTGATAGCACTTTCCTACCTTCAACCCTCTTCCATATAATTAGATCACAGATTGGTTGTGATCGTCTGATGTTCAGTTGTTGCTTTGGTTAAATGGTGTTATCTCTTCCGCACAGACAACACAGATAATCACACTGTCTTGTACTTTCTTGGACTCCTGGCCATGCACTGCCAAGTTCTGGTCTTATGATTTTCTGATGATAGGGCACAAGCTTTTTCAGGAGCCACAGATTTCAGGGTTGAGCAGCAATACCTGTAGAGAAATTCAATTACCAACACAACATGAATTTCTGTAATATACGCACATCATGCTACGATGTCATGATCGTTACCATAATGTTTGATGCCGTGCCAGCTCAAGTCCATCTGTTTCATTCCAAGATTGCTTGTCAGAAATATTATGAAAGCTGCCATAAGATGCGTTATACTATACGTCGAATAAAACAACCATGAAAACATAAACTTGTTGATTTTTCATATTGTCTTTGCCACATGTAAAGAAATGTTCATTCAATTCAATTCATGTCTAAAGAGATGTGGAATATCTGTCTCAGAAGGTATGGTGGTGTTCAAGTCAAATTGGGACTTTTGATTGTGCATGGTAATTCATTATATTTTGGCTATTTTAGTAAACCCTGTTAAAACAGGTGTTCAAGTCAAACTGGGACATTTAATGCAGAATAACTGAACATGAGAGTAGAAACTCCCTTTATTTCTCTATAGAATCCTCTGTTACACTAATGCACTTATTCCAGTGTTTCACCAGTGCTTGGATACCATGAGGAGGGGGGGGGGTTGTCAATTATTGAATTGACATACTGTATCATTATCGAACTCCTCTCTTCATTCCTGACACGCTGGCCTCCTAGGAACACCTTTACTGGTGTTCAAACATGTGTAAATGGTTTGGAGTGGTTTGGAGTGAAGTCAGGACTTTACAGGGGATGTGGCAATAACTCACACAGGTTTGCGTCAAGTTATCGGTCAGGCCCCTTATTCGCTGACAGTTCACGGAAATGTCCGTAGTGGGCTTACAACTAGTGGTTTTACACCTCCATTTACCAGAAATTTTCATCACAAGTCCCGGTTTGACTTGACTTATATTTGACAATAATTCAATAGGGATAAAATAAGTATGTAAGTTAAAATTGATCAATAAAGTACTGTATATGACCACCCATAGGGTGACAAATTTTACCTCACTGTACCGTTGAAAACACTTAACAAGTGCTGGTCATACTATAATAAATAACCATAGTTAAATATACACATGAGCTCAAACATACAGTAGCAGTAGTTAAAGCCTTGGATACTTTTATGCTTCACTACAGCTTTGACTAACATATACCCACAAGGAGCAATCATCAGGTCAAGCACTGTTTTATGAAGTTAATTAAGGCTATGAACATACCAATCAGGCTTTGTGATAATGATAATTGACTAATTTCAAAAGCTTGCTGAAAATCAAGGGAATGTCAAACGATGTATGCCATGCTAGTTATAGACCAGTAGATGGATAGAGCATGTATCTTTTACAAGCAAAAGTTTATACAGTAGAGTTCCATTTAGTTGAATGCTATAGTCAGCGGCACAGTGGTGTAGTAGTTAGAACTGTCGCCTTGCAACCACCAGGGTCCGGGTTTGTTTCCTGGCCAGGCTCGATTCCCGTCTCTGTGTGCATGGAGTTTGCATGTTCTCCCCGTGCTTGGTGAGTTCCCTCCGGGTACTGCAGTTTCCTCCCACATTCCAAAGACATGTAGGTTAGGTTAATTGATGTTCCCAAATTGCCCGTAGGGTAAGTGTGTGTATGTGTGCATATGTGTGGATTGGCACCCTGCCCACCTTGTGCGCGAGGTCGCGACCCAGAATACAGAATAAAGTGGTATAAACGATGAGTGAGTGAATGCTATAGTCAAGAGAGATAAACATGATTATATATATATATATATATATATATATATATATATTGGACGTGATGCAGAGATCCAAACTTCCTGTTTGGCACCATCCTGGTTATACAGTATTCATAAGCTTGTCAGGGGCTATTTAGAGAATCCATTATCTGCACTATCTCTTGAGACAAAGTATAAAAAATATTTTGAGGCATTGGATGTTTGATCAAATTTTTAGGAAGAGAAGTAAAAACAGCATTACATATTATGCAAATTAACTTAACTTAATGCTTCCTGGGGCTTTTTGTATGGCTTAGTAACAACAATAATAATAATAATAATAATAATAATAATAATAATAATAAAAATCTTTATGCCATTTTATTCTGTACTAGCCTCACTATTCATTTTTTTTTTAAAGATAAAATGTTGGCATTCATTTCTGAGAAATAAAGTAACAGCTTTTATGCTTTATAGAAAATACTTGGCAAAACATAAGCAAATGCGATAATTATCAAAACACTTACATAACACAATTTCCAGTACATCTCATGACAGTGAAGATGTTTATGATGTGCGTTCTGTATGCCTTAAGATACAATATCCAGGCAACTGAAGAGATACTAGAAGCAGGATATTTTAGAAAAACCTTTAGCTCCCAATAAGCGATAAGAAACGTGAAGGGGATTTTATATAAAGTCGCTGCTTTATTATTTTTTCCTGGTTAAATATGAAATATTTGATTGCGCCATTACCTCCAGGACACCATTACCTCCAGTGTATAATAAGGTAATAAAATAAAATCCAGAAAAATACTCCAGTCCACATGAGCAATAAATATAGAGGTGATAAAATTGCACCGAAGTACACAAACTTTCTTGAAAGACAAATTATTTTAAATGTCCTTCATCAGTAAAGCATTTTTGAAGCTGTGGAGGCTAAATATGGACTGGTTTCACCACCTGCAGCTTCAGAACAATATATACAGTACTGTGCAAAAGTCTTGCGATTACGATTTTTTTGGAGGCTTAATTTCTTTCCAGTCACTGTACCTGAGGTTCCTGAGGTTTCTAAGGAATGTTTTTTATTTGTTAAGCCACACAATGACCCATGAATCATTTAAGTATTAAAAAAAAAGAATAATCTAACTTAAGGCATGAACCAGAAACAGTGAGAAGTGATATAATTAATAATCAATCAATCAATGATATTCAGTTCACCTGACAGAACGAATGAGGCCCATTCTGAGAGCTTGTTCGTAAGTCCAATTTGTTCGTAAGTCGAACAAATATTGTCTAGGAAACAGGTGCAGATGATGACAGATTATCAGGCCGGTGATTAGTATACTGGTGATGCTGAATGCCGAGTGATTGGGACAGACAAGAGGGGAAATGAAGTTGCTGCTGAGGTTGTTACAGAAACAACCAATTTTTCCAATTTCTTTCAAGTAATCAAGATAATTTCATTTAATTTAATAGGAAGAAATGAGGGGAGGCACAAAGTGGTATATAAATACAGTAAGCCCCTTACATACAAACATTCGAGTTATAACTTTGGAGCATCCATGCATGTTCAATCGCAGAAGTTAGATCCCACATCTAGCGTACATTGTGACATGCATGTAGCTTACATCCTCTGCAAGTGTAGTACAAGCCAAGGATGTCTGGATGTAAGCGTAAAAGCATTTGCGATGAAGCAGGTACTCCGATGAAGTTGGTACAACTAAGTCCAAGCAACAACGGTGGGGAGACAAAACATGGCAGACATTGTTCATATTTTAATCATGAATTGTTGAACCATTGGCACGATTCTAAAGAACATTGTACTGAAATATACTGTGTATAGCCAATTATGTTAGTATCCTAGTACCTAGACAATATTTGTTCGACTTACGAACAAATTGGACTTACGAACAAGCTCTCAGAATGGGCCTCATTCGTTCTGTCAGGTGAACTGAATATCATTGATTGATTGATTATTAATTATATACCAGTAAACTGGTGGCAGGATCATGGGCACCCAAGGCCCATCTATGCCTGTTTGAACCAAAGGCCATGCCGTCTGGTCTGATCCCATATACAGTAAGAGCCAATGTAGCCAAATTGTTCATAACAGTCAGTCCTGACCATAACAGAAAGTTACAGTATCAGGACAGCCAGTGCACCACAGCATGCTGCATATGCAGGATAAGAGTTTAAGGTTATTGATGCAGATTCTAAATTCCCCAGATCTCAACATCAATGAGTGTCCATTAAGTGCACTGGACAAACAAGTCTGATCCATGGGGGTCCCACAGTATCCAAAGGATCTGCCACTAATGGCCTGTCAGAGACCACAGCACACCACCAGAGGTCTTGTAGAGACATGCAATAATATTGGGCTTAATGATATGGCTGATCAGGATGTATGTTTAAAACATTATTTGCTCAGGATACCTGAAGTTAACTGAAGTCTCAGAGTCTGAGTCCTTATCCTCCAAGTGCTCAGCAGCATGTACTGTACATGTTTCTTATAGCTATATCAAAATGAAAGAATGTGGTAATGTAATGGTCGACAATCACTCTGAGTCATAGAACATGACGTCCATCTCTTACAGAAGACTCATATCACTTTATTATTTTGGACATGACCACAATGGTCTTTGGAACAGACAATATTCCAGCATGCAATACAGCTTTTCATTTAATATAATGTGAGCCTCCTAGATGCTAAATGAAATCACAAATACGATGGAAATCTTTTTTTTTCCTTCTTCAGCATGGCCTCTTTTAAGTTTTAATTGTATTTCCCCCTTTATTGTAGCTATAAGTCATTTTAGTTCTCTCTCCACCTCTGAGTCATGAGCCATATTAAATTTGCACCACAAATCACATAAAGCGTTCGACTAAAATATCTCGGCCTGATAGAGCAGAGATCCATGAGTCATGAAGTCATGAAAAACACATGCTGTTCTGCAGGGTCACTCAGATCATGTTCTATTTAAATATGTTTGCTATTGAGTTCTGCTAATTAGCACAGATGATAAATGCATAACGTACAGTAAAGTATACAGGGCTGGAATAAATAAGTCAATATGAAGTGTTAATAGATCGTAATTGAAGTAGTAGACAATCAATAATATAATAAAAAAAAACATGACTTGGGATTAGATACAATCTATGCGTATGTTATGATAAACTCTTCACACATGCTGATAATTAAGAACCACAAAACTGACTGATAGTGTGAGGTTTTCTGTAAAGTCATGGTAATTTAATGTTTGTGAAAGGAGTCTCCAGTGTCCGTGATTTGTTACACTAAGGAAGTAATCATCAGCGTACAAAAAGTTTGCTTTTTGCTGTTTTTCTATAATGTGTTGGTGGGGCATCCCCCCCCCCCCCCCTTAGATTTAGGTAATTTCAATTTAAGAAAAGAAAGCAAAAAAAAAAAAAAGGGCTGGTGAGTAAGAACCTGAAGTACGTAGTATGTTAATAGTTGTAAAATACTTCGATCTATTTAATACCAATTTTCATGTTCAACACAGATTTTAATAATTTAAATGGCAGGAAAGGAAAAAGAAACAAAAACAGAGAGAGGTTGATGAGTAAGAACCTACAGAATTATGTTAACAGTTGTAAAATACTATGATCTATTTAAATCTATTTATTTCAGCATTTTATCACTGTTGGTGTGAACTTACCTTTGGCTACCATCATACGCAATGTTTTTCATTCCATTTAACTTCTCATTCACTCTACTGTATAACACAGTTGTAAACCATGATCCTCACTTTTATCCTTTTTTCCTTAGATTTTTCCATTATGTTGAAGTGGTTCCTTTCTTGTGTTCGTTTTTGTTAAAGTCCATATGACAGCACAATTAGAAGAAGACTGAATATGTACTGTTTATTTGGAAGGATTGCCAGCGGGGTACTAACTTTTGAATACGACTATATAATTAATTCATATTGTGTATTTAAAAACTGATAATGCCCAAGCAATCAAAGTATTCTTTTAGTGATGAGGTTATCTTTTGTTTTATTTAGATGTTACATAAAAGTCAAAAAAAAAAAGAAAGAAGGAAAATGTGAAAATGTGTTTTAGGAGCATAGTTGTTTAAAGAGATTTCTTTACTGTTACTCTTCAGGGTTTCCCTGCTCTATTATCTCAGGATCTGGATGGTGCTGAAAAACCTGCATGTTGTGTGTGCAGCTCAGTGGGAGAAGAAATTGAAAGATTGTTCCAAGTGAATCCGGAGACTCACCTTCTGTGCTATAGTGGAAGAAATATCTTCCTCATGCATATATTAAAGATTGTTGGATCAAAGACAGCCATGGAGATGAATAAGTAAACATTTGGGCTGCGTTCTCCTAGCTCCATCTTTTCTTTTTCTTTTGTTTCGTCTTCTTGTTTCTTTATTTTACTATAGTGAAATAAGGAAACAAGATGGTGTATCATGTTCCAGATCAGTGCACAGACTATAACCACCCTCTCTCTCTTTCTCTCTCTCTCTCTCTCTCTCTCTCTGCCCATGCCCTGAGCAGGGCTCATGCTGTCAGTGCTTTCCCAGAATATGGTTTCTGTTCAGCATGCCTGTGTTTCTTCTTTGTCTCTTTGGCCACAGTGAAGCCTCCTGCCCTCTTATCATTCCACCAGCTTCTCACATCAGTTCCACCTCAGTGTTCACTCTCTTCCTTCTCTCTCTCTCTCTCTCTCTCTCTCTCTCTCTCTCTCTTCTAGGATTCAGAATTCTATGAGGCCTGTTCAAGTCAAACCAGGACTTATGATGAAATTTCTTGTGAATGAAAGCATTAAACTGATTTACATTTACACAAGACATTCACAGTATGTTGATTCAACTCAATGGTGCAAACAATTTTAAAAAAGGCCCTACATGTATGAATTACGATCTCATCTGAGATACATTGTCATCAACTTGTTGAAGAAGGAAACACATCTGTCTATCTTAACTCTACACACAATCATTTAACAACATCACGCGTGTACACATTACAGGAACTCGGCTGGGAGTTATTGCCACATCCGACATAGAATAATGTTCACGGTCCAAGCCATTTCTACATGTTTGGCCCATTAAAGGAGTTCCTGGGAGGCAAGGATTTCAGACATGAAGCAAGCTTGATCTAGATCATGGCTCTGAGCAAACTTTCTATCAAGCGCTCATGAAACTACTGCACTGAGATAAGTGCAGTAGTGTAGCAGGGGATTATATAGGAAAATAAAGGGGGATTTTACTTTCACAGCAAAAGTCCCGTCTTGACTTGAACGCTTTGACATACTGTATGTGTCTCCATGATGCAAAGGCGCTGTATCTTTACTGAAAAACTCGTTCTCAAACAGAGGTATAAAAAAGACCATAACAGATTCTGACACTCTTCGACTTCTCTGCCTCGTCTCGCCCTCAGGTCCTGCCAGATGCATCCTGATATGCCACATCTGCACTTATGATTCACCTTCTGCTGCTGTGGAGAGGACCAGGTACTGTAGATACACCAAATATTCCCACTTCTCAAAACAGTTTACACCCCAGACTGCCAGTGGATACTGTAGATATGTTACCTCTGGCTTGTTGGTTTGTCTAAACCTACTTATTTGTATTCTCCTAACATTTGGCCTCATTTATCAATATATCTGGATATTTATTCCTAAAAATTTGTATGAGAAGTAATTTTGTTTATTTCTAAGAATCCTGAAAATTATGGAAAAATAGTTGTTTTTTACTCATGTGTTTAAATGTAGATATACTGTACAAGAAGCCTAACTAATATAAACTCCGACTTAATGCAATGACAATTGTATAATTGTACAGCACTTTTATTTGTGAAATGTTTATTATTATTATTATTATTATTATTACTACATGTCCAGGGTTTAGCAGACACTCTAATCCAAAGTGAATTTGGAGTGCTTTGGAATCTTTATTAGAAACACAATGGAGTAGTGGTTATCACTGTCATTGGCACCTCCAGGGTCTAGGTTCGATTCCCGCCTTGGGGTGTGTGAAGTTTGCATGTTCTCCCCGTGCCTGCTGGGTTTCATCAGAGTACTCCGGTTTCTTCCCAAATGGCCTGTAGTGTATGTGTGTGTGCTTTGTGATGGATTGGCACTAACTGTATGACATAAGAAATGACAAGAGAGGTCACCAAGGCTGCATAGAGCCATAAACTTTTAACAAAAGCCTCAGCTGGTGAAAAAACTTACATGTTTAATATGTGATTAAATATTTTGACTGGTAAGTACTTACATGAAATAATTTCCACTTCTGTTTTTCAGGCTTTAACCTGATCGCTCTTTTTCAGATCTTTTTTCTTGAGCTTTGTGGCCGTCACTACTGTACTACTGTACACTACGGCTATGGCATGGTACATACTTGATGGTTAACAAGTGATCTGTATACATTAAAACAGTATGCATCAGTAATTACAAAACCTTTGTAAATCTGGTGGAATATTTTACTTTGGTTAGGTTTGCGCAGACATTCATGAGAAACCTTACTAAAAGATTGATCAGTGAGGTCAAGTCTTTGTAATACCGGGTACTGAATTTGTGTCCTAAGAAACTCTTTAAAAGCTTAAGTGTGTACAGTCAAGAATCAAGCATTTTTTCAGGAGACAAACGAAAGAATTGATATCTGTTCTAGATAAACTGCTGGTATAAATTGGGTCTAAAATCACTTTTCTTATAAAAACAGGTAAAAAAAACCCCTAAAAACTCTGGCCTTATCCTGGGGCGGGGCGGGGGGTTCTCTTTTAAGAGTAAAAAACGTATTAACCAGCAAGTTCGCAGATTATACAAGATACAGATCTTGCCATTAAGAACGCACGTTTCGAGAAAAGGGATCGCGCGGCAAGCTGTGAAAATGCCCTTTATTACCTGTAGGGGGCAGTCGTGTTTCAATCTGAAGAATTGTGTGTCTACTGAAGCCGAAAATGTGTTAACTCTCTTACGCGGTGTAATGGAAAAATCACATTTTAATTATGTATTAATGATTGCGCCACGTACAATATAGAAGTTTTAAACTAGTTTGTCGAAGTTTAGAAGTACAAGGCCGAGAATAGAATAGAAACAACC
>JAQMYJ010000014.1:20417769-20434495 GCA_030014305.1 Clarias laeviceps | reverse complement strand
GCCTGTGCATGTGGCCTTGATGACGTATTTTTGACAGTGTTTTAACACACAGCATTCGTGGGCGTAATTTCGCAATTCGTCCGTGTAACAGAGGAGTTGTAAAAATGAGTTTTGTGTCTGTAAACGGTCAGAGTCGTATATTTCAAGTTGTATTGTAAAAAACACACAAAATCTCGTATCTGTAAGCCGTCGTGGCCGTAGATTTTGGAATCCAACTCAGACAAAAGACAAAATTACACACAAATCTTTTTTTTACGCACAAATATTTTTGACAGTGATTTTATTCCATACATTTGCTGCCTTTTATTTTTTTCAACAAGTCATCTCTCTTACTTAAAGCCCCTGTGCCATCATGATCACCTTTGTTTGCACATACAGTACACATATGAACTAAAGTATTTGTCCAAACTTGCAATGACACTGTATCTAAACACATATACTTCAGTATGTAGTTGGTTGCCCTTTTGCAGCTATAATAGCTTCCACGCTTCTTCTTCACTCATCAAACCATATCTTTATAGTCCTCGTTTTGTGCACTGGGGTACATTTATGTTGGAATAGAAAAGGGCCTTCCCCAAACTGTTGCCACAAAGTTAAGTAAAGCATTGTCCAAGATGTCTTGGTATGCTGAAACATTCAGATTGCCCTGCACTGGGAATAATGAGTCTGACTGATTGAACACCTGAATTTATTAATTAACAGATTTGGCCAAAGACTTTTTTTTGTATAATGTATCATGCTGTAGGGCATTTTTATGTAATTTATTCCCTTATGAAATTAAATAAGGCTGCTTTGCTAACTGACAGCTGGACTGACTCATATTGGACTCCTCCAGATGAGTATGAGCTCATGTCACATGTTACAGCCCAGTCACCCAAATTGCCTATTTATAACTGGAGTGAGTGTAGGAGGATCATGGTACATAAATACCATTTATTAATATTCTAATTATCATGTCCTGTGCCTATTTATCTAGATGACTAAAAAGCTGTAAAGAGCTATAAATTTTATTTTATTTATTTCTAAACAGCCAGTGCTGAACTAATGATGCATTGCATGATAATAGATTTAGTGTAGGCTGTAATGGCTGTGGTTGTGATTTTTAAATGGGAGGCTAAAATCTAAAATCTGTTTTAAGGTTGACTATTTGAGCAATGCATGATGATATAGGGTTCTAGCATTTGTACTTTTCTCATGATGGACTGATTATAATCGATAAAAATCATATAATATCCAACCACATTCCCCTTGGTTGTTTAAGCATTTAATTAAATTGAGGCATTTACAAACACATACCCTAACATGCACAAGACACACATTGGCCAGGACACACATTGAATTTGACCTTGAACCTCATCCCATAACACATGGTTATGTAGATTCATACTGTACAAATGAACCTGTAAAAAAATCTATGAACACTAACACTAACTGTAGCAATAGTCTCTGGAACTGTTTATACAGTCATGCAAATTGTTATAAATTGCTTTAATGTGAGGTGGCACAGTGCCTCAGTGGTTAGCACTGTTGTCTCGTACCTTTAGGGTTAGGGATATGAATCTTTCCTCCAGTCTTTGTGTGTGTGGAGTATGTGGAGAAAGAAAGATAGAACACTTAGGTGCATTCATAGTCATATAACGAATAAGGTCAATGCAGGACTACAGTAACTACAGTATGACAGCATAAGTAAAAGGGAAAGTCAGCAGGAAACACAGACATGAGGTCTCCCTGGGAAATAGTCACTTCACGGTCAACATGCACAAAAGGTTTCAGCCTAGACCTAAACAATAATTGGAAGGTTATTCCATAACTTTTGGGCTTTGTAAGAGAAAGCTCTGCACCTGCTGTAGTTTTCATAATACAAGGTGCTGACAAGTAGCCTGCACCTTTTAATCAAAGTAGTTATGGCGGATCATACAACACTAGTACGTTGTTCACTCACATTCCGTGGTGCAAGACCATTAATGCTTTATAATTCAATAGTACTATTATAAAACCAATGAGAAATTTCACTAGGAACCAATGCAGTGTGGATAAGGTGGGGTGATGTGTTTATACAGTATATTTTAGTTCTAGTAAGGACTCTCCAACTCTACTTGTGCATTCCAGTCGAGGTATACCTTGCTTTGTTCCTTGGGATAGGCTCCATTCCAGCTGCGATTGTACACAGGATATGCAGTACAGTAAGTCCCCTACATATGGACAAGTTCCATTGTGATCACTCGTCCAATTTGTTTTTACAATTTGTAAAATCGTGCCAATGGTTGAATGATTAATTTTGAAAGAAAGATCAATGTTTGCCATCTTTTTACCTTGCTCCATTATTTTAACATTTGTCTCTATTGTTATTGCTTGGCACTTCTTACATTTAGGCATTTGGCAGAGCGACTTACATTTTTTATCTCATTATATACAGTATCTCAGCAGTTAAGGGCCCAACAGGGACAACTTGGTGGCCACGGGATTTGAACCAGGGACATTCTGAACGGTAGTCCAATGACTTAACCACTGAGCTACCCCTAGCTTTTAGCCCTAGCACACCGCACACATGTGACAATGTACGCCGAACATGTGATCTAATTTCCACGACTGAACATGCACGTACGCATGTTTGTATGTTCGAAAGTTTGTAACTCGAATGTTTGTATGTAGGGGACTTACTTTACAGATAATGGATAAACAGATGGAACCTGTTTAGTGTGGTTAACTTACACCAAAGGAATAATTCACCTCATTTTAATACAGTGCCTCTTTCCATGTCTCCTTCATACTCAATATATCTGTGTCTGCATTTATCGCTGTGCCAGTGGGATAACGTGGAAGAGGGTTCCTTCACATTTCACTTCTCAAAGTACCAAACGTTCAAATTGGAGTTGGGATGAGATGCACGTTTGCATCTGCTTATGGAGAGTGAATCTCCATAAGCAGGTCCTGAGATGGTACTAAAGCTATGGATGGAACTGGTTTGTAAAAAAGAGATCAAAGGAGATCATGTATGTTAAACTGGAACAACTGTCTGAACAAAGGTGGGAATCTGATACATTGTCTCTCACCTACTGTAGTGCAACCTACATTTAACCCAGTGATTTCACACCAATTCACACCCTCAGACTCTGGTATCATGGGTTCTCTCAGATGATAATAATGTGTAAAACGCACACATTGTTGAAATTCTCAACATTCAGCCAAACTCTTTGATGAGTGCTGAACAGATTCATGATCAGAAAACAAGTCCAGTCATTAAAAAGATTAATAAGCCAATTAATAAAAGAAAGAAAACAGACATGGGAAATTTTCAGGGGATGATTCACAGAACTCCGAACTCTGTGAGAACAAGAAAGCGGAAAGGATGGGTTGAGTGTGGGTTTATTGAGACAAGTAGACTGAGGGAGTACGGGAAACAGCCAGTGTTTTTTTCCAGTATTTAAGTCCAAAGAAAACTTAAAACCCCATCAGTGATCCACGAACCTATATCAGAATGACACAAATGACAAAAAACAGCAGTAAGGAAGCATAGCCATGACATCTAGAGTTTGAAGATGTTTATTTTATATCCCATATTTTGCTATTTCTTTAAAAGGTTGACAGAGGTCGCAAAGGTCCCCTAAAATGTTTGTTTCTGCGTGTTAATGTTACAGCTGAAATACAGCTCAGATAGTGTACCTTTTCATACCTTAAACGTCCTTTATTTCACCCCTTTCCTGAACAGTCTGTTTCAGTGTATGTAAATGAGCTACAGAAAAGCCACACCCATCCAAAGAACAACAGAGCTTAGGATAAAGCTGGCGGAGGGCATGTCTTTATATGATGTCACTTTAGGGGAAAAACCTAATTGACTTGTTTAAACCCAGTGAAATACTACAATACAAAGGATGAAAAAAGGTTAAAAAAAATTATCACGTTTTTTTTGTCTGTATACTCATATTCATCTCTGGATTGCAATTTCCCTAAGGATTAATAAAGATTTAGTTTATCTTATTTTATGTTAATACCGCACAATGAACTAGGAGATCATGTTAGCAAAAACATAAGTAGCAAAATATTTGGCACCAATTTGACTCGATGTTTGATGATCATCTGGATTTAAAAAAATTTAATTTAGAGATATAAAAAAACGCAAGTTCAAATGCTCCTTAAGGTCCTGTCCATACTGTATGTACAGTACATGGATATATTTGGATATATAACAGTTTAGAATTTTTTTGTCCCAACATTTTTGCTTAAAATTTAGACAAAAGCAGATGTTTTGGGGATTATAAAAAAAATATCTTATTATAAAGGTAACCTCAGAACATTTTGTGTAACTTCAGAACCTGTTTTTGTATGGATTTATTTTTTCCTGACGTTGCTGTGTGAATGTTAATGTGGAAGGACTCTATTTATCATGGGTACTAATACCATGTGGTCTGTTATTTGCTATTGAATAACACACTAGGATTTAATTTCACTTTGGTTTACTGTAAAGCCATTGTGTGAAGGAACTAGAATATTATATACTGTAAGTATGTGCTGTCTCATGGATGGCCTCGGTGGTGTAATGGCTTCTTAGCACTCCAGGATCCGGATTTGATTCTCGCCTCAGGTCTGTGCGTGTGTGGTGTTTGCATGTTCTTGCACGGGTTACCTCCGGGTTTTCTCCTACAGCCCAAAGAGCATCTTTACAAATTAGGCTAATTGACATTCACAAATCACCCTGCAATGTGTCAATATGTGTGTGCCCTGTGACGGATTGGCATTCCATCCAGAGTGTACCACGCCTCGTGCACTAAATCTCCTGCGATTGGCTCCAGGCCCTCTGCGACCCTGTATACAGGGTGTACAGTATAAAAGAGTATATGCGATGAGTGAGTGAGTGACGATGTGCTGTCCTGCTCAATTCACCAGCCCTTTGCTAAAACGTCAATGCAAACAAATATTTTTTTATAAATTTCAAGTTCATTTTCATCATCAGACCTCAAGAATTCTTGCATTTTTTAAGACGAACCTTTTTTGTAATTTACAGACTTTTTTCTAGCCATCACTCTCACCAGGATAAAGCAGTTACTGAATGATAGTTATAATGAATAACAAAACAATAGTTTGCATCAGTTATTTTAATTTTTAATACTTTCTTATCATGTTTCTCCCCGTAATTTAGTCGTAGCCAATTCCCACCCATCATGAGGTCACTCCCCCATGATTGGCTAGTAACACCATGATTGATGTGAGAGTGCTAGAATGGGACTCATCCCCCCTCTTGAAAGATCTCTCTCTCTTTGTTTCCTGGCTGCGAGAAGCCACAGCATCAATCGAACTTACGATCTCTTGGAATCACTCAGGGTAGTATTTTACATTATTTTCAAGTTGAGTGACATAACATTTTCAAGCATTTTCAAATTTGCATTAATGGAGCCTGAAGTAATAAACATGATACAGTACGCTCATTTATTCTTCTTTATTTCTGCGTGACATGATTCGGGAAAAGAAATTAGAACATGAATATAAGTTGGCTCTGTGCCCGTTAGTGATGAATTCTGATTTTGATACACAATCGTTAATTATTTGTGAATCATTATTGCGGTTCTGTCCTTTGTAATACTCATATCACAGATGGGATGCAAGTCGTCTGTTTAATCACAAACTAGTTTAATGAGTGCTCTGAGCATCCCAATGCTCCAGATGAGTGTGTCTCTGGGTTCTACTGATAAATAACACCATCGATCTTTTATTCGTGATTGCCAAAATATCTGCAAGATTTAATAAAAAATAAATAAGTAAAAAAACTTTTTTTTTTGTAATGGCAGTGTGTACTACTCTATTTGAAATATAGTTTTCTTATATCATGCTGCTGTGTGTACCGAATCCCCGAGCCTCGTGAGACGGCTTGCCATCCAGGAACTAATGACTTACTTTATTAAGTTATAGCATTAGGAGAGGTTTGTTTACGATCATATTTTCTCAAAAGCATGGGAGATACACGTCGGTGGATGCGCACGGTGTGCCAATGCTGCATGTTTAAAACGCGACCAAATGCAATCTGAGGATTGAAATAACGCCTTTCATTTGCAGAGCATGTGCAAAGCTTGCTCCAGGTTGTTGACTCATAAATGCAAGGTTCAATATTTCCTTGCTTCCTCCCACTGAGTGTTTATCAGACATGGGGAATGAGAAATAATTAAAAGCTAAAATATACATGGAACAGGTTTAATAAACCCGATTATTCTTCTTCTTTTTCTGTTTACAAGTGAGTAATCATTTTAATTGGATTTTGAGCAAGTTTGTCACACTGGGTATCAAAGCAAGGCTGACATCAAAAACAGTGCTTGCTGTTCCGACTCCTTTACTGACATCTGCCAGATGATATATATATATAAATTTTCTTTCCAATTTTGGATGTGAGGAGATGTTTCCTTTGTTCACAGGGAAATCATCACAAGCACGGAGCAAAGGTCTGTGTGACAAAACCAGCCTGGAAACCAGCACAGAGAGATCAAAGACCAAAATCTGGTCAAATGCAGTTTATACTGTAGTAATATTGCATATAGTCAAAAATGATATGTAGTACAGAAACAGAACATATAACTGTGATTGTTTCTGATCAATTTTCTCTAGATGGCGCTAAACTTTCCCATGGTCCCCTGCTCTTCTTCCTCACTCCTTATATGGTAACACTTCCTACTGTATGTTATAATTTAACATCATAGGAACTTGTTAAAAGCACGTCATGTTCCCTTGCTCAGACACACCATGATGTGAGAAAATGTGCCTCACATGGCCAAAAGTATATGGACATCTGACCATGACCACATAATGTGTATGGTTCCTAATCGAACTGTTACCACAAAGTTCGAAGCACACAATTTTATAGAATATCTCTGTACAGTATGTTGTGGAATTACAATTTCCCTTCACGGTAACTAAGAGGCCCGAAACTGTTCCAGCATGACAATAAATTCAAATTTGAATTTTATTTTTCACATACACAGTCATACACAGTATGATATGCAGTGAAATGCTTAAACCTCTGCCTGTGACCTTAAAAAAGATTATTAATAGGAAATAAATATTGAATAAAATAAAATATAAGAAAAACTAAGCTGTACAAATATGGATTTTTTTTCTGTACAAATATAGAAAATATAAAAATACTTTAGTGTAGAAATAGAATAGAATTTAAATAGAAATGTCCGGAGTGTGCAAACATGCATGAATGTGTAGATGGCCATAAATATCCATAAATGTGCAATGAGCAGTACAATACCCTTGTGAGATCCACAAAGCCAGCTCCATGAAGACATTTAAATGGATTACATTTGGAGCAGAAGAACTATCATGTGAGTGAGCGGCCTGACTGGCATTAAACCCTCCTGCTGAACACCTTTGGAATGAACTGGAACCACCTGGACATCTAGACATCACTGCTTGACCTCACTAATGCTGAATGTTCACAGGCACTCTTCTAAGTCTAGTGGGATGCCTTCTTAGAAGAATGGAGTAATGGGATAGAACAGAAAAAAATAGGGGGGGGGGTGTGACTTAATTTTTATGCCATGACTTGGTATAAAAATGGTTGGTTTCCTTTAACCTTCCAAAATCCTGAAAGTAGATGGACTTGCTATGCGAAATTGCCCCAATGTCTGAATTCCCACCTCATGCCCATCTGGACTTCAGATCCAGCTTTACCCTGACCAGGATAAGGCCTTTCCTAAAGAAAGAATGAATAAATGAATAAATTCCGTAGCAAACTAGTTAACAAACAGAATAGTTTCATGTTCTAGAAACTTTCTACATTGTGTTTAAGAAAATATATTTCTAAATTCAAGTAGGAATCCTAGGATGGTGCATGTTTTCCTTCCAAAATTCCTCAGGCTGTCTCGTAGCCAAAGATTAGATCAGTGCTTGTTTGGCCCGATTGGATTCCAGCTGCTCAGGCAGTCTCGTACTCGATTCAGGCACCAGTGGGCAATTTATTTGTGTAAATGTAAACCTTATCAACTGGTGGCTTATGGAGGTTATGGAAAACAGTTTGGTGAGTGTTGTCGAGTGCTCCGGCCTTACACACACTTTTACTTTCCAGATAGCAGCTGTGGAGCTGTGAAATACATGTCAGAGAATGTTTTATTTTAATTCCTGTCTATTAAAACTATTCTTTTCTTAAAAAAAATAATAATAATAATTAAAATGTGTTGAGGAGTATTTAATATTAATCTTACAGTTGAACAGTTTAGAACGATACAGACTTTAAGGCATGCCATGAAACCTTTTCTAAATAGTTTTTCTCTTTACATTTTGTCCCTATGAGTGTAGTTACGGTATAGTGCACTGTGGGTACATATGAAATATTACAACATATCATAAAACATGTTTTAAATAGCCTGGTAGTGAATCTTATGCAACAACACCAAGTATGTACGGTATGTATAAGCAGCAATTAACATTTTTACAGCAAATACTTTAGGATATTTCTGAAATCTCTAGAGGTCATGACACTTTTTTGGATATACCATAGTCTGGTATTGAATCTGGGTGAAACTGAGTCTGGCTTTTCATCATAATTGCGCTCTTTCAGTCACATGATCCAAAACCAAAATACCACCAAGCCAAATAATTATGAACCGCTGACTAATTTTACTGAACACATGATGAGAGAGCAGATAATGGTGTATGTGTCACTGGATGTTACAGATTTTATAATCAGGCTCCAGCTGTTCTTTTATAGCACTTTCAAGGACAGCGCAGCATACTGGCAGATTCATGATACGATGATAGATCAAGTACAATTTAATGATAAACTATAATTTAGTAAAATTGAAACATTGAAGCAGAATTTCAGCAGAGTTTATATTGTTATTAAACATTTAAATTTCTGTCCTATCTTTCCACGTCGTCTTGCTTTTTACCCGTCGCTGGCTGTAAAAAGCAAGACCCGTGTATTTGGTTACACCAGTGTATTTAGATGTTTACCATCCATCCATCCATCCATCCATCCATCTAGGAACCTCTGAAGTCTAACTAAGGACCATGAAGGCCAATGGTGATCTTTGTATTTATTCCTTTTTTTTTTTTACAACCATTGTAGGACCTCTGGTCAATATTCACATTCACATTAGGACTGTGGGAGGAACTCCATGGTGGGAATCGAACTCGGACCCTGGAGGTGCAAGGCGGCAGTGCTAACCATTACATCACTGTTGAAAACCAGGTTAGATTTTTTTTTAAAAATGAATAAAAAAAAGGTTGGAAAAAAAATACTTAATTCAAGCTTTAAGGAATAAACGGCTTAACATAAAAAATATAGTCAATACTAACTGAATACCAAAAGAAGATTAATATCGCTAATGAAAACATAACGACAGCACCGGCTTAAATGAACCCTGCAGCTAGTCTTAATTAGCAAACTCAACACAAGGACATCATGTATATTGGATTTTTAATTGTGTTACATTTATATAGCATTTGCTATCTGACATAAAATGGTCACTACACAAGCTCCAGAGATCTCACACAAGGACACACATCCAACACTTCAGGATGTAAAATAAATATCAGTAACATTTACAAAGTGAGATAAGACATGTTAATTAACAATGCTTAAAAATAAATCACATTTAGCAACTAACTTAATTAGCATGTTCCTAAAGGTTGATAAAAGACACATCAATTTGTTACTTATTTTGTATTAATGCTCACTCATGCTCATCTTGTATACAGCTTTATCCTGTACCTGGTTGCTGGAAGCCTTGAGCCTATCCCAGGACACTTAGGGCATAAGGTGGGGTACACCCTGGATGGGGTGCCAATCCCATTCACACAATACGGGCAATTTGGGAACACCAATTAGCTTAATATGCATGACTTTGAACTGTGGAAGGAAACCCACCAAGCATGGCGAGAACACGTAAACTCCATGCACAAAGTGGGAATGGAACCTGGATTCTGATGAGAATGGAACCTGGATTCTAATACAAGCCACCTTGTATTAATGCTAAACCTTTGTAATCTTTCATGTTACATAAAAGACATAAACGTCAACGCAACCCAACATGTTAAATTACAGTTTTCAACTTTAAGCTTGTATTCAAGCTGAGATGTCAAAATTGGCTGCTTTTACTCCTGCCAAGTCATCAGGTGTGTCATGTTCCCAACATACGTTTTCAAACACCTACAGTACAGTATAAGCCAAAGTTTCTTCTTTAAAAAAAAAAAAAAAAAAGAGGGGTAAAAATCTCCTACTGTAGCTCTTTTAACATCTTTTGGTTGTTTGGTGTCTGCAGTAGAATTCATGCTGCAGAACCCCTTTGACCTGGGCAGGTTTTTCTTTTACTGCAAAAGCCTTGACCACTATTTTCCCTTAACATCTATAAAAACACAAGAGGACACACTCGATACCCATCTCAACTCAAACAGGATCAAACTCTGTCTCTGTTTAACCCTCAAAGGCTTTTTATTATCACCACAACTTTTGTGTGTGTGTGTGTGTGTGTGTGTGTGTGTGGTGGGGGGGATGCAATGAAGCGATAAAAAAATCACTGACAGAAAATATACACGATTTATTAAATCTGCACAGCTTGGAAAAATAGACAGCCTTCTTCACTTAACATCAATTTTATATGTGTGTATGAATGAAACAAGGAGAAAATCAAGGCTTGAGGGAACACCTAAGCTTTTTTTTCTATTTTAGTGCATAAGCAGTTTTACAGCAAAATACAGTAAATGTCACTTTTAAATCACAAGTTATTTTTTTCTGACCCAGACTTTTGTCTGTAACAACATGCACAATTTGAAAGCTGCTATATAACCATATTTTTAAAAAAGTTTTAAGCCATTACATCACTTTTTTTGTCACATGTTTAGTGGATGCCACGAGGAGTTAAAATGGTTTAATGGCTTTTTGGAGCTGCACGAACACACATTATAGGGTGCATGCATGTACTATGATACCAAGCTGTCGTTTTGTCCCGAAGTGTAATTGAAAATGCTAGAGGGGGAGGCTGATGATGCTGTAAACATGTTTCTCATGATCTTCTTTAAACAGGTGTTGTGTGCACCAAAACACATTACATTTTTCCTCGTTTTAATTTGCTGCCACTGCTTTCTGCTTAACTCACTACACATTCCCATTTAAAGCATCTGTTTGCTATATTATATTAAGAAAAATAAAAAAAATAGCATTTTACATAATAGTATTTTGAAAAAAATTAAATACAAATCAGTAAATATACTGTATAACCCTAACAATTTTGACAAAATAGTCTAAAAGAAAAGAGTGACTAAAAGAAAACATGCACAAAATATTCTCTATTAATACTTATTGCTTTAAAAAAAAAAGAAAAAACAAGAAGGATAAACTTGATCATCTTTTTATCTACATTAAAACATTAAATAAGTGTTCGCGTAGAATTTAATTGCACCCTCATAAGCGCGTTTAAAAAAATGTACAGCACCATCTATTGAATTTTGAAAACTTTTATGTTTTATTATATTTTAAAAAGTCAGATAGCTGAATACAAAAAAAGAAATTTACTTATTTGTGAGATAAGTACAGTAGTCTCATTTTATAAATCTGTTTATTCTCGACTTGTTCTTCCTTTTCCTCACATTTTTCAGCATGAGGTTGCTAAGAAATGAGAACAGGATCTAAGGAAAGTAAACGAAAAGGCACAGTTTAAGAAATTGTAATTTGTGTAGCTAATGTGCTTCAAGGATATGTGTCTAATTTGAACACGAAAACACACACACGCACACACAGCAAGAATAGTTATAAAAAAATTCAAATCTAGAGTGTCTATCAATATGTGAATGACTTGAATTAATGATTAGTTACCAAATGAGGGAATTAATAAGCACTTTCTCTTGGCATAAATTATGTTTTGTGTGTGTGTGTGTGTGAGAGAGAGAGAGAGAGAGAGAGAGAGAGCGTGAGCTCCTAACAGCTTTCCTCCACACTCCATAATCACACATGGAGAGCTTTTGGCCACTGGTTGAGTCCTCTGGGATGTCATTAAGATCACATGCATACCGTGACAAAGGATTGGTTCCTGACTGAGTATACTCAGGACTGGGCTAAAAGAGAAAATGGGAAAAAAAAGAAAAAAAGAAATATAAATTCAATTCACAACATGTCAATCAATCCCTGACCGTCCCAAATCCAAGCCGCAGTAAAGATTCTGCAGGAGTGGTCCAGGTAAAGTCCTTTTACTCCACAGGGGTCATCGATTTTCTCACAGTGGTCCTGCTGGCTGCCTGCAAGGGGTTTGCAGGTTTCTGTGCTTGATAAAACTGGGTTTTAATGTTGAAATGGGCTTTTGTTCCCACACACACACACACACACACACACACACACACACACACAAAGTGCTCTTGAGGCAGTAAGACTAGAAAACATTAATCAATTAATTTGCACACCTGCAATTTTATGCAATTATCTTTTATGCAGTACAGTTCAGAATATCATGCAGATACAGGTCAAGAGCATCAGGTAACACGAACAGTGGCCAAAAATATCTCTAGAGTGGTGTGAAAAACACAGAAAACATCCAGAAATTAACAGTTCTAATGGCTGCCAACTTCTTGTTGATGAGATACAGTATTGTACCCCAGTCATGTCTTCATATTAAACTTCCCAGGAGATAGAATTCTTTCTTTTTTTTTTTTTTTTTTGTCTTGACGAATAGAAATCCAGGGTTCCAGAAGGACGGTGATTAGTACTGTATGCTGGTGATGCTGAATTGAATGCTGGAACAGACGAGAAGGGAAATGAGGATGCTGCTTGGTTCCAGATTGGTTAGAGCTGACAGGAAGGCTACAGTAATTCACTTAATCACTATTTGCAGCCATGGTGAACAGAAAAGCATCTGATAAATGGACAATACATTGAACGTTGAAAACCACATTAAGTTCTACTCCAGCCAGCTATAGTGTGTACATGCTCAAGTGCAACTGGACCGTTTTTTTTTGTTTGTTTTTGCTTTTTCTTTGCTTTGTTTGCTTCAATTGTGATATGTTTGCATAGACATAAATATTTCAGCATGTTACTATTTTTATGCTTTTAAATGAATGTATAAAAAAAAACTAAATAAGCTTTAAAAGGAACTTAAATTAAATAAATTATACACCCAACCACCCACCCACCCACCCACAAATATATATATACACACCATATAGGAATTATAAAAAACAAACAAACAGATATATAGAGTATATATATTTCCCTTTGGGATATCTATCTATTAAGGCAATTAAGTGCCTTAGCAGCGTTAAACAACACCTTAACATTAGACAATACACAGTAATCACTGTAAGAATTATACACAAGAACATCAACACAGTTACAGAGAAAAAACATCAAAATTTTTTAGAAACATTAGAGAGCAAATTTACCAAATATGCATCATTTTTTGGAAAGAAATGTTGTGAAATATTGGGCATATTGTTCATACAATCTTCTATATGCTTTGAGAAATAAAATACCGTACTGTGCAAAAGTCTTACATACCTGCAAATAACTGCTGTAAAACATGGAGAAGTAATGAAACAAAGTCAATAACTGGTGTGATGACACTTTGCTTAAAATCTATTCTTGGGTACAATTTGTGCAATTATATAAGGAAATGAGCTGCTTAGTTTACTGAACATCCTGCAGAATGTGAAAATTGGTCTTTACATAATATGCTGCTTTCTATTTGTGTATGCTTTCTAATACGCTGCTTTCTATATGTCCTATGTGTATTTTATTGTACGATTCTTTTTTTTTTCTTCTTTTTTTTTTGGAATACTAATGTTTGGAAAACAGATTTGTTTTTTTCTTTGTACTGACTTACTAATGAAGCCATACAATAAAAATGTATAACAATGTTTGTAAAAATATAAATAAACAAAAAAAAAAAAAAAAAAAAAAGGTGCCTAAGACTTACATTACATATAGTACAGTACATACTTACAGTTTGCTCCTCATTCTCACCTAACCTTGAAGGGATTCATTATCACAGGCTCCAAATAAAATTTAAGCTTCAGTGCTTTTGTCGGTTACACTCTTAAAAATCAACGAGTAAATCGGTGCTATGAATGTGGCAAATAATCAATCTGGGTAAAGAGATACACTATTTATGTGTACGTTGATCCTGTGCGACATACAGTAAAAGCAGAACCATTCTCTCTTATACTGTAGGACGCTACACATGTCTACGTCTGCATGTAGAAGGTTTTCCACCAAGTTAAAGTCATCAGTATCATCCAAATATTAATCAAGGGGCAAAATGAGACCATGACTAAATATGCTATGCCTTTATAACTTTATTAAGCTTTAGATGGTGACATTCTGTATGTAACTAACCACAGGAGGCACTTCTGCTCGGGTGGGATTAAAGAAGTCACACACACTTCTACATTGTACAAGGAATGTAAGAAATAACATTTCAAAATGAATAATTAATCCATAAATAAATTTGCATTAATATTGAATTCACCCCCCCTCCCTTTTTTCTTTAGAAAATCTTCAAGTACTTTGAAATGCTTTCAACAAGATGGAACAAAACCGAAAGAGTGAACTGGGAAGGACACAGAACTGTCCCTTTAATAGTGGCACTTTGCTCTTTATCTTTTACATACTGTAAAAAGCTGATCATGGTGTTACCAGATTCCCAGTCTAATAGCAGTTATCAGACTGATGAGGTGTTTTAACACACATGCAGACAACCATCTCCAGACCTGTGGGTTAATTATCCAGGGCAGCTCTAATAAACCAACTCATTACAGCAATTAGCTGCCACTGTACAGGCCACTACCTATAAATGATAGAGGCTTCGTCATCGATCTCTTCCTGTTTGGTCCCTGTTTTTTGTAATAAGGTTGGATGGAAAGTGCAATGAGGTCAGGATTGTTTTCTGGGAATAAAAGGGAGGTCTTGGTTTGCATGACACTATGGTTAGACACTGTGTTTTGCTGTTTCCTACAGCAAATTCAGTATAGAATAATAAAATAATACAGCTATTCTATTAAGTTTGCTATGAATTGGCATTACATCTTTACTTAATGATCATTTTTCACTTTACAGTCTTACAAAAAAAGGAACAGTTTTAATAAAAGAAAACACAAAGTTTTCAAAACACAAACGAACAACACTGAGGCCATTTCCACACTAGAGACTCCTGTTTCCAAGTACACTTGACTTTAAGAAGTCTGCTTCATTTTGATTGGTGTGAGCACAAGCGTACCAGCTTGGGTATTGTGCATAAGTTCACTTGTGTGGTTAAGTGGTCTTGAACACGGTACAGCATACTTCGGCATGGCTTGAATCAGACATAAAGGCCAACCATTCTGGAACATGCAGGTGGATGGATGGATGGATAGATGGTTCGTCTACGTAGCAATGGGTATACATTCGCCGTTTTTGTGGCTGTTATTTACAGGGTCGGGTTGCCAACTCAATGCCCAATTGTATCTGAGCACTTGGGGGTGAAGGACCTTGGTCAAGGGTCCAACTGTGGTGACCCAACACCTTAACCAACGAGCTAGCCCTGCCCTGAAGCATGGAGATGGACCACTGTTAAAACGTTTAGCCTTTATTTGTCACATATACATCACTGCACAGTGAAATTCTATATGTTTTCATATCCTAGCAATTGTTAGTAGGCGAGGGTCATAGTGCAGGGTCAGCGATTATATGGCGGCCCTGGAGCAGACAAGGTTAAGGGTCTTGCTTAAGGGTCAAACAGCGGCACCTTGGCGGAACTGGGGCTCGAACCGCCGACCTTCAAATCAGTAACTCAGTAACTTTTCCAAAATATCACTAATATTAAGCTTAGCATACATTTAATCGTGGGTCACAAACCAAATAGATGCATCCTGCCACCAGCTGTATCAGAGAATGAAAATATGCAAGTGCACCAGACTATGGAGAGTAATAACGCGAGTCCTGGCAAGTGGAGGAGGATGGGGGCGGGGGTTGGGCAATCTGTCCTTGGCAGGGTACAGATCAATCGGGGTTAATGTGAAAGCTCCCAACATTTAGCTTCAGTGGATCTGGAGCCTACACCTTGGGATCAGACTGGGATCACCAGTCCATTAAAAGATACAACAGCATACAGTACACATGGGGCAATTTTAAAGAGTGTCTTCTCGTTTGATTTTGGGATGTGGAAGAAAACTAGAGAGGAAGCCTATACGGACACGGAAAGAACATGTAGAACGCCATATAGCCCTGAGATCAATAGTTGTCTCCACCCATTCGCAAGACTTTACCTAAGCAGTAGGGGGCGGGATCAGGTCTGACTACATCCCATAGATTTTTGCGGCCATAGTGAAGAGTGCTTGGCTGTACTACTGTACTGACTTTACTGGGAGGAGTCTTAAGAGTTCTTTGTAAAAGTTTGAGGTTAATAAAGTCTTTAAGTGCAATTTTCAGATTCTCAATAACAGCCTTTTTTCTGTCTAATAATCTTTAAGAGAGAGAAAAATAAGAGACGCATGTAAGCTAAAGCCTGTGGCGTGTATAACCTGCTTTGAACATATTTTGTCTAATGTTGTTAACCAGTCAAAATGTGTTCCCTTTTAAAAGCTACACTCGATGCTGCGTGAAAACGTTATGGGAACATCTTTTTGTGTTGCCGGTTGTGAAGCATGTGTGTGTCAAACGCCAAATTTTTGGCTTATATAACCTTGGTCAAGTGACATCATCTGATGAAGTGCACCTGCAGGTTATAAATAGGAGTGAACTGGAAACATTCCTCAGATCTTTTTGTCTTCAGGA
>JAQMYJ010000014.1:20393806-20407916 GCA_030014305.1 Clarias laeviceps | reverse complement strand
TCGAGTCTAAAGTCATCAAATTCATGACTCGAGTCTGACTCGAGTCCAAGTCACATGACTCGAGTCCACACCTCTGGATTCAGGTCTTTTTAATGTTACCGATGTAGGCTTGTTGCTATAGCAAGATCTTTGCTGTGTAAAACGTCACTTTCTATTTTCTAAATTATAATATAATATAATATAATATAATATAATATAATATAATATAATATAATATAATATAATATAATAATAGCTTATATTAACTATTTTAATATAATACTATATACTAAAGAATGTAAAAAAAAGAAAGAAAAGAGAGTAGAAATAGTTATAAGGTTAAAGCTAAAAATACGCTATAATGTAATCATTGATATTATTATTTCAGGTTGAAGCCCACGTACATGTCTGTCAACTTATTAATACAAAGAAATAAAATTTTGTAGGGTTGAGTATCATACACCTTGTTTACATTAAGTTGTTCTTCATCAGCCAAATACACTCCTACTGTTCGGTAACCGGAGAGTGAATCACAGATAAAGATGAAGTTTTGTTTTAAAAATTCCAGTGGGTTAAAATTCACTTAAACCACTTCAGCGCTGTTATTTTAGTGAAAGTGAAAATATTAACTAATCCCAGTAAAAATATTCAGTTTAGCTTTGCTAATTAATATCTATTGGTGAAGGAGTTTATTTACATAGCGCATTTTAAAGTAGATTATTAAATCCGGCACATAACTGTTCATAACATCACTTTTACTCAACATTTTGATTTCACTTATGGTGCAGATTAAACTTCAGACAGATATACAGTACAAGTACTGCAAACGTTTCATTCAATTCTGTACAGTGGCTATTTAAGACGCTCCCACAGTATGACACATGCGCAGTACGCTGTCAAAACTTCTGGGTTCTAATCTGACACATCACTGCACACTTTACATTATGTGGCGAGTCCACCAAATAAGTCACGTTAAATTTGCTATAACTGTAGAAATTATGACAAAAATACAATTGATTTCACTTTAAGCTGCAACTACTGTCAGAATCTCTCTTAAACAAATTTAATCAACACCAACTGACCAATGATGTAACATAATTCAGGATTATTAAATAGCCCACTATACTGCAAATACACCAATCAGCCATAACATTATGATCACTGACAGGTAAACTACACAACCTGGTGACAGGATCATGGGCACCCAGGACTCCGTCCGGTCCGATCCCAAAGAAATTCATGTTCAGAACAATGGAGCACCCATGTGATGTGCTGGACAAACAAATCTGATCCACGGAGGTCACAACCCACAACCCACAGCATCAAAAGGACCAACCCATGGCACAAGGGAATCCTAGGTGGTACTAATGTTATGGCTGATTGGAGTATATGCACATGGATATGGAGAACAGGTTTCCTTATAGAAGTGCATTTTTTCAACTTGCTTGTTCAATTTACTCCAGAAGAGCCCAGTGCTTAAGGTCATATAATCTAATATCATGTTATAGGTAAAGTGCAATTACTATAATAACCAGATTGAGTAGGTTATAAACCTACATTTTAGACCTTTGACAGATTTAAATCATTAATTATGAAAATGAAAATTTCAGTGGTTTGAAAGGTATAATTGCTCTTTGCTGCTTCGAATTTTTGAACCCTGCTTTGATCTTTGTGTTTGCTTTGCTGCCTGTGAAGCGATGATCGTATTTATTAGGCCTGCTTTAAGACAACCCACTCGGAGTTGGACTGAACACAAGATTATGTCTAAAAATTGGAGATTTTGCCCTTCAGGAACAGCATTTCATTTAGCGTATGCGAATTTGAATCTGCATCCGCGCTGCCATGTTTATGGCCTCATCAGCAGAATAGTTTATGATAAACTTGGAGGAAAAATAAAACGACGGAGATAAAAAAAAAAACTGTTGCCAGCTTTGAGCGATGTTTGTATGAGCTTGCCTAAGTGAAGACATGGTGTGAGAGTTAAAATTGATCAAAATGATGGTTCATAACAAAAAGGAAAAAAAAAGACAAGCATGTACTTGTGAACAATGTGTCAGGATTCTATTGGATAATTTATCTGTAATCATTACATTGCAGTCTGAAACCATATAAAATAATGAAGTTGAAATGAAGTCTAGCACAATAAAAAAACACACATTTACATCATTCACTTCTGATCAAATTTCACTTGTGCGCAAATTGACTTATCGAACGTGTGCATTTTCTATGCATTGAGAAGGAAAAAAAAAAAAACTCCATTCACTTGTGATTTAATATTAAGATTAGATTTACAGTACATTCCCAGGGATAAATTTCTGTAAGTTTGGTGTCACGTACTGTACAGTATTTGTTCCTTCATTATTGGCATCAGCGATATTACTAGATAGAGTTAGTTCAGATTTACAGAGTTTAATGTCCTTGTTTTTTCACCGACTGCTATTTCTTCCCCTGGCGCTGCACAAGATAGCAGGGTAAATAATTCATCTTTCATGGCTCCGGCTCCCATTGCACACCAAGACACATCTTGCATTTTGTTACTCACAAAGTGTTTGAGGTAGAAAATAACAGAAGCAGGAACTTTTTTTTTTTTTTTTTTTTTTAACTTTAAGACTTAGTTTAAGTGCTTGCTACAGAGGACAGCTGACTCTAGTAGACACTGCTGGGGTGACAATAATTAAACGAGACATGATACCACATGGTTATTGAGGATAAGATTTGAATATGAACACATGCCAGATCTATTTAGAGGTTGCATGACTAGTAGTTGGAAAATAATTTAAAATCTACTGATTAGTCAACATTTCCACAGTTAAAGCAGACACTCCAGCTTTAATGAATCGTAAGCTACACTGTTACCAACGGAAGTGAATAAACCACAGAAATAAGTGGAGTAAAATAAAAAATCTGTGAATTATATTACACTATTTAAGGTTGCACTCATTTTTAATGTCATCCAACTGGCAGATATGATAATCGACTATGAAACTGAGAGAGCGCAGCGTGTAAGCTCTTTATAGTTTAATGATGGATGGATGATGTAACGTCGACAACATCTGGTAGTTTTAAAGTGTTCTCTTTTAAACATGGGGCTCTTTGTGCTGGCTTTTGCAACAAGTCTGACTCGAAAATAGCTGAATAGGATTGAATGTCGATGTGCAACCCATGGCGTTATCACTCACTCACTCACTCACTCATCGTCTATACCGCTTTATGCTGTTTATATAGGGTCACGTGGGGCCTGCAGCCCATCCCAGGAGACTTAGGGCAGGAGGCAACCTCCATGCACACAGACTTGAGGCAAGAATCGAACCCAGAACCTGGATGTTCAAGGCGAAAATGCTAACCACTAAGCCACTGTGCCTCCTCAAGGCTTTATGTTTTGCGGTATTTCGTTTTATATTACAGCAAAAATATCAAGACGAGAAATTCCTACTCTTTGTGGGCAGCTTAGTGGTTAAGGTGTTGACTCCTGATCAAAAGATCGCAGGTTCAAACCCCACCACCACCACCACCATGTTGCCACTGTTGGGCCCTTGAGCAAAGCGTTAACTCTCAACTGCTTAGATGTTAAATGAGAAAAAAATCGCTCTGGATAAGGTTGTCTGCCAAATGTAAATTGTATTAATTCGGACCAAAGTCTTAATCTGATGCTTAGAAAGATAATTTAACATACAATCGTTAGTCCTAATATAGTCTTGTACATCTGATTGTACAATAAACTTCATTTAGAATTATTAAGTGCATTTAGCTTACATTGTTTACCAGATGGACGGCTGGGTGGTGCAGTGGTTACGTAGCACTGTCGCCTTGCACCTCCAGGGTCCGGGTTTGATTCCCGGCCAGGCTCGATTCCCGTCTCTGTGTGCATGGAGTTTGTATGTTCTCCCTGTGCTTGGTGGGTTTCCTCCGGTTACTCCGGTTTCCTCCCACAGTTCAAAGACATGCGTTCCAAAATTGCCCGTAGTGTGTGTATGTGTGTGCCCTGTAATGGATTGGCACCCTGTCCAGGATGTACCCTGCCTCGTGCCCTAGGTCTCCTGGGTTAGGCTCCAAGCCCCTCATGACCCTGAATACAGGATAAAGCGGTATAGACAATGAGTGAGTGGTTATCATCTGGCTTATTGATGCCCATAAGAAATTTTAATAGGATAAACTATGGTACATACTATAATATGACCATAGTATTACCATAGTTTAGTACTTCAGATATTTCCATGGTAGACATCATAGGGCTTTAAAATCACACGGTATGTACGATGGCACATAAGTTCTATGAGGTGCACCACAATACTTTGGTGAATACCATGATGCTTATCGCAGCAGATATCTAATATGGTATGCTTGTACATGCTGTACCATATTAGATATGTTAGTACATACTACAACTATTGTACAGTACCACATTAGATACCTGATTAACTTTGGTAGCCACTGTGGTACCCAGTAACTACCATACTATAGTACAGTGAAGAACCTTGTACCCTAATATAGTGCATGTAGCCTTGTACCAAAGTACCATGTGTACATCCATAGTTCACCATGTACAATACTATATCAGCCAATAAGTTCCATGGTACTAGTACAATGCCATATGCCATTGGTCTACTATGGTACCTGTACTGTACCGTGGCAAAATTTATTATGGGTTTCTACACCAAACCAACTGGTGTACAGCTCTTGTACCAGTCCTACTGCCCTAAGCAACTCTTACAGCCATCAATTTCTACAAAGATATTGTTGGAAAACCGTGAGTGCAACCCTTGCCTAGCATTAACTGTTTCTTTACTTTAAAAGTATTACTAGAAGGTTTAAATGGGAGAAAATGATGATATGATAGAGTCAAGTACTCAGCAATGTTCCTGGGAGAGCACTGAGGCATTCAGAAGTGCCTTAGACCTCACCCAAGAAATGACTGAGAATAATCTAAAAAAAAAAAAAAAAAAAGGTCCAGCAGAGCCTGCCAAAATGACCAGAGTTAGGTACAGTATATTACTTTAGAAATTGTCCTCTTATAGAAATGATTGGTGGATCTGTATATATATATATTTTATGGAAATATGATTTACCAGGTGGTTAAGTACTGTAGGATATGTGCATTATTTTTACTTTCATATTGTATTTTGATTCCGTTTTATGATGTTTGATTACCAGTGATATTTCCTTGTGCACATACAGTATGTGTAGTATGCATGCTGAGATCTTCCAGTAATATCATGTAGCTATGGATGAAATGATATTTTTTAATCTATGTGAATTATACCAACTAAGGAATTATCTTCTGGAAGAACAGTGTTCGTCACATTAGTGCATAGACTTCCAGAGAATTGTCGAATTAAGGAGGCAAGCACCTTACTACTGTAAGACCTTTCATTCTCACAGATTCCCTATATCGTTTATACTGTTCAGGGCAGCAGAAAGCCTGTCCAGGCACAAGGCAGGGACAGTTTGTGGAAACCCGAGGAAACCTGCCAAACCCAGGGAGAAAAAACTCTAAGCACTCAGACCCGTAGTGGGAATCAAACCCTGACCCTCGGCGCAAGGCCACTATGCCACAATGTGCCTCTAAAACTTTTCATGTTGTTTAAATGTTACTTTTGCAAGAAGCCCACATCTGAAGGCAGTATCTCAAAAACTTATGAATGGGAAAAAAATGTCTTAACTGTGTAGCCATGGCGAATTTTTACTTTGAAGTAAACATATGCTGCGTTCTGATCAGCTAGTAGTTCCCTGTGAAGTAGGATCTCAAACCGTAATCAGTGAAACTGCTCAGTTCAAAGGGAACTGCAAATAGTGTCGGGAACAAGTGAACAATGGTTCATTACTTCGCCGGAAGTGGACAAGCAAAATTACACATCAATCACTGAGCCTCACTGGAGCGCAGAAAAACAACGAGCTAGCTTGAGACCTGGCATTAAATTTCATGCACCATTCATTATTATCAAATACAATTTATTATTACTATAATAATAATAATAATAATAATAATAATAATACATTGCAGATAATCTACATGTACTGTATTTTCAATCAATATTTTTTATGACTTGATATTATATATGTTACTGTATTCATCTGCATAATAGTAATATCTTTTGAAATATATACTATATACGTTTCACTAGTAAATGTTTTGCAATGTATAAGTCGTTGTCTCAATATGTTGTTAGCCTTTCGGCTGCTCCCATCATGGGGTCGTCACAGTGGACCATCAATCCGCCCAACAACTTGGCACAAGTTTTATGCCGGATGCACTTCTTGATGCAACCCTCCCATTTTTATTTGGGTTTGGGACCGGCACTGCATGCACTGGCAGGTTAACAGGTTAACAGCAACAGGTGTCTGAGGTGACCCTGAATACAGGATATAGCGGTGTAGAAGATGAGATGAGATGAGATTACCTAATGTTATGTGTGTTATTTCATAGTTTTGAAAAAAAAAAATCCAATATTGTTCTACGTAGAATGTAGAAAATAAATTCCAAACTCTGTGTCCCAACTTTTAAGTGGTACTGTACGCTGTGGAATAGAACACAGCAAGAGTGTGTGCTATGGGACTCACACAGTGCACACGTTTTTCGGAATATCTATACTAAGTACAGGAACAAAGATAAAACCTTTAATGCTTGCCTTCAAAAGATTCTCAAGTGGGAATATGTTTTCTGACGAAAGCTATTAGCAGGTACAGAAAGCTGACAGACAGGTATCACACAGGAACAGGGATTTACATTAGTGTGCAGAAGAGTGCTTGAGCCGTCCCTTATTTCTTCTTATTGTGCTTCCAAAGAGCCAGAATTTATTGTATTTTTAATGTAGTCTTTAGGAATAGTTCCCCAGGCTTCCTGAAGGACCAGTCCAGTTCTGTTCAGAAAAAAAATAAATTGTTTTTGTTTGTTAAGCCACACAGTGACCTATGAATTATTCAAGCATAAAAACATCTAAGTTAAGAGAAACAGGTGCAGATATTGATATATGACCAGTCCGATGATTAGTATACCGGTGATGCTAAATAATGAGTGCTTGGAACAGACGAGAGGGGAAAAGAGGCTGCTGCTCAACCAGTTGTTACTTTTTTGTATAATATTTTAATATATATATTATATAAATAAATAAAAAAAAATATATATATATATATATATACATATATATATATATATATATATATACTGGTATACACACACACACACATACAGTGAAACCTCGGATTGCGAGTAACGCGGTTTGTGAGTGTTCCACAAGACGAGCAAAGATTTTTTTATAAATTTGGACTTGGAAAACGAACAAGTCTTGGTTTACGAGTACCGAGTATCATGTATCGCGCATGCGCTTCTTGTTTTGACGCCGAGCGTCACGTGATCACAACTTAGCCAATGGTTTTTCTCTCTTGCACTGAGGAATTGTGGGTAATCGTCTCCCCTGCTGGGTCTTAGTGCTTGTGTCATGCGTCATTGGACACACACACACACACACAGAACCCTCCTACTTTCGCCTTCACAGACACACACAGACGCACACACACACACTCTTTCTCTCTTCTTTACACAGAAACACTGCTCTGTCGAAAAAGTTTATTGCCAAATAAATGTTTGTTATTAAATTAATGTTAAAAATAAAAAAACAGACGTATGTCAAATTCTGGTCTCCACACGCGTTGTGGACCCGCCCCCGCACCTAGCGCTCCATTCACATGCAAGATTTATGTAAACGACTCTATTCAGATGTAAGTAAATGCTAATTGCTGTGCTGTTTGTGGGGAGTGATATGCTGATGCATGCCCGTGTCTAACAGAAAAGGAAGGGCTTGAATAAAGAAACAAAAAAAATTATATATTCTTATACGCACATCTGCATTAGTTCATTTAATATGAAGATATGTGGGGTCAAGACCTTTGCCTTTGCACAGTACTATATATATATATATATATATATATATACATACTGTATCCAGCCACCCATCTAGAAACCTCTGTAGGGACCGTGGAGGCCAATGTTGATTATTATTGTATTTATTCCCATGGTAGGACCTCCAGTTGACATGTGCGTTCACACACTATGGGCAATTTGTGAATGCCAATTAGCCTCATCTGCATGTCTTTGGACTGCGCGAGGAAACCAGTGTGAAACCAGGAAACTCACCAAGCACAGGGAGAACATGCAAACTTCATGCAACAGGGATATGTAAATAATTTCTCAGATGACTATTACATGTGAACAAGTTGTTAGTGTTCATATTAAATCACACTTAATTCTGAAGCATGTAGCGATGTTAGCATTGGATATAAAGTGGTGCAATTTCAACAGTTACATAACTGATGTAACTAATATAGATTTGTAGGAGTTGGTCCTTTGGGATGCTTCACTATAACTCAACCTTTTGATGATATAAGAATCCACATCCCTTTTGCCTGCATTTTTTTAGTTCCTTTGCTTCTAGTGAGAAGTGGTTACGTAGGATGGTTTCAGGATATTTTTTTCTAATTTAGATAGAGCAGAACCATACAGGGTGTTTTTGTTATTTTTTGTCATGTAAGTGTATTTTTTGAGAGCAAAACACAACTCGGGCCTAAAGGCAGGCAAGACAGTTCTGTAAATCTTCAAGCAAGGTGACCTCAGTCATATTTAGAAGATAGAATATGTAGAAATTTGACTGAGCGAGTGTGATTATTTGCATACTTGGCAACCTAAAGATTCTTACAAATTCTTACTCATCCCAATTGATACATACTGTATAGTGTTTTTCCCCCCTACATACTATGCTGTAACTACATTTGTATCTATGCTTAGTGTCAGCGTACAATATCATTTCTTTTATTTTTATATTTGGGAATTTTTCCAAAAGTTTCACCCTAATTTAGTCGTATCAAATTCCCAGCCATCATTAGGGCACTCCCCCTTCAAGGCCACAACTACCAGTCATGGAGGGCCAAAGACTATAACTATTTCTCCAAGCCTCATGACGCCAGCCAACTGCATGTTTTATGAACTGCTCGCTCAGGCACCATTGGGAGCAGCGTAACACACTTGGAGGACAGCGCTATCCGTTCCTTTCCCTCCATGAACTCACAGATGCCCGTGATTGGCTTAGAGACCCATGATTGATGTGAGAGCGCTAGACTGCCTCCCACAGCTCCCCTCTGAGAGGGTTTGGCCAATCAGCTCTCTCCAGGCCACAACTACCAGAGGCTACAGCATCACCCGGGATTCAAACTCACGTTCTGCGGATGATAAGTTGAGTTTGTTATAGCTGCACCACTCGGGAGACTTCGTGGCTCTTTTGAATCAAAGGTGAAATGCAATTGCACGATTATTATTGACCTATTTTGCCATAAACACAGCTATATCAGCTATGAGATTCACACATTAGCCACTAGGGGGTGCACTGGCTACCCAAACTTACAGACCAGATTGTAACAGTTTTTGGTCCCTTTTATTTTAACACTTAAAAGCAGGAAACTCCTGCCCATCTACTTAAATAAATAAATAAATAAATAAATAAAGTCCAAAAGGATTTCGAATGTTTAAATAAAAAAAAATAAAAATAAAACAATAGTCAACTATTAAATTAAAGTGTTAAATGTGAAGATGATTCTTTTCTTTAACTTTATTAGATAATGAGGAGGATATATCTTCATTTATCTTCATTTGAACAAAACACAATAATAATAATAATAATAATAATAAATAAATAAATAATAATAACAATAATAATAATAATAATAATATTTTTTTTTTTATTATTTTGGTAAATAGGCTAATTCTAGTGTAATTGCACTGCAGTATGAGCCTGATGTTTATCAGAATTGGTAGGTTTTCAGCACTTCATAGGGGGATTATGTTACCATTATCCAGCAGGTGGGACGAGGCGAAAGAGAGTTTCAGTGAGTGAATATATAATTTTTTTTGCTTGGGAATGGGCCCAAAAATAACACAGTGGAGTGTCAGTACAATTTTATTTTGCATTATGAGAGTTAAATCATATGGGTCATGGATTAACTACGATCCGTTACACCACTATAAGCCGCCACTCTAACTCAGAAGTACTCAATCACAAATCCAACGGCAAACTTGATTAATCCCAGAGGGAAATTGTTAAATTGTAAGCAATGATTCAATGCAGAAGGGATGAAGAATGAACAAGTATCGCTCATGGTTGTGCTTGAACAGTGAGTGTAGTTCTGTGTATCATGAGTGCAAGTGAAATGCTGGGAATTACATCAAGAAAAGAAAAAAAAAATGAGATTTGAAATTAGATTAAGAACCGTCCAACACATTATTAAAACCTAAAAGGTTAGTGCTGCGCTGCCAACTTCAGAGAAATTTGGTCAGAAAAAAAAAAATCAAACCTAAATCTCTTCTAGAGTTCACTTGATCTTTTGTTGAAAACTCATAACAATGGAGCAATGGAAAAGGTCATGTGGTCTGATGAGTCCAGATTGACCCAGGGCGCGTCCGGATAAGAAGGGAAGCACTATGCACCATCATGCATAGTGTCCAGTGTACAAGCCACTGGAGACAGTGTCATGGTCTGGTGTTGCTTCAGTTGCTTAGGTCTAGGCTCAGCTCAGGCTCAGTTAGGTGGCAATAAAATGGAGTCAGCTGACCACCTGAATGTTTCACATCTATTGAGTTTTTCTTCTTTGATGGCACGGCCATATTCCAGGAATCAGACTGTGAAAAAGTGGTTCTGGGAGCATGAGGAATCATTTTCACACATCAACTGGACACCACATTGTGCCTCGTAATCAAGGCTAAAGGCGGACGAATGAAATGTGCCAGTAAGTGTGACTTCTATTTGAAAGTGAATCATACAGCGAAATGCAATTCAGAAGTGTGAGTTTAAGTAGATCAGATTCCTTTTCTGGGTTTAATCCTTAAAAAAAAAAATTAAATCACTCTTGGATTATAGAGATCATGCAACATAATAGCAATACTGTACATCTACTGCTTTGATTTTCTTTGTGTAATGTTTCCTGTATGTCATTAATGAAAAATAATACAGTTTAAGTATTGCATTTTTTTTCCCTTTAAGGAGTGTGATTGCATTTCATTCTGACAATGATTAATCCCCATAAGAGTACAGCAATATGTAATCTTATCCCAGACATTAAAACATAAAACACAAATGACAATACTGATTCTGATTATATTCTACTTAAAGCCCTAAAGCTCTCATTTGAAGCGCTAAGCTTAAAATGATATGTTTCCTTACTCGACATGGCTAATATGGTTTTATTAGAGTCGATTCTCTGAGACTATCTGAAATAGCTAAACATCTGGATGGTATTACAAATATGGACTGCATTTATTGGTCCATTTTGTCTGTCTTTGAAATGCATCGTGATTCATTTATTTGTTTTGATTCCAAGTGTCAGACTCTATTACGATACATCTGGTTTCTTAAGCTTCTTAAAAGATGGCATCAAAAAAGATGAGGCCCAGACGGTCCTGCTTTACCAATTATTAATTATTGATCAGTGAAAAAAATAACTAAAAAGAAGATTGCAAGTCAATATTTAATCAAGGGCACATATTTAGATATGCATACGAGGAAGTGGAGTTCTTTATTCACTTTTTTATTTATTTATGGAAAATCACCTTTCAGATGAGATCATGGAAAGTGCATGGATTGACCTACAAGGATGGATTGTTGTAGGAGTTTAGCTTGTAGAATGTTAATGTTGTAGATGGATAGATCAAGAAACTGGTGTGTTTTACTGAACCACTCAGGCACATTTGAGAAATAATCGATCACTAAAGGTAAATTTCACTTAAATATCATGCATATTAATTATTTCAGGATAGTAGTTATTTCCAATTAATTACTAATAGGACTAATATGTACAGTATGCTTCTATTAATAGCATGACACAAAGTATATATTACAAAATTTACATATATTAATGGTACTTAAAAAATAGAGTTGAAAAAATTGTGGGATGTCATTTATATTAAACTGTATTCACACAGCAAAACCTCAGCTTGGCCAAACAAGTAAAAATGGCCAGTGTGCATAGTGATGATGTTGTTATTGTTGTTGTTGTTGTCTTTTGGCTGCTCCCATCAAGGGGTTGTCACAGCGTACCATCTGATCTGCAATAAGATTTTTTCGCCAGATGCCCTTCGTGTTACAACCCTCCCATTTTGGGACCAGCAATACATCTAGCGGCTGGGGTTTGGGCATTGGGTGGGAATTGAATCTAGCCTTCCACGTGGCAGGTGAGAAACCTACCACTGAGCCAATGATGCCCTAATGTGTATCGTGTTGATGTTACCAAATTTTTAGCGAGCTGGTAACCATTACCAACTGAAACACTAGATAAAAACAGTGAAAAAACTTTGAGTCATTTCGGACTATTGATGTTGAGCGTGCTGATTGGGAGCAGCTGGTCATGATTAGAAATCTGTGGAATTAACAGTACATTCTTGTGATAAGTCATGTGACTGGCTTTAGGATTCGTTGGTGGGATGAGAATTCTGGGAAACGGTGCTCATTTTACCCAAAACAGTAAAACTCATATAATTGGATAAGTCTTTGCATTAGAAACCATTTCATTGTAGTGGGATAATTTCTGTGCTAATGATTTCTAATAATAATTTTTCCTATATACAGTAATAGGATTATAGAATACTATTATAGAATTATAGAGTTTTCTAGTTCCCAATCTTTGCAACATTTTCCATATTTATTACATCTTGTATAAAGTACTTAAAAGCTATGGTTCAGTAACTGTGTTGGGTGTAACGCGTTACAAAGTAACGTTAGAGTACTTGGATCACTTTTTTGATGTAACGAGTAATCTAACACGCTAGGTTTGTCAATTAAGTACTCAGTTATTTAGTTATCTTTTCAAAAATGTAATTCAGACCATTTATGTAATCCGTGAGCCAGACAGCAGTGATTCCGTTAGTGTGTGTGTGTGTGTGTGTGTGTGTGAAAGTCGTCCTACAAGCCCCGCCCCCGTCCCCGCTCCCCTCTGTTATCCCTGCTGTTAGTAGTTAACAAATTATAGGCCAAACTTTGCAAAGTGATAATAGTAGAATAATTATAAATTTCTTGACTAAAACAATATTCATGAGAAATCGCAAAGTGCAGAGTTTTCATTTTCTGCAATAGAAAAGTACTCTAACTAGTTACTTTTATCAGAAAGTTAGCTGTAATGTAACTGATTACTTTTTAATGACAGTAATTTCGTAATGTAGTTAGTTATTTTAAAAAGTAACGTCCCCCAACACTGTTCAGTAAAATGACTTTGGTAGAAATTAAAGTCTCCTTTTAGAATATTACTTGAGTAAAAGTTTTAAAGTATCTTTGTATCTTTAAGTGTGCTTAAAGATTGACACAGACCATACATGGTTCTCAAAATGTATATTACGTGTGTAAGAATGTGTGTTAAAATTAAGCGAAAAAATTAAAATAAAGTCACTCGAGCAAATACAATGTGTTGTATAAACATTAAAATAATTGAACACAGACAAGGCTGATCCTGTGTAATGTACATGCCCATCTTTGGCAGACTGATGAATATTAATGAGTGTGTAAATGCACCGGTCACGTGACAAGATTTCAAAACAAACAAGATGTCGGAAACCCGAACAAGTGATGATTTTTCTTGGCAGATTCCGGAATAAGCCTGCATCTTTTTTTGCAAGTTGGCTTTGTGTCCGCCATGATTGTTTGTGTTGAAGAAAATTATATTTACGTCTCAGGTCATGTGACCTCAGTGCCATGGAAGGGAGGTTGGGCTTAATTAGCATATTAAAAGTACAGGCTGCACAAAACATTAATAAAAAAAATTATAGAAAGATGTTCAAAGCCAGGACAACATTGGTATCGCTTGTATTTATGAAAATTCTTATTATTTAATGTGTACTTGTATACAATTATTATTTTAAATAAAAAGCTAAACATAAGCAGTTGAATTTTATTTCTTATTTACTTCCACATAGCAAAGCTTAATAGTGTTATATCAGGGTTCCCACACCTTCCTAAATGTAAAATTTTGAAGTAATTCCAGGAAAATAAATGGGCCCGGTTTCCCGATAACGCACACTCTTCGCGCGCTAAGAAGACTCTTAAGATATATCTTACGTAAAGTGATAACTTTTCTAAGTGTATTTCTCGAACTGTCCCTTAGG
>JAQMYJ010000014.1:20379592-20389821 GCA_030014305.1 Clarias laeviceps | reverse complement strand
ATATACTAATGTGCCACAAACAGGAGGTTAATATCACCAACCATTCCCATTTTATTAAGGTGTATCCATATAAATGGCCCACCCTGTACTCTAATCTGAGGTGCTGTTTGTTAATTTGTGATTCATGAGTCTGATAACTCTAAATGAACTTCTTCTAAGAACTTCCTCTAAGTTTTGGTCTTGCTTTCCTGGGAAGGTCTTCATGAGAGCCAGTTTCATCAAGGTGACTGATGGGTTTTGCAAATGCACTTGACACTTCTGTTCGTGCAAGAACTGTTCCAGAACAGTTGACCTTCGTGTTTTAAAATAACACCTGACTGTTGTTGTTGTTGTTGTTTAATTATATAATACCATATGTGTTATTTCATAGATTTGAAATCTCCAGTATTATTCTGAAATGTAGAAAATAAACCAAAAACATTGAATTAGAAGCTGTGTCCAAATTTTGACTGGTACAGTAGTAGCAGGGATGCCCTGATACCCATACCAGTGTTGACTATCAGCTCGATACCATGCTGATCTACTTATACATGTAAAATTGTTCCAATACTACTTGCACCAATACCACTTTATGGCAGAGCTGGAGGCTCCCCAGCTTTCTGGTCACAAATAAAGACACAGACAACAACAACAAAACACTATGAGAGTGAGAAGGACAATCCGCTCAGCTTATGTTCTCTCCCCTCTTGAGTCTTGAGTCTGAAGCCTCTTGCGGTCTGGTTCCACATGGCCTCTGGGTGGGGCGGGGGGGTTGTGGTGACTGGCACCAGGATGTTGTCAGCAGATTATTACAGTATCACAGCCAGCATTTATATTTTTCAGCGATTTGTGCTGCATTGGCCTTTCATGTGGGATCAGACAGATGGGTTGACCTTTGGTGACTGGGGGGGCATGGGTGAGCCCACAATCCTGCCAACAGTTTACTGGCATACTGTATAGTTGATAATCGGTGCTATTCAATTAATCACATGGAGGTGTTAATGGTATGGCTGATTGGTATGTTGGTATGGCTTTTCCTCATCTTTTTTACCCTCACAAATATGGTCTATTATTTTAAATACCTAAAATAAATTAGGCAAGCAAGTACATTAATGCAAATTCTAATATAGTATGTCATAAAAACTAGGAATCCTTGCTAAAATAGGACAAATCAGCACTAACCCGAACCCTTCCTTTGTCATGTAAACATTACAGCTCTGTGAAATTCTTCTTCACACATCCCAGCTTATTAAGAAGCTGGAGTCAGCCATGTTATAGCACCATTTTAAGGGGTTAAGGGGAATGCTCAAGGGTCCAACAGTGGCAGCTTGGCATCGCAGGGGATTCAACCCTGACCTTCTGATCAGTTCCCAGAGCCTTAACTGTTGAGTCACTGCTGCCCCATCCAACTAGCCTGTTTTATTTATTTATTTATTTATTTATTTATTTTTATACACAGCTTGTTGGCTCTGATTCTGGCAGGTGCTTGTTTTGGCCCATGCTGCTCATGACAATCTGGTTTATAAGTATGGGTCACAGATGGGCTTGTGTGCTGCGATACCATGTTAAATGCACAACATCTGGCCAATGCTCTTATCCAAAATGACTGACTGTAGTGCTTTGTGGTTTGCTTGGTTAACATGTCCATAGGTTTATGAAGACAGATAAGATCCTTGATACAATATGATAGATCCTTCTATATTAGATATACTGTATCTTCTATACTATCTTATCCTGTCTACAGGGTCACAGGTAGCCTGGAGCCAATCCCAGGAGATTTAGGGCATGAGGCTGGGTAAACCTTGGACACGGTGCCAATCCATCCCCTTGCTTCTTGAATGGTTATAATTTAAGCCAAACTTTGGTCTCAAAATATGGCGTTTTTGTCTTGTTTAAAAGTAATGCTTGCAGCTAAAGTAAGCCACTAGGATGGAAGGATTGTAGAAGTGTAGAAATATGGTTAAACGTGGTAAGATTGAAGAAAAATTGGACTGTTGACAACTGAAAAATGTAAGAACCTAATAATGATGGGTGAGAAGAGACCACTCAGGGGCATATTGCCAAAGGCAACAACAGTGCATGACTGGGTAAATTTTGCAAAAGATCAAGGCATAGGAAAGCGGCTCATCACCTAGAGCTTATGTCTCCAAAGACTAAGAGTATGGTACTGGAGTTGATTGCATGCAGGTAGTGTGTTGGGTCCAGGCTCTAGTTAATGCTAGATCAAGGCATAAGATCTTACAAGCAGCTCAGTCATGCTGGAATGAGACATCAGCAGGATTAGGTGATGAGATGCTGGCCAAGCATGCTGAGGAATGAGTATGTGATGGTGGGAACGGCACTCTGAAATGATTGGAGTTGGAGCAGCCATGGAAAAAGATTACAAAGAAATGCCACTGAAAGGAATCTTTGAGAAAACCATGACATGGATGACTAAGCTTCCCAGTTTCTCAGAAGACATTACCAAGGAAGTGAAAGAGAAAAGAGAAGATATGTAAAAAATAACAATGGGAGAGACACTGGACCTACAAGCCCTCCATTGCTGCTGAGGCTATGTTTACCTTGCCAAGTTCCACAACAGGAATTTGAACCCAGGGGGCCTCTCTGAATTTGTTCTCTACTCCTTGCGTACTTTCTCTCTTAAAAAATATCAAGTGTAATCCACCAAAGTCTAATCTATCAAAAGGGGAGAAGGGTTGAAGTGTCAAAGTGTGTGAAAAGGCGCATTTTTGCAGTCCCCTTTTTAAAACATTCATCAAAAGCCCCTACTAGAACTTTTCTCCGAGAACTTTCCCAGAAGTTCAACTACTAATGATGAAAATCGGCTTTGAAAACAAACAAAAAGCCACAGAAAACAAACCGCACGTTTCATGCTGTGCTTTGGACAGTGTCGGCCCCTCGGGGCGCCTTCAAATGCATGTGTGTGCACATAGATATGTCTCTGCTGTCCTCCAGACAGAACACCTCCAAACAGAATTTTTGACATGTTGAAAGTCTTCAGCGCAGTATTATACGCTGCTTAGCCCACCAAAGATGCCTCTCCTGCGGTTAGCGGGTTCGATTTCTCTCACAGTGTTTGAATTAGCTTTTCATCCTCTGCTCTTTCTTTCTTGGTGGGAGGCATGGACACCTTTCCTTGTGGACTTTGAGCACACATATTTAGCATCATTAATTTTGGCCTAGTAGGCTGTCTCCTCTGGGAGTCCTGTTGTGCCACTGCCATGTAACCTACTTGTCAGTGTGATTCTCTCCGCTGAGGAAATAGTATCCTTCACATTTGCCATGACTTTGGCCCTGATTGATAGCCAAGTCCTTTTCTTGACAGCTTTGCTTGTGCCTACTTAAATGTCAGATACTCCCAAATGTGCATCCCCATCTATTTTTAGAACTTTAACAAGTATCCGTTTTTTTATTTCTATTTAAGCGAGGTTAAGTAAGGAATAAAACATGATGGGGTGAGATGTAATAAAAAAATAATCACAAACAGTGAGAGCATGGACTGGCGTTAATGATGGAATTGCTGACTGTTTTCAGCCTAAAGTTTTTTTTTTTTTTTTTTTTTTTCAATAATACTAATCCATGAAGTGTTTTATTATTATAATTTCCTTCATATATTTTTTTATTTGTTTAATTATTAAATACTCTCTCACTTTCTCTGTACAGGGTCATGGGAGGTCTGGAGCCTATTCCAGGGGGACTCGGGACACTAGGCAGGATGGGGTGCCAATCCATCGCAGGGGACATGCACATATACGCACTCACTCCCGCACTACAGACAATTTGGAAACACCAGTTGCTTATAATCTGCAAGTCTTTGCACTGTGGGAGGAAACTGGAATACCTGTGGGAGAACATGCACACAGACCAGAGGTGGGAATCAAACCTGGACCCTGGACGTGCAAATAACCACAGTGCCAAAGTGCTGCTGAATATTATATATATAAATCTTTTGATGTACTAGATTTTTATTTATTAAAAACTGCTATTTTTATTATACACTATGTATTATGTTCAACATAGTCTACGATCTGGAAGTTAGATAGCTCCTATTATCACTTTCATTATAACAGTTAAGGGAAAATTTATCTCAGCAAGTTGACTTACTGCTATGTGTTGTGGGTGGTGCGAAAAAGCCGAACCCAAACTGACCGGCAAGAACATGGCAAGGCAAAATAAATAAATAAATAAATAAATAAATATCTATCTATCTATCCATCCATCCATCCATCCATCCATCCATCCATCCATCCATCGTACAATTTGTAACAATGTACACAGACATGCAATAAGTAAATATACCACCATAGTTTCACAATATAGCTATTAACAAATTCTTAACATTTTATTGATTTTCCTTTTATCAGCTTTAAGAGCAATAATAATAATAATAATATATTTTATTTATAATGCACTTTATATTAGAAGCAAATCTCAAAATGCTACAAATTATTTCAAAAGCTCTGATAAAAAGATTTAAAGAGCAACAACCCACCTGAACACAGGTTCATCTCAATAGGTGTAAAATGTCATTTCTTAGGTTAGCAATAAAAAAAGAGAAAAGAAAAAGTATGCATGCTTCTGCATTTCCACTCATAAGCAGTAGGGGCCAGAACTAGCATGGCATCCTGCCTGTCTCCGCATTCGTAGGTAGTACTTCGATGTACATTCATCACACCGTACCTCTAGGGATTCATTCTCAGACTCTCAGTGTGAGTGGGAGGATTCATCCCTGCACCGTTCCCACTTTTATTTGCATCCTCTCCTTCCGTATCTCTGCATCTCTTCACACGGCTGTTTATGGTAATGAGAAGGATGTTGCGAGAGGGATCCCTGGGAAACTCCTGAGAAGTTAAGCTAGATTTAATTGCTCTGAGACAATCTTTAATGACTACATGCACAAACGTACAGTTAGGTTGCACAGACCGGCCTCTGGTGTCTGTTTTACCTTTGTCTTCTAAGAAAAAAAAAAAAGCTGAATCACTGGTTTTGCTTTGGGTGTTTGGGTTTGGCTTAAGGAATATACTCCTCTGCTTTGTGCATGGGGTGTAGATTGTGGATTCAGGATTGCATTAGTGCAACATTTGGGTAAGAAGGATTACGAGTAAAAATCGACATAAAGGATAAGATGTGGTGATGCGGCCCAACAAAACGTGGACTTACAGTAATTATACCATCATTAATAGATTATTTATTACAATGTACAACGTGATTGGTCAAAGATTATTATTGTTATTATTATTTTTTTATTTATACATTAAAATGTACATTTAAGATTGGAATGCCTTACAGCACCAGAGTCCCTGTTTCGATCTTGAGCTCAGGTTGCTGTGAGGGTTTCTCACGATCTCCCAGCATCCAAGATGTGATGTATTGATTACCAATGTTAGTGAAAGACCCTTTTTATCCAGATGATGAAACATTTATTGATGTATTCTCTCTTGTAATTAGTTAATTAGTTAGTTAGTTTGTTAAATCTCCAGACAAACAGAGGCAGATTGGATTCCAAGCAATCTTTAGTACCGATCATCAGTTTCGACTTCATCCCATGAAAGAACTGCTCGTAAGTGCTTGATGGAGGTTCTTCAACACATGATCTTGAATAATATTTTGGCTTGAATATTAATATTAAATATAAAAAAACTACAATATCAATATTTAATTTGGTGCACACACAAGGGTGAGTCAAAAAGTATCCACACTCGAGTTATATCAAAACTTCTCTTGGTCTTATCAGCGCTTTCGGTTCAAGGCCACTGTCTCCCTGGTCACTGCTGTGCAGGTGTGAACGTGTTACATCACTTCATTTGTAACTGCAATGCGAACAAAAATGGATTCTCCACTTGTGATTTGCACTAAAGAAGAGCAGAATACAGTGACTTAATTTTTATTTATTTATTTAAATTGTTTTGTGGTGCACCTGGTTCCGCAATAACTCACGGAAGACCATAAACAGAATAATTTGATATCTGCAAACAAACTTCAGAGCGATACTCTAAGGAAGTTGAACGTTTCTTAAAGGAAATCATTACTGGAGACAAGACACGGATTCATCGCTACAAGCCGGAGTACGGAACGGAAACATCCTCAATAACCGACCGAGAAAAAGTTCAAAAGTCAACAGTCAGCTAGAGAATCCATCAATGCTTACAGTTTTCTGGGATTCTTAAGAGCCAGTATTGGAACATTATCAGGAAAAAGGTTCAACAATCAACATTGCTTGTTACAGTGAGACGCTTATTGAAGAGCTGAAGCCTAAACTTCGGATTAAACACTGAGGACCGCTATCTAAGAGTGTCGTGATGTTGCATGACGATGCACGTCCACCCACACTGTCGACACTTTGTTTTGAGGTGTTAAAGCATCCTCACTATAGTCCTGATCTCCCTCTATCAGACTTTCACCTGTTTGGAAAGGATGGAGATTCACTTCTGATGAAGAAGTGAAGACAGCGGTGCATTTGTGGCTCGCAGATCAGCCTAAAAATTTTGTTCACTTTTCAGTTCATCACAAATCCCATTTAAATTTCATCAGTGTGTTGCAGTCATGCTATGCAGAAACGCAATCTTTTTGCCTAATCTTAAAGTTTTTTTTTTTTTTTTTTTTGTGGTCAAACGATTGTTATGGCGATTACGCCATACAGTATCTATTAGTGCTATCAAGGAAACCAGCTTTGATGCTAGAATATCCCACTAGCAAGCAACAAAGAGTGCTTTGATTGACGCAAGACAAATAATTGCCACTGGTGTGTGCACGCAGGGTTAAGAGTTTTGCTCAAGGTCTCATTGATTGGGTCCTTTTGAACATTTCTTCTAGTCAACAGCAAAGAACATTTCGCATCATGACACTAGAGACGTTAAACAGGGGTCTTAAAAAAAGAAAAGAAAAAAAAAAACCTCACAAATCACTTAAAATGCCACCTTGCAGCTGGATTAACAAGATAACATAATACAATACAAATGTTATCTTTGGCATTTATTTCTGTACCAAGTTAATTCTTATTATTCATGCTTCAAGAAGAAAAAACAACAACCAAAAAAAAAAAACAGGCGGAGCAGAATGTCTATCATATTTGTCAGAACAGAAGATTGTTTTGCAGTCCCAGTGTAGGCTGAGCTCCTGATTAAGCACAGCACGGTGCCTGCTTTGGACCCTGGCACTAACCTGCGGGCATGCTGCACAGTGGGTCGGCGTCCTCTATTTACTCATCCTGTCACTCTGCTCTCCATTCGGCTTCACAGCGTTAATTAAAATCGGATGTGGCTGATGTTCTACGGTAAACACGCTCGGAATGCCCCGTTCCCAGATTTCAGTCATGAATGAAATTTTTTAGTGTTGATGTTTGGGATTAATTTACTCCTGATAGCACCTGACCCTTGTGAAATGTTCTGGAGGTTTGTCAACACCAAGGATTTTCTTTGCTGGCTTCTGTATTTGTTTGGTTTGGATTGATTTTCTTTTTTTTTTTTTTAGCTTTAGCTGTCAGAATTTAATTAAAAAGCTATATTGTTTCAGGGGGAAAAAAAGATGTTTATCAAGGATGAATAGCAAATTCTGAATTAATCGAGGATCAAGTATACTACACAAGAAAAGTCTGATTAAAAACTAATGTTAAAGTTGGATGTAGTGAAAAATGATGGCTGCTCTGTTTAAAGAGCTGAAATAAGAAGGTGTAGGCCCTATGTATGTTCTACAGAAAGTAGGCCTGGGAGTGTACCTGAGGCCAGGTGCCTGGGGTATTCTTCCGTTTACTTCAGGTCCAGCTTTGCACACTTTCTATTTTAGTCACACCATTCAGTCCGTCTCTCTCTCCCCCACCTTCTCTCTCAGTTTGAGCCATATGATATGGAAAAGAAGCAGTGCAACTCAACCCAAGCACATGCAAAAAAAAATGGTATGCATGAACAAAGCTAGAGCCTAAATCGACTTAATTGTGGTGGATCATTTTACTTAACTTTTAGGAAAGACAAACAAATCATTTTTCAACAGCTTTTCAATCCACTTTGTCCATCTGTCCACAAGCTTTCATATTCCCTCATTAAAATTTTTCAGGCTGAGCTGCAAGCTACAAATGCACCGCTGTCTTCACTTCTTCATCAGTTCTTCATCAGTTCTTCTGCTTTCAGGTGAACAAAGTCCGATAGAACGAGATCAGGACTATAGTGAGGATGCTTTAACACCTCAAAACGCAGTGTCGACCGTGTAGTCAGAAGTGTGCGGATGTGCATCATCATGCAAGATCACGACGCCCTCGGTCCTCCGCGTTTAGGCTTCAGCTCTTCAATAAGCATCTCACCGTAACGAGCACTGCTGATTTTTGAACCTCTTTCCTGATAATGTTCTAATACTGGCCCTTGAGAATCCCAGAAAACTGTAAGCATTGATACATTTTCCAGCTTATGGTTAATTTTTTTACTTTTTCTCGGACTGTGAATGATGATGCTACCGCTCCATTCTTTGCCGTTTACTCTCAGGCTCGTAGTAATGATCCGTGTCTCGTCACCACTAATGATTCTCTTTAAGCAACTTAACCTTCTTTAGGTCCAAATTTTGTTTGCAGATATCCAGATGCTTTTGTTCGCACCTTGGTTACAACTAATGAAACATTCACACCTGCACAGCAGTGACCGGGGAGGCAGTAGCCTTGAACAGAAAGCGCTGATAAGACAATGTGGCCATCAGAAGTTTTAATATAACTTGAATTCATATAATTTTTGACTTATAAATTAGTTCTGATATCCCCATTAGAAGTCACACAGTAAGTTACATGTTGTCATACACTCTCAATACCAACAAAGTGTGTGGTGTGACGTGTGGAGAGAGAGAGAGAGTATTTTTTTTACCTTGAAAAAGCCCTGAATGTTTGATGTGCTTTTGTTCTTTTACTCCAGTGAACAAGTAAATGGAGGACTTGTACTTTTACTCGAGTAATATTTGCCCTTGGGAATCTCTACTTTTACTTAAGTGCAGAATTTGTGTACATTTAGGTCACTACACATGTGCTTACATCGGTTTGTTTAACACGTACGACGAAGCCAGTGCAATTTAAACAAAAAAAAATGCACAAAAAATGGTGTGACAGGAGTTCTTTTACAAAGAACGATGGAGACAGGCAGTAGATGTGAGTTAATTAGTGAGTCAGTTATTTAGCACTTGTTGTGATTTTTGGCTGCAATCGTTAACCACACACACACACACACACACACATACACACACACACACAGACACAGACACACTCATGGTGCTGTGAGTGAAGAACTTCTCTCTGGTTCTCTCTTTCTCTGGGCTTCTCTCTGCCAATGCAAAAACCACTAATAAATAACCTTGATAATCACAGGTGGAAAAGCCACAGGTGGAAACCATTAGTGTGTTACCAGCAGGCAATGCATGAACATGTTGTAACTAAAAAAACTTTGGCAAAAATGTTTTGGCATTCCCCTGCACATTGTAAAACCGCAGAGGGATTGCGGGACAAAATGGCGTCTGGGTTGCTTTTACATCGGATCTGACGAGACACGCAAGAGCACAGACTTAATAAAATTGTTAGTTCTTAGTTAGTGCATGGTCTCAGACAAATCCGAGACAAAACTTAGGGTTTGGACATTTGGGAGCACCATAAAATCCAATACTGTCCATTGTAAGTACATGGGGGCGGCACGGTGGCTTAGAGGTTGGCCTTGCTCCTTCATGGTCTGGATTCGATTCCCACCACGGGTCTGTGTGGGAGGAGTTTGTCTGTTCTTCCTGTGCTTGGTGGATTTCCTCCAGGTGCTCAGGTTTCCTCCCAAAAACATTCATATTAGGCTAATCTGTGTTTCCAAATAGCCTGTAGTGTGTAAATGAGCATGTGAGTGTGTGTGCCCTGTGATGGATTGGCACCCCGTCCAGTGTGTACCCCCCCCTCATGCCGTAAGTCTCTGGGATAGCCCTGGGAGAGTGAGTGCCATCCACCAAATCTCTGTCATTACCAAGAGAAGTAAACCAGGTGTCTAGAAGCAAGTCTCAGCAAGTCTCTGGAGGTCAAACACAGTCAATAATCAGAGCTATTCCACACAAACAAAGCAAGGACAGTGGTCAGCTACTGTATATAGACCCTAAGCATATCTGTCTATCTGCACTATATGGACAAAAGTATTTGGCAAAACCTGCAATGACATTCTCCCCCTTTTCCACTCCTCTTGGAAGGCTGTCCACAAGATTTTGGAGTGTTTCTGTGGGAATTCGTGCCCATTCATTCTGTAGAGCATTTATGA
>JAQMYJ010000014.1:20359205-20370168 GCA_030014305.1 Clarias laeviceps | reverse complement strand
CAAATTTCGGATGATAAAGATACGTCGTATAGACGTCGTATAGATGTAAAGACGATGTATCATTTAACAGCTCAAACGGGCGATCTACAGACGATCAAAATACGACTATAAAAAAACGAACACAATGTTTACGAGATGATACGCTCTTTAGCAGACGTCTCCGCGACGTACCTGTGCTATCTGGGCAGTGTGTGTTTCAAAAGATGAGATAGAGGAAAGTACAGAAATCCTTGGGGTTTCTTGGGGTATATGGGGTTTTATATGAGAGAATTGTAGCGACATGCAGCTGTCAGCATGTCTTTGCTTTGTTTCAATTATACATAAGTATAAGTTATTTGTGTACGTCAGAGCCAAAGGTTTTGAGACATATATTAGTTTTTACAAAGTCTGTTGCTTCAGTGTTTTTAGATCTTTTTGTCAGATCTTACTATGGTATACTGAAGTATAATTACAAGCATTGTATTAGTGTCGAAGGCTTTTAGTGACAATTACATGTCAAAGAGTCAATATTTGCAGTGTTGACCCTTCTTTTTCAAAACCTCTGCAATTCGCCCTGGCATGCTGCCAATCAACTTCTGGTCCACATCCTGATTGATGGCAGCCCCGTTCTTACATAATCAATGCTTGGAGTCTGTCAGAATGTGTGGGTTTTTTTTGGTTTGTTTTTTGTCCACCCACCACATCTCAATAGGATTAAGATCTGGGGAGTTATTTGGCCATGGACTCAAAATTTCGAGGTTTTGTTACCCGAGCCACTTACAGTAGTTATCACGTTTGCCTTATATCAAGGACCTCCATCATGCTGGAAAAGGCATTGTTCATCACCAAACAGTTCTTGGATGGTTGGAAGATGTTGCTCTCGGAGGATATTTTTGTACCATACCTTATTCATGGTTGTGTTCCTAGGCAAAATTGTTTTTGTCAGAGAAGCAACCCCACATTTGAATGGTGTCAGGATCCTTCACTTTTGGCATGACAGGGCTGATGGTAGCGCTCAACTTTTCTTTTCCACCCAAGCTTTTTCCCCTATGCCCCAAACAATCAGAAGGGTAATGATTTTACCCCAGTCTTTAGCAATCCACTCCCTATACGTTTTCCAGAATATCAGTCTGTCCCTGATGTTTTTGCTGGACAGAAGTTACCTTTTTTGCTTCTTGAAAAGTATGAAGATGAACGCTACCAGTATACCATAGTAAAATCTGACAAAAAGATCTAAAAACACAGAAGCAGCTGACTTTGTGAAAATTAACATTTGTGTCATTCTCAAAACTTTTGCCCATGGCTGTAGGTTATTAGAACACAAAAATGTCTACTGTCAGTAATGGTAATATAATATAATATGTACTGCTGAAAATACAATTATTGAATAAAGGGCATTGCCTCTCTAAGTCAGCATAACTTTGTAGTACACTCATAGAACAAAACCTTTATTACAGTAGTGAAACCTCCCACGTAGTTGAGAAAATCAATAGAACACACAAATTGGCATATTTTCAATTACAGTCATGAAATAAAGAAGGTGCTGTTGGAATAACAAAGGGCTTGGCCTCTCCAAATCAGCACTACTCTGTAGTACTCTCATGGAAATTACCAACCATAAGTCTTGTGATGTGAGAGAAACATATAATCAAAAAAGTTTAGTGTGTGTGCGCGAATCCTCCATCATTCTTTTTTTTTTTTCTAGAGGAAACACTAGAATAATCAATTACAGCTGCTTCAATGTAAATGGAAGTATAAAAAAAGCACGATGTGTCATTCAACATAACAGAAAATAATATATTTTTTCATTTCCCACCTAATATTGAGTAGGTCCCCCATTTGCTACCATGACAGTAGTGACCTGTATGTTCTGACACCTTTCTATCACATCCAGCAGAAACATTTGTACTGTAGCAATTTGAGTTACAATAGCGCTTCTTTTGGACCAGACTACACGGGCCAGCCTTCACTCCCCATGTGCATCAATGAGTCATGGCCACCCATAACCCTCTTGCCAGTTTAATGATTTTCCTTCCTTGGTTCACTTTCGGTATGTTCTGACCACTGCAGAGCAGGAACATCCCACAAAAGCTGCAGTTTTGGAGTTGCTCTGAGCCAGTTGTCTTGCCATCATACTGTAATTTGGCCCTTTTCACAGTCGCTACAATGGTTGCTCAAAGTGGGTGGGATATATTAGGCAGCAAGTGAACGTTTTTTTTTCTAAAGTTGATGTGTTGGAAGCAGAAAGAATAGCCAACGGAAGGGTATGGGTGACTTTGACAAGAACCAAATTGTTATGCCTAGAGGACTGGGTCAGTGCAACTCCAAAACTGCAGCTCTTGTCGGTTCAAGGAAGGAAACCCAGTAATCTGGCGAAAGGGTAAGGGAGACCAAGGCTTGTGGATGCACATGAGGATTGAAGGGTGTCCTGTGTAGTCTGATCCTATAAAAGTGCCATTGTGTACATCAAATTGATGAAAAGGTTAATGCTGGATGTGATAGAAATGTGTCAGAACACAAAGTGCATCACTGTTATGGTGGCAAAATGGGTTATCTACTCAATAATAGTCGGGTGGTCATAATGTTATGGATGATCTGTGTAAATCACCATTTTGTTTCCATCGATTCTGCGTTGTGAACACGCTTTCCCATGCCAACCCATAAACCCGACAGTTATTTCTACTGCAACAAAGCCCAATCTAAATCTAGATACAAAAACAACTTCAGCTATACACAGTTCTCATCCTAGTGCCTTGAAATACTGCTAGATTGATACCAACATTAGCCTGATGTGCCACTGATCTACCTGAGGAGGAGAAGTCAGTCACAATCTGCGCTCCTCCAGCAACCTGCTGTTAAAATAATAGCTTGCGGTTCCTCATAAATAACTTTGATTAGCCCGTTGTAGGGAAAGGGAGGACGACTGCTAGGGCGCTTATTAGATTCATCACGCAAGAGAAGGCAGGTCGGAGGTAAGCACTATCAGAGCAAGAGCTAGCTGAGCAAATCTGCAAAAAAATAAAACGTGATTAGGTTTCATAAAGGGGAAGAAAGGCTGAGAATGATAAAATGGTGATAAAATGGATCTGTTTGCTCCTTTGGGAAGAATTAGCGCTAATGGAAGATGGAAGAGGGATGAGCAAGAAATTATTACAGCATGCTGTGAAAGAGTTCGGTTAAAAATATTACGGAGATGCATGAAGTGATCAAATTAGTCAGTGCTTCCTTGGAACGAATCGTACCTTCATCCTGAGGTTGCCATCGGCCATGGCCTGTCGTTAGCTTTATAGCAATATTTTTTTAAAAATACTTTATTAAAATCGTACCCTTATGTCTAGTAGTAGCCTTATAAACAGTCCAAATTATGGAAATAAAGTCCCCAAAGTCTTAATGCCTTCATAGATCGTCTTGTGTATGCACAGGTGGAGGTATAAATAAGATATGAAGTGAGTTTGACAGCTAAGTCGCTAATCCCCTATTGGCTCCTCACTGGCTACTGTGGTTTAGAGTGATGGCTCAATTTCGGAGAACTAAAAGCTCCAACAGTCTGTCATCTTTAGCCACGATTTTACACTACACTACTGAATATTTAGTTAGGTTTTATATTATTGCCACTGAGTGATAGAATGCCTGTGCTGTTTAAGTATTCAAACGCCACTGTTAAAGGTAAATAATTATATGATCCAGTCTCATAGAAAAGCAGGTTATTATTTTCGTAGAACAGCAGGCAGGATGGAACTGTAAACTCATTTAAAAAAAACATTTTTTTAAGAAAACCGACATCTCAGATATAACTCGTATTCGGAAACAATAATACAACTCTGAAACACGGAAATATTACACAGAGAAACAGCGCTCAGATATACAACACTGATTAAGGGCTTAAAGGTCTTAAATCCAAATTGAGGAGCATATCATTACTTTACAATAGGTTTTGGTTGTTTCTGCTTTGCACACCGATTGTGAAGTTTGTCACCCAGATCATGACTACAATGTCAGTAATCAGGGCAAAATTCCACAAACATTGCTCCATGTAAATATGCATTCAAAAGTACAGCTGAGACTCGTATGAAGCTTCTGCAGTTTTCCTCTTTTCTTTTATTTAAACAAACCTTATGGCTCTTCCTGGTTAGCCTTAAGAGAGTAAAACTTGTACTAACTTTGAAATATATCAACTCAATTTAGCTTATTGGGACTGCAGAAGCTTCACATGATTTTGGCCCCAATTACTCTCACTGTATTCGCATTATATTTGAACAGTCCTACAGTGGATTATGAAAATTCATGAGCATACAGGATACCTCTAAAAATTGAGTTAATATTAAACATGGTTCAATGTTTTACCGTTTTAAAAAGTTTAACCTTTTTGCACTTAAACAGATCTTGAGAACTTTTTTTTTTATTTTACAAAGTTTCTTTTCCTCCCCTGCTCTATTCATAATTAAATGTATATTTAAATAAAAACAATGTTGCTACAGTAAATAATAGCTGGAGTAAGTTTCTTTACTTTCGTATTATTTCAGCTTTTGTATTAATTTTTAAGGCCCTGAAATTAGGGCTATTTACTCAGCCCTGATTTATTTCCTCAATATAAAATAATCAACACATGCATAGTTACTCATAGACCCTTTAATTGTGAAACTTTAAAAACAGTGTATCACAGTGTATGGTATATAAAGTGTTCTACAGTGTAAGGGTAAAATCTGATTTTTAAAATGTTATATGCAGACCAGCCATAACATTACAATAATTTTAATGTGTTAATGTTATGTCCTGTTAATTATCACTTAGATACCAGTAAACTGGTGACAGGATCATGGGCACCCAAGCTGAAGCCAAAGGCCAGTCCTTCCAGTCTGAGCGCATAGAAAAGCCAATGCAGAACAAATTGGCAAACAAACCCTGGCCATGAAACAACGGAACCAGGACACCCAGTGCACCACAGAGCACCACACATGGGGCCGAAAAGGCAAAAAGCCCAAAGATACTCCAAACTCCCCAGATCCCAATCCGACCAAGCACCAGTGGGAATGTGCCAGACAACTATGTCAAAGTCAAACAACTATGGAGGCAGATCCCAAAGGATCCGCTGTCAAAGGTCCCAGGGTCAGACACCACAGCTCTCCCCCATAGATCTTGTGGAGCCATTCACTGATGGGGCCAGAACTGCCCCAGTGGCACAAGGGGAACCTGAGCAATACTGGGCATAATGTCATGTGCTGTAATGTTATAGCTGTTCAGTTTATATTTCTCTATAGCTGCTTTGTCAGTTTTTCTGTTTTTCTGTGGTCAAGTTTGTCCAGTCAAACCTGACCACACCATAGTCGTCATGGCTTTGCTTTTTCAGACTGCTTCATCCCTCTATCATGAATAAAAGGACATTATGGGATGCCAGGCTTGGCTGGGTTACACTGCCCTATGAAATGAAACAGAGCGCGCTTCTTCTCTTTCAGGGTTTGTTGGCGATAGTGAGGGGTGCCAACTGTCGCCGCTCAGAACGAGTGGTATTTGAGGAGCGCTCGGCAATGCATCATAGTGATGGATAGAGGGGTTATTCACACCAACAAAAGAACAAGCTACAAAGGAGAGCGAATGAGTTTATTCTCCACAGACTTCACAGATCATTCGGGACGATCTGCCAAGGATTCGCACCCTCCATCATCGGAGAAGGACGAGCCGTGTAGCACAGATGGTGGAGAAAGGCTACCATATGCCCCTGCCATGCTACCCACCTGCCTCGCCATTCTGCGACACCGCGGCTTTAAATTTCCTTTAAAATATGGACCGGCGCTGAAGAGATACAAATGACTTTAGCCTCTATTTAAGCCGTGTAGTGCGATTAAATGGGCACAAAGGCAAATAATTGCCTACATTTGAGAGGTAACCAGATCTCATAATGTCATTATCTCCATTCACAATGCACCTTCGAGCAGCCTCAAGGTTACAAAGTGCTAGAAATGCAGCTGTAATACTAGCTTGTGCTTTCTGTTTTCAGGAGAGCATGTCCGATCAGGCAGGCAGAGAAACAAAAAGCAGTGGAAGAGGGCAAGGTCTATGCTATCAGAAGATCCACAAGAGCATTCGACAGAACTGAGTTTACTTCAACTAAAACAGCAAATACAAGCAGTGAGGAGAAAAACCCTGCATCATCAATAATACATTTACACACTGTAGCTTGTAACGGGAATGCCGAAAGGCAGCGCCCAACTGTCGCATAAGTAAGGCTTAATGTGTTAATTACGGCTCAGTTATTTGTTTATTAAAGCTCAAATTCAACATTTGATTTAATGCGCATTCATTATGCATTCATTTTTATTCATAAATGCGTGCACTGCTGTGTTTTTATTTTGTAAGCATGATGAAACTGTTAAGCATGAAATAATAACCTGCTAAAACTTTTCCACCAATCAGATTTCAGAACCTAACAGCACTGTTCTTTAAAATCTTATGTAGTGTAGCACTCTCTCACTCATCATCTCTACCGCTTAACCAGTATACAGGGTCGCAGGCAAGCGGGCTGGAGCCTATCCCAGGAGACTTTGGGAACAAGACGGGGTGCCAATCTGTCGCAGAGCACACACACATGCATACACTACATGCAATTTGGCAACGCCAATTAGCCTAACGTAGCCGAACATGCATTTATTTGGAGTGTGGAAGAAAACCAGAGTACCAGGAGGAAACCCACCAAGCGCGGGGCGAACATACAAACTCCATGCAAACAGACCCCAGGCAGGAATCGAACCCGGACCCTGGAAGGGCTACAGTGCTAACCAATAAGCAACACTGCTGCCTCTCATATACCATGGCAGTTATGTATATTAACATCAAAATACACTCAGGGACAAAACAAGCCATTCTCTATTCGAACCTGAAACTATGTGAACCCCCACCCATTCTCTTCTCTTACATTATTATCAATATTTTGTGTCAGGAATCTCATCTTAACTCATATTTTCTACTAGATAGATATCATCGCATCTATGAATTGCGTCCTGTCACAGAAAATTAAGATTTTTTTTTTTTTACTGCAAAAATTATGCAAAATTCACTTCTAAGTCATGTTTAGATTGAGATTCAAATGAATCTCCGGTGTGTGAAAGATTCACACATGAGAAAAGAAAAACATATTCCCCTATTTGTAATTTTTATTTATTTATTTATTTATTTTCATTTTTGTATTGTTGAAAAAAAAAAAGATTTTCTTCCTATACTTGGGACTCTGCCATTGTCTAAAGGGGCGTGGCTCAGCTGTAGCTCATTTACATAGACACTGACATGGCTTGTTCAGACAAGGAGTGAAATAATTAGAGTTTGTGATTTAAAAGCACTATTGCTGAAGGTCACTCTAAACTTTTATTGGCACAGACCCAACACGGGGAATCAAACTCAGTCCCCGGGGTTGTGCTACAGTGGTTAGCGACAGTGCTAATCACTAAGCCATGAGGGGTCAATCAAATTAACATAAGCATATACAGCAAATTAACATTAGCTACATTAGCATTTGAGCTAAGCTAAAGATCAGCTAGCTAGCTTGTGGTAACTGAGGTAAGTAGGCATGTTCTGATCAACAGCCAGGCCCTATTATACGCCCATGCATTTCATAGTGCCAAACGGAAACAAATTATAGACCAAAACTATAGATTTTTAAAGCTCAACTGTGGGCTCTCTGGTTGTTGCCATCTTGGCAGGGTCTGTCTGGAAACAGAGCCTGGCTGTTAACTGGAACATGCCTACTTACCTCAGTTACCACATGCTAGCTAGCTTATCTTTAACCTAGCTCAAATGCTAATGTAGCTAATGTTAATTTGCAGGATATGCTAATGTTAATTTGATTGAACCTTCATCCATACCCTACACGTCGTTCTGTGTCAACTCCTACATTTCCGATTCCAGTTAGCTGGTTAGCGAAAGTCATGCATTGCAAACAGAAAGTGGTTTGACACCTGCCATTGCAGCTGTCACTCAAATCAACCACACCCCTAATTATACATAATTGTGTTGCTTAATATAATTTTAACTGATCAGTTACATTAAAAAAAAATTATGATATCTAGCTATAGTGACCAAAACTGTTTTTTGGCTGTACTGTAACCTGTTTATTTCTGTTGTAAAGTTGGCCATTTTCACATGGGGGTCTATGGGGATTGACTCACTTTTCAAACCATGTCCTAGTGGACATGCAAGGAACTACATGTTTTGGCACTTTAGTATTGAACTCATTTTTCAGGACCGGAGGTTGCCCATGGCACCGTGGCTTAGTGATTAGCACTGTTGCCTTGCACCTCCAGGGTCTGAGTTCGATTCCTGCCTCAGGTCTGTGTACAGTACATGGAGTTTGCATGTTACTCATGGTTTTCATTGTACTCTGACTTCCTCCCACAGTCCAAAGACATGCGGATTAGGCTAACTGGTGTTCCCAAATTGCCTGTAGCATATGTATGTGTGCCCTGCAATACTGTAGATTGGCATCCTGTCCAGAGTGTACTCTGTGACACTATATATATGATAAAGCAGTATAGACAGTGAGTGAGTGAGGTCTCTTCAACGGTATTGAACAAAGACCCTAATCCTAAGAGATATAATAAAATAATTTGTATGCTAGTTTTGTATGCAGTGTAGCATAAAAAAGTATTTTAAATATCATCCTATGTATATTTAAGGTAAATCTATGATCTTCCCTCACTTAAAATTCTGCATTTAATATCAGTTATTCATTGTCAGTAAAATGTCACATAATGTTATAAAACACTGGGTATAATTCATGCCAACTAATCCAACAACCAAACCCACACCATCGCTGTGAATGATTAACTGGACAGAGTTGTGAAACTTCTCTCAGCTGTATGATTTATCACATTACTCTGTAAATTAATGCCTTATTTGTACAGAATATCTATTAGCGACGCATCAATTGAGGTCTTGCCATAAATCAAAGTGTGTCGATATGCCACAAAGGCACAAAGCCTACGGCTGACTGGTGACAAAATCACACTATATTAAACAGAGAGGGAAAAATGTAAAAGCTTCCTATAATGTTTTGTGCTAAGGTGATATTAATGAAATATACTGCCAGAACACGATTATAGAAAAACTGGCTTTAAAAACCTGCTGCGATGAAACGTAATCTAAAGCAGGAGGAGATCAAACTGGTGCAGACTGCTGATTATTTGAATGCAGTTAAACTCTAGTGTTGCTAAATTCTTGAGTCTGGAAGGTGTTTAGTTTTTCGATACATAATCTCCTTGCTGTTCAACAGACTTTATCCATCTGTCCACAAGCTTTCATGTTCCCTCATTAAAAAATGTTTACAGCTGAGCAGTGAGCCACAAATGCACTGCTGTCTTCACTTCTTCATCAGAAGTGAATCTTCGTCCTTGTAGGGCTGCTTTCAGGGAACCAAACGGATAAAAGTCCAACAGCGTGAGATCAGGACTTTGGGGCGGATGCTTTAACACCTCAAATCTAAGTTTTTGCAGAGTGTCGAGCGTGTGGGCAGAAGTGTGCAGATGTGGATCATCATGCAAGATCACGACACGCTTGGATAATGGTCCTCTGCATTTAATCTAAAGTTTAGGCTTCAGCTTTTCAATAAGCGTCTCATTATAATGAGCGCTGTTGATTGTTGAACCTTTTACCTGATGCTGTTCCAATACTTCTGGCCCTTGAGAACCCCAGGAAACTGTAAGCATTGATGAATTAACAACGTGTTCACGAATATTGCTTGTTATCATTGATATAATAACGTTTTCTGTATAGAAAGTTCTTTTTATTATTTGTTCATATTTTGCATGTGCCATTTTCATGCCTACTCTGCCTAGAGAGCCAGGGCAAAGAGCCATGTCCTGATAACACTGTGATGGAACAGTGGATGGAGTCCTTCTGTCACACAAACACACTCACCATCAGTCACTTTGCTGAAATAAATGTAGGTTTTTGCACTTGATGTGCCCCACACTTCAAAAGTGATCCATGACATGATTATGGCATTTCATCATCCGGCACCTTCGTACCCAAACACAGGTCAATCTGTTCACAAAGCCTTCTCAGTTCAAAATCTAGAGAAATGACATATGTATGTGTATAAAGGCTTGTTCATCCTTTTTTTTTGCAGAGCCACGAAAGGAGAGTTACCCTGAGCAAAACACAACATGGCCCTAACAATTGTTTGAGTGTTCTTGCTATTGTTTTTTTTTTTTTAAATCTACCTTGGCAGAAATATATTTCTTCACTCTGTTTTTTCATCTCCTGTGTATTACTCATCACATTCCCCCTCCAGTGATGTGGGGCCTCTGAAAGTCAGACAGAGTTTCATTTGTCAGCTAATGCTCTTTCTTTTTTTTTTTTTTTTGCTAGTTTGTTTGTTGTCAAATGCAACCCAAATTTATTCCTTCAAAGCATGTATACTTTTTGTGTTGTATACAATTTGATGAAAACTTATCAACCCTGAAAGCTTTTTTGGATTTGCAATAAGTTAAGTGCTGGGCAATATGACAGTTTTCAGGAATTGGGATGCTTGACATACAAACAAAACACCAGTGTCACTTATGAACTAAAAAAAGGCTAGTCTAGCTGTTAGCATTTAGCTGCTACCTGTTAGTCTAGCCTTATTTAATGTAGCGCTAATAGAATTGTAACCCAGAGATGGTAAGAGCTGCGCAGAACTGGCTGGAGTTGAGCAGAGCTGGGTGGAGCTGAGCATTGAGCCAGAGGAGGGTTTTGTCTTATATGATGTCACAATAGGGGGGAAATCTGATTTGTTTGCTCATGCCCTGTCCAAAACACAAATGTAAAAAGGACAAACAGCATTTATTATTATTTTTTTTTATCACCATACATAGTATGGAAATGCTTATATGACTGTTTGTGTCCAAACAAACAAAATAAACACATAAATGAAAATACAGTATTGTTCTAGAGCAGGGGTCTCCAAATCCAGTCCTGGAGGGCCAGTGTCCAACACAGTTTGGTGATTCTTCTTCTC
>JAQMYJ010000014.1:20340440-20359105 GCA_030014305.1 Clarias laeviceps | reverse complement strand
GGGTTTACCATTCACGCAACAAAGGGCTAACCGCTAAAGCTACGTCTTCTGGTCACCTCGGGTTAGTTCCTGACAAGGACATGCTATAATAGAAAATGAACTTAATATAGGAGCTAATATTTGCCTCATGTCATCAAAATCTGATGTAAAAAGGAGATCGTTGCCCCCTAGAACTGACTCTGAGGAACCACTAGACAGTTTCTTCAATTAAAACTGGCCCATTGCATGAGTTTAGAATGAGGCCTAAAATAAAAATTAAATGGCAAGAGATTCCAGCTTTGTTGTTTTGATATGTAAATGTGAGTTTAACACTGGGAAGGTTATGCAATGTTATTAAAACATCCACCAGTGTACACACTGCATACTATTAAAAAAAAAAATAAAGCACAAAGCAATTTGCATTCTTTCTGAAGAATCAAAACTATGAAGCAGAGTCAAAAATGATCTACATGCTGGCAGTAGAACTTCATTTAATTAGCTTTTAGAAAAGATAAATATTTAATTTGCTCTACATAGTCTCCTTGCTTTTCACCACACTTCTGTAGTGTATCCATCTGTCAACAACCATCATTAAAAATGTTTTATGTTGAGCCTGAATGCGCCGCTGTCTTCACTTCTTCATCAGAAGTGAATTTTCGTCCTCGTAGTTCTGCTTTCAGGGGACTAAACATGTGAAAGTCTGATGAAGCTTTAACGACGCGGGTCTCACGGGGGGCAGAGCCGCGCAAAAATGCTTTGCACAGATCCGCAGGCTGCTACCACACGGAGTTCTAAACAGGCAAAGGCACGCAGTTATAAACATTGCGTGCCTATAAACATTTATAGACACGCAGTTGCCAGGCAACGCCGCAATCAGCCTGAATATGCCGCACCTGGCGGTGTCTCTATATAAGGATCCGGATACCTCCGCAATTTGTGCGATCATTTAGGTAGCACCGGTAAGGTATCAGGGCCAAGACAAAGCGTGCAGAGAAAGTAAAGAGACAGAGGCAAAGCCCCAGCCTCTGCCTGCCTAAGACCCCGGCGAGAGAGAGAGCGCGAGCATCATGCAGACGTGTAGCGTGGGCTCTCAGGTTAAGTATAAAGTTTACATAAAAACACAACCCCTCTCCCCCCAATAAATCCTTCGATATTGGCAAACGAGAGGATATTAGTTTTGTTTTATTTTTCAGTGCTCCCTCCGTTCTTACGTAGACGGCGGAGCCTCGTTTATTGTTGGTTTTTCAGTTTTCATTTGTTTCCTTTTAAGTTCTCTTAATTAATAACCCCACGCTATCTCCAAACGGAAAGGTCTTTCCGTCCCCCTCTAAAGCCCTGCGTCAGGGCTCTTATCATTAAAAACATCTCGTGGTGCGGCTCTCCATACCGCACCACTGTTACAGAAGCAAGATCAGGACTATAGGGAGTATGATGAAGTTTTTGCAGAGTGTCAACAGTTTGTGCAGAAGTGTGTGGATGTGCATCGTCATGTCCTCTGTGTGTAAGTTTAGTCTTCAGCTCTACAATAAGCATCTCACTGTAATGAGCACTTTTACTTAAATGTATACTTTTTACACAATACTTTTAGCCCTTGAGAATCCCAGAAAACTGTAAGCATTGATGAACTTTATCGTTTAGAGATGTTTCCGTTCCATTTACTCTCAGGCTCGTAGTGATGAATTCGTGTCTCGTCACCGGTAATGATTCTCTTTAAGAAACTTTCACCTTCCTTAGACTATCGGTCCAAATTTTGTTTGCAAATATCCAAACACTTTCTCCATATTGCGCATATGTCATCAAAAAATAACGGCACAAGGTACAGTACAACCTCAAGTCACTAAAAATTTATTTACTGCCAATGAACTGATGTCACACGTTTACACCAGCACAGCAGTGACTGGGGAGACGGATCTGGTAAATGGAAAGCGCTGATATAACAAAAGTTTTATCACCGGAATGTGGATAATTTTTAACTTCCCCTCATATATTGGACCTCCAGGGTCTGGGTTCGATTCCCGCCTCCATGCGGTGTGCGTGGAGTTTGCATGTTCACCCCGTGCTTGGTGGGTTTCCTCCGGGTACTCCGGCTTCCTCCCACAATCCAATGACATGGAGATTAGGCTATTTGCAGTTCCCAAATTGGGAATGTGAATGTGTGTGAATGTTGACTGAAGTTCCTACCATGGTTGTGACATTTGGAATAAATACAATGGTCACCACTGTCCTCCACAGTCCCTAGGAATGGATGGATAGATATATTCTGAATATATTGTCATGCCACGACAATATAGCTCAATATAAAGCCAAGACCTTCAGACAGTTGGATCTTTTTTATTGATTTTTGATGGCAGTAAAGAGAAAAGAATGGCATCTTGCCGTGGTCCACACAGTTTCTCGAATGACCTTTGAATATTAGTGAATTTGCTCCTGGATACTGCAAACTAATAGCTTCACCATGTTTAAAGATGGTGCAGCATGAAATTACCGACAGATTACGAAAAGGCTCCAAAAGTTCATTCTGTCTTCATCCTTGCATTAATATTTCTGTGCTAAGCAAGAGTGGCTTTTTCCCCACTTTGCTTACCCTCAGTTTTACAGCATATATAGCTGCTTTTGCCTCCTATCAGAAGCCCCATGCAGACATCTGTCTCTACTTTCTCTACGATTCAGGGGCTTGACAGTTTTTCTATAATGATGCATTAAATAAATAATCTTGAGCTTTTTGTGAAAGTAAAAGCCATTTGCAAATACATCCAGTATTTAGTTCATCCTCATAACCTCATCTGGTCGTGGTCTGATATTAAACATCCTTTACCAGTGTGACACAATGAGTTATCTCTTCATTCTATAGCAAATCTTTTAATGGTACCAAAGATTTGTGCTTTCTGCAGATTTAGCAGTCACATTCCAATTGCACTCACAGTGTGTTTGTAGAGCTCAAGCATCGTGTTTGACAAGTGTACTGGGGTGAGGGATGAAATGGATGGATTTTTCCCCAGGCTTGCCTGACAAAACCTGCTAACGATGATCAGTTGAACCAGTCCAAATTCAGAACCTCAAACTGTACCCTCTCATACCATATAGTGTAGTTCAAAATCACAAATATCATTACCAGATCTGTACTGAATCATTGCAAAGCAGAAAAAGAAGGCTTTTTGTTTTATTTGTTACATACTCTTACAGTACATCACAGTTCATATATCCCAACTTGTTTGGAAGGTAGTGTCAGCGTGCAGGATAAAGAAAATGTAACTACATGTCGTGACCAATTAGACCACACCAACTATGATTGGTCCACCCGGTAGTATCGCATTTCCAACATTCATGCTTCCATTTTTTTTAAATTGATTTGGGGGTCGTACTGATCATCTTCTTTAAAGTCTTCTCTTGTTTCTGCATTGCAATAATTTCTGTACAAGTAACTGTTGTTCAACATCTATCAGGTCCAACTCCAAAAAGATCTGTTCAGTTTTATTTGCAAGAGAGTGACGATGAGACTCAGCACAATGGCATGGAAACCCCACCATCAACTAGTGGTTTGGCCCAGTCACACCAGTGCACAACTATACTGTAAATGCTCACAACACCGTAGGCCACTTGTATAGCCTACAGCAGTGGTCCCCTATTACTGGGCCGCAGGTGATTTGGAACTGGGCCACACAAAAAGAATGAAAATATATATATATATATATTTAATTATATTTCCATTTGTTGACTATCAGAGTCTACAGAGTGTTTTATTTTGGAAATGACCACATCCAGCTCCCATTCGCTTCCGTCTATGCCTCTTTCCCAAATTTCTCTCTTTATCGGTTTGGATGCTTGATAAAATTAAGCTAATGTTACACACTAACTTTATCTAAAAGTAATTTAAAAAAAATTCTGCATAACCCAATGATCAGCCAGATAAGACTCAAACAAAAAGAAAGCTGCATTTAAAAGGAAATGCTGAGAGTCCTACCTCAATCACAATCCTTTATTACAACTGGTGAGTCATACTGTATGCTCCACGCCTTAAAGGTACGTATGTTCGAGACAAACTTCAACTGTGCCGACGTTTTGTATTAAAATATCCTGAAATTGCCACAAAAGCACTCACAACCAAACCCTGCTTCCATTTCCAACAAGCTACAGGTATCTTTTTTAAAGCATATGAGAGCAATGAAAATGAAATTACAAAGCAGACTGGACATACACACCATGGGTTTCATTATCTCCCATCAGTCCTAGATGGGACCGTCTCGTTACAGGGTCTCCAGCTTAGGCCACACACTGATTCTGCATTATGGTATGTTGTATTTATTACGTACTTTATCATGCTTAGTTACGAGTGCGTGATGACCGGGTTCGTGGAAAATCGTCTTACATACAACTGGTCCATGGTGCAAAAAGGCTGGACACCACTGGTCTACAGAGTAGATTAAGTCTAGACTTTACGCAGAAACATAAACCAGGCTTTATCCAATCCCACTTATATGTAGAGTGAAAAATCCAGTTTCGTTTATGGAGACATAGCTAAAACATATCCAAGTGTTATTTCCAGCAGCACCTAGAGGCTGTATGCTTAAATATGATATCCAGATCCAAAATTAGCCATAGCTTAGGCTTCTGTGCCAGTAAATACTTTAAACATGAGGGTATAATAATATCACTGAAATTAAACTGTTAACTGAAAAACTCATGGTTCAATGAACCAAAGTTGCCCCTTTGAATTAGCAGAGGATGATATGTACTGTATATGAAGATCTCATCAGGGGCGAATCAAAGCCTTTCGAGCGTTGGTGATCCTACATGTGTCCAGAATAAATCTGTCATCACAGTAGAAGAACTGCCAAGTTAAATAAAAGTGATAACACATACTGTAATGCTCCTCAGGCCTGCGACTCCAGTCGGAATGAACTGTTTGCATTTTTTAAACTATATGTATATATAGTAGGGTTTTTTATAATGCAGTGCTTTAAGAATACTTTAAATATCCCTGCTGTATTCCTTGGCACCCCTTAACGAATCGTGTTCACACACTGTAAAACTTAATTGCTCCCATAAATGTCACTGTAATGAAAGGTGAAATGCAGTTTCGCAGACCTGCTGAGATTATTATTTTTTTTCTCTCCAACGGGCCATAATCAAAATTATACTGTCTTTATTATTCAAATGTACAGTGTACACAGGGACTTGACGAGGACGTGCAACATACTATATATTCCACACTACAGTATCTACTCCATATACTGTACATACTGTAGGAGTGAAAACTAATGAACTACTCTTTACACTAGCTGAGTGCATAGATCACTATAATAGTACATTTTTATTTTTAGTATAAGCAACAATAAAAATAATGCAAGAAATCATGGAAGGAAAGTAGAAAACAGTAAGATTTCATTCAAGACTCAAGTAAAATATACGCGGGGCGTTCGAGTCAAAAATGGGACTTGCAGTGGCTAATGTTACACGGTCATGAGTCATAAAATCATTTGAAATTTGCAGAAGACACAGTACCGTGATGGGAATCTTAGGTCAGCAAAACATTTAAAGGGAGGAAAATGTTTTAAAGATGGTACTGTAAGGCCCCCCAAATCCTTGACTGTGTTGCCAAATCCTTGAGAATTGACAAATAACTTGGTTACTAACTTGCGGAAGAGACACATCTGTCTGTGGGAACTGTACACACAACTCATTTACCAACATTTACATTTAGGCATTTACAGTAGCAGACACCCTTATCCAGAGCAACTTACATTTATTTATAATTATATTTTATTATACATCTGAGCATTAAGGGCCTTGTTGACGGGCCCAATAGTGGCAACTTGGTGGTTGTGGGGTTTGAACCTGGGAACTTCCGAATCGTAGGAATGCCACATGATTGGGCCATTAAAGGAGTTCCTGAGAGGCCAGAATTTCAGATATGAAGCAGGTACTGTATAGTAGTCCTGTCTACCTTGGTATAGACCTGTCTACCTTGATGGTATCCAAGCACTAGTGAACCGCTGGGATAAGTACACTAGTAGCAGGGGATTTTATATAGACATAAAGTGAGTTTGTACTCTCATAACTGTGTTATTCTGCTGTAGCCCCTCAGTCCTGGAATCAGACATCCCTCCGCCATTCCTCCACTCTGGCTAGTCTAGCTTAGTCTATGAAACGTAGCAATGTAGGTCAATTGGTCATTTTTAAGAAAACACTCTGATAATGATCCGCTATTTAAACCAGGGAAGATATTGGAATTTTACAGCTCAAGATCCAATCTGTGAAAACAAGTACAGGTGAGGCATAGACTGAGCTAGACTAGCCAGACAGATGTTTAGATCTTTGTACAGCATAAAGGCTCTGGATGTTCAGTTGAAAATGCTTGATAATTGTTGATAATGGAGGGATGTTCACTTCAGCATGACATGACAACAACATTTCCAAAATTCCACAGATAATGAATACTTTCAGGCCAATTATGACAACTGTACACGTGTTAAAAGTAATCGCTCCAGTACTTTTTCCTCAAATGATATGTTTATGTACTGGTTCAGTAATATTCTTTATTCATATGATATTATTATTTCAGGTTAAAGGCCCATGTAGATGTCTGATGAACCCCTTGATTTTTTTTTTACTGTAATTTCACAATCCACTGGATTAGTGGATCAAAAAGAAAGAAAAAGAATTTAGAAACTACGGTCATTTCATTGCAAAAGTAGAGGAGAAAAAGATGAAGTTTTGTTTTAAAATGACTGTTTAAAATTTAAAGTGCTGTTATTTCAGCCATAAAAATATGAACTAATACCAGTAAAAATATTCAGTTTAGCTTTTTTAATTAATATCTGTTGGTGCAGGTGTTTGTTTTCATTGAACAAGTAGCTTATTAGTAGCTTACAGTATTTTAAAATAGATTATTAAATTCAACACATAACTGTTCATAAAGTAACATCGCTTTTATTCAACATTTTGATTTCACTCATGGTGCAGGCTAAACTTCAGGCAGATATCCAAGTACTGCAAAAGTTTAAATAAATTCTGTCCAGCCAGTGATGATGCTGTGACAAAATCTAGGTGGACAGACATACAGACAGAAACTGGTCCTGTGACCTCCAATGTATGAAACAAAGATGTGATTGAAAGAGCGAGTTCTGACCAATGTACAGAAAATATCATTCTTTTATTTGTATAGATATAATTGTTATTGTGATAAAACCATTCAGAGTGCCCTCATGCCTTGTGGATGGGGATGAGGCCATGCTTGAAAAGACCACTGCTGTCATGATTAAAATGTGACATCACAGAGCAAAGGAAGTCAGCCAAAAAAAAAAAGAAAAAAGGAAACACTAAGAATTCCATTAATTTCATTGGAGGCACAACATGTAGCCAAACATAAATAAATGCATGAAATGTCCTACAGTATGTTCAGATAATGTGCAGAACAGTAAGATACATGTACAGTGCACTATATCTCATTAAGTTTTAATAGCTTATTGATCAAAGACACCTTGGCTGAGTTTATCCAACAAGACCTCACACGCTCCCTCAGTTGCCCTCATCAAACACTTTCACACATCACTGCTTATCCATATTTCACTGAGGTCAAGTTGTGTGATTTCGACTGGATTAAAATAGCAAACAAATAGATAATTCCTTTTGGGCTGAATTATAAGAACAGATTGTTTCAAAAGCTTCCATACACAAGGGAAATTAGCACTATTTAGAAAACTGTAATTTGTTAAAAAAAATAATATTTATTTATAAAACACACATTCACTCATAATGAACTAGTTGCAACACATTTGGAGTTATGCATTTAATTGCACTTTGAATGCGCGACAAAAGTTTTAATTTGTGCTATACTGTATATGGAGACATTGGTTACTCCCTGTTGTGTGATTTTCAGGGTCAAATAAAAGGCATGTACATAACTGCAAGTTTATGACAGAATACTACGATATATATGTATACAGTATATATGAAAGCAAGAAAGAGACTGAGAATGCTTGAGTTCTTCAAGGTCACCCTCAGATCAGAAAATGTTCAAATGACCTTTTGCATCAATGTAGATTTTGACATTTACTGTAATTATGGAAAGCGAGAACAGCATATAAAGTTACTCTCCACCAACAAGAAAACAAACATTTAATCCTTATTGCTCAATTCATTATCATTCTAATCATTTTTTCATTAGGCGTTTAACTGCCCTGCAACACCACCCTCACCCACCAATGAAACTGATTATGTAAAAGTTTCAGCGACAAAATGGCACTTCTCACAACAGCTGGGCATCCTCTCAGCTGTTTCTGGCAGCATTGCGCTTCTCCAGAGAGCGCTTCCCAACTCGTCACTAAAAGCCAAGCTGCCTAAAGCATTCCTCCGCGGTGACGAGGCAAGAAAAAGCCAGCCAGTTTGCCAGTAAGGAGAATGCAAACAACTTGTCATGGGAAGCCATTTAGCCTTCAGCTCAAACATAATTCAGACTCTGGAGAGCCTTCAGTTGCGAGGAAGCATTTTTTCAGGGAAGGAAAGAGGGAACAGAGTTAAGTTCACTGAAACTTACTATGAAAAGATTTAATAAGAAAAAGACAAAATGAATACATTTAGAATCATCGCCTAACCTTACTACTTACATTTACACATTATTTGGCAGACCCTCTTATCCAGACCGACTTACATTTTTTATCTCATTACACATCTAAGCAGTTAAGAGTTAAGGGCCTTGATCAAGGGCCCAACAGTGGCAACTTGGTGGTTGTAAGGTTTCAACCTGGGACCCTTCTGAGACAAGCCTGAGCGATGGTATATCCCGCTAGATCCATCCCCAGACCTTTCTGATATCCCTGGAGAACTCACTTAGTGTCAGATCACACTATTTGACACTGCAAACAACCTTGAGATAGTTGGTTTCAAGACAAGAAACCATCCTTTTCACTTTACACAGCTAACCTACAGTAATTTGATCATTTAATGTCAGCTTTCGTCTTTCAGCAGATGTCATCAATCTTATACAGCACTAATAAGGGCTGACGCTTTGGCAGGCTTTAATGCCAACCAAAAAACAAAACATACTTGATTTCAGTCTTCAACTTTAATCAGGTCACCTTCCCCCATATTTACACCAAGAGCGGAAGCTATGCGTTTCAGCCGCAACCACCCGGTGATGCCACCTGGTGCACCACGTCACGTTTCTGAAGCATCCTGGAAGGCTATAATTATGCACATAGTCTATTTTTTTTTCCTGGAATCCTCTTCTGAGACATGTCTCAAATCAACCCAACAGGCAGGTAACATTTTATTTAATTTTACACAACCACACAAGCAATCGTACACAGTACAGATCAAAACAAAGTAATTGGGTGAAATGAATGAATTGAATTAAATAAATAAATAAACAGATGAAATGTCTGGGGCATATTTACATTACAATATGGTGCTAATTTGATAAACCCTCTAATTTGTTTAAAATATTCAATGATTCATTAAAACACCAGGAGGTGAGCCTGTTTAGGTAGCAGTTTCCTCATGAATATTCCCTTCACGCTAAATGTCAAGTCCAAATGCTTTTGTTGTGGCATGAAGCCACGTAAAAGACGACAGGAAACCAACATCAGAAATCCTTACCTGGTGAAAATCCAAGTTTAGTCTCCAATCAGCTATCACATGCGCCTCTAAATTGGCTCTAAGGAAAGCCTGCAGCCACCCTCTCTCTTTGTAGAGAAGATTGAAGACCTTTGATTTACAAAATCAAGATTTTATAGTAGAGGCTAATCAGATTCTTGTTCAGTCCCATGTCATCTCAAAATTGAGCAACTGCAACTCATTCCCGGCTAGACTGTCCCCGCACCCCATCAAGTCTCTATAACTGATCCAAAATTCAGCTTATTATGGCTTGTTCTTAACTACGCTATCCTACAGTACATCTCCACATTGCTGCTGTTGCTCCATTGACATCCTGTAGCTGCTTGTATCAGATTTTCAATATCAATTCTTGGCTATAATGATAAAATTCAATATCTATCTGAAGACAGTTATCGAAACCTGGGTTTATAAGGCAGACCGTTAAGTTATAAGACCAATGCCTTTGCCAAGCACTTAAACAAGCACTTACAAAAACAAAACCTTGACATGTTCTTGTACAGTATATTGCTTGAGCACCAGAAGATTGGATCTGACCAGGAATACCAAATCGTTCTAGTCTAACACTTCAGTTGGTAATGTTCTGTAATACTGTATTAGGCAGTGAAACATACTGTAAGAAGACAAAAATTAAAAGGTGAAGAATGACTAGGAGATCATGTAAAATGGAGGTGGTAAGGAAGAAATTGGGATTGTCCAAGATTGGCAGAGGCAGGACAGGAAATTAAACCTGAAACTTAAAACCAGAAATTAAGAAATGAAACCAGTCCACTTCCCTGTTCACGTATGATTTGCTTTCATATCTGATTCAATCTATTCCTGGGTACTTTGGACCCAAACGCAGAGTGCTTGGTTTCTCACTGATGAACATGGACCAGAGTTTGTCTTTGTCTAGTCTTCCCTGAAACAATCCTGGAGCCCAACCAATCACAATCCAGAGGGTGGGATTTTATTGGAAAAGATGAAGTCTAGCCAAAGTTGGGGAAAAAAACTTCTTCTGTTTCCAGCAGATTAAACGCTTCACAGCGAGCACCAACACTTTGACCTCGTCAAAAAAACAACAAAAAAAAAAAAAACATTCTGATTAAATGCTTTCAGCAAGTAAACACACATCTTATCAGATCAGCGTCCATGTAAACAGTTAAATTGGAATCTCTAATCAGAATCATTTCAATCAGATTAAAGAAATATTGTCCCTGTACACACAGCTAGTGATGGAAATTGGTTATGCTTCCTAAAATACGCTATTACTGTAACTCCACGGAGCTGAAGATGAGTAAAAGTGTTTTTTTCCCCTACAGATCAGACACACTATAATGTTGTCATGTACTGTACATATAGTGAAATTTATAATTATTGGGCACAGAGGAAATAATACTGCTTAGTCTAAAACTGAAGACCACCCAAATTAGTATATAGTATTGTTTGTTTTTGCAATACTGTACTGTTCAAAAGCCTTGAGCCTCAGTTCTTTATATTAAAGGCAGCAGAATGTTTATAGTTAAAATGTAAAAATTGGTTATGTAACAATCTCAGCAGCAACCTCGTTTCCCCTCACCACTTAGCATTAAATTCAACATTAGCAATATACTGATCATCTGTTATCATCTGCACCTGTTTCTCACTGGTTCATGCCTTAAGTTAAAAAGCTTTTTTATGATTGAATCTATCTATCTATCTATCCATCCATCCATCCATCCATCCATCCATGGGTTGATGAGAATCATGTTCCTTTTTTAGTATGGTTCCTCTCAAGGTTTCTTCCTCATGTCTTGGCTTAATTCTAATCTATTTCTACATTTTGAAAGTTCTGTACACAACTGTACAGAAAAGTGACCAGTACTAGATTACACTAGTTGAATGCGTGTGAAAGCCCTTGTAATTGCAGTTCGACAAGTGGAAAATGAGAAAGGTTGAAAGGAATATCACATTCGAATGAACATCCAAGCACCCATAATCTCCTTCGCAATGAGTGTGACTTGAGTTTTTTTTAGATTTTGGATGAATTTTTGTCTCATGTTTTTGTCTCATGTTTGACTATACAGTACATGCATGCACAGTAATATTTCTAGTTATTTGTTCCTCAGCATTGATTATACCGTTTGCATTTTTAATTATGCATTTAAATTGTTTTGTTAGTTTTAATGACTCATACCAAATCGGAAAAAAGCGCTTCTATTAAATCTAATTTGGCTCCTTGCTTGCTCACATACTGTAGTATTATTTTGGACAGTTTAAAGGGGAGGCTGTTACAGTATGAGTGAAAATACTTGCTAAATGTAAATTTCCTATAGGAAAGGATCCAATTGTCACAGTAGCTTTATAGGTGTAATTTATCAAACTATAAAATATTTTTTCATTGGCAGCTGGATGAAAAGAATAGCAGAATTAATACTGATATTCGTGAAAACAGAAACAACAAATTAGCAACAAATTAGTGCATATTCGATAGAGGTTAGGTCTGATTCATTCTGCCTCACGGTCCTTGAAGTCAATTATTGACCTACTGTATGTATCACATGAATAGCTTTAATGACAAATGAGTCATTTATAAAAACATTTCGAATCCTGTCTGTATTCAGGCAAACGTCATGTCGTTTCAAATCGTTTAAAACCGCCAGTGATTTATTCTTTTCCATGCTCCTTTAGCTGATCACTTTCCGAAGGGAACGGTTAAAAAATTGTCAGTTTCTCAATGATGCTCATTACCTAATCTGTGTGATAATGTTTTTTTTTTTTTTTTTTTTTTTTGCATTTAGCAGCCTTTAAAGCTCAGTGTCATTAGAGAAAGTGAGATATGGCCAAGACGGTTCACTGAACTCTGAGTCACTATCCCTCTAGCATTTTTAGCATAAAAGAGCACAGCAGGCTCAATTTGAGATGCATCCATTTTCATTTTTGGAGTCAAAAGTGCCTGTTCAACAAGACTTATAAACAATTAATGGAGTCACTTATTTGAAATTCTTTCAAATATATTTTGGACGAATTGCTCTTTCCATCAACTGTTTCATGCAGTGAATTTTGTTAAGTAACAGAAGTTTAGGGACATGCTAATCTGTTACCATACGTACTGGGCTGCTTTTTAACTTTCCTAAAACTTTCCTAGGCATACAGTACTTCTTTCACACACACATACACCACACACGTTTCATATATATTAGATGTGGTGCTGCCCAATGGTCCTCTACTTTTTCTCCAAGTGAGAAGAAAGAATAGATCGCTTAATCCGTTCATATTCAAATTCATATGCATTTTTGTAAGGATATATTATGTAGGGAAGCCAATAAAACTAAATTTCATTGGCATATTAACATGCAAAATATAATTTTGCCCTAAATGAAATGCCTTAAATTGGCTGAGAAGCAACCCCACACACGAATGGCCTCAGAATCCTTCACTCTTGGTGTGACACAGGACTGATGGTAGCGCTCACCTTTTCTTCTCCAGACATGGATGCCCCAAACAATCAAAAAGGTCAGAGAATCAGAGAAAATTACTTTGCCCCAGTCCTTAGCAGTCTAATCCCTGTACCTTTAGCAAAATATCAGTCTGTCCCTGATGTTTTTCCTGAAGAGAAGTGGCTTCTTTGCTGCCCTTATTGAAATGTATGAAGGTGACCGCTACCATCAGTCCTGTGTCATGCCAACAGTAAAGCATCCTGAGCCAATTCATATGTGGGGTTGCTTGTCAATCAAGGGAGTGGGCTCACTCACAATTTTGCTTAAGAACACAGCCATGAATAAAGAATGGTACAAAAACATCCTTCAAGAGCAACTTATCCCAATCATCCAAGAATAATTTAGTGTTGAACAACGCCTTTTCCAGCATAATGGAGCACCTTACCATGAGGCAAAAGTGATAACTAAGTGGCTCAAGGAGCAAAACATTGAAATTTTGGGTCCATGGCCAGGACTTTAATTCCGCTGAGAACTTGTGGTCTGTCCTCAAGAGGTGGGTGGACAAACAAAAACCCACAAATTTGGACAAACTCCAAGCATTGATTATGCAAGAATGGGCTTCCATCTGTCTGGATTTGCCCAGAAGTTGATTGACAGCATGCCAGGGTGAATTGCAGAGGTCTTGAAAAAGACCTGTACTTAATGTAATTGTCAATAAAAGCCTTTAACACTTTGAAATGCTTGTAATTATACTTCAGTAATACCATAGTAACATCTGACAAGAAGCTCTAAAAACATTAAAGCAAGAGACTTTGTGAAAATTAATATCTTCATTATCAATATCTGATTAATATCCATCATTCTCAATTATTTTGGCCACATACTTTAGTTTAAACATATCTTGTTCTTGCAAACTAAGTAACTAGTAGTTTACTTGTACTGCAATGCATCACAGAATTTACTCTGCAAATGGTTGATCATGATCAAGTGCTTTATCAGTGTACTGTACATCAGGCTTGTCTTGTTTTAGGATTCAGTCTTGGCCTCACCCAATAAAATGGTTCCGTTTCTTTTCTTTTTGCATACATAAGGTTTGTAATCACTGGCACAGTTATCAAAGGAAGCCTGTTAACCCGGTCTGGCCTCAAAAATAAATTGTCCGTTTTTGGTCTTGGTCTTTAGTCCGTCTAGCTTTCGTTTGTTCTGCACCTGAAGACCTACTTACAGTAAAACTCAGTCCTGACTCAAACAGCCAGTAGACTTGTTTTGGTCTGGGCTTCAGTCCTATTGATTACACCATCAAGCTTTGGTTATATTTTTTATCCATAAACAACACGAAGGAACATCTACGAAGTGTTCTCCCTCAAATATTTTATGTAGAAAATAAAACAGAAACATGTTCTTTCAACAGTGGGCTCCATGTCAAACTGCTTTAGCAACAAGAACAAACTAAATTAATAAAACAATTAACAAAACTTTAATCTTATAAGTGTAAAACCTTTACCATACTGTATGTTGATCTTTTCGGGACATCAATTGTTCTTAATTCATATTTCACGCTAACTTTGATTCACCCTAACTAATATTCATAGAGGTCTTGAGTCTGCCTCATCCTCTTTCATGTCCATGGAAGCTCCAGCAGGTAATGCTGGCAGACTAGCCTCAGGCCAAAACACAAGCTGGTGGGCTTTCTTTCATTGCTCAGGCCGCCAATCAGATTCACTTATGACCTTCACCCCAAGCTTCCTGCATGTTGTTAAAAAAAAAAAGAATAAAAATAGCATAGCTGTCTAGCAGAGAGAGCTTTGTTTACACTCAAAAATTGCTCAGAAAATGTCCTTACCTTCACAAGCATCTCAGAAGACATTACAGCCCAAAGCTAAACAGCCCAGAGATGCTTGAGGCCTTAAGCAGCTTTATCAAAGATCTGAAATTCTTTTTATGGTCTTTTTATTACACAGGAAAAAAAACGCACCCTTTTAGATGGATTCAGCGTTAGATGTCATTACAAAGGCTTGCTTTACCTTTGTCTAATGCCTTTTTTCTTTTACATTTATAGCAATAATTGGCACTTATCTGGAGCGACTTACATTTTTATGTCATTATACATCTGAACAGTTGAGGACCTTGCTCAAGGGCCCAAAAGTGTCAACTTGGTGCTTGAACTTGGAACCTTCCAAACCGTAGTCCAATGCCTTAACTCCTGAGCTACCCCTACCTAACAAATGTTTACTTAAAATGGTGCTAGTTGCTTACTTTGTTGCATTTTGCACAGCTTCTAGAAGTCTTGAGATCTTTCTTCAGTTATGATAATAGTGGTGGTAGAGAACACTGTTAGAGGAGAGAGGCCAGGAACCAGAAGGCTTTGGCAGCTGAAATAATCAGTTTGTATAACCATGATGAGCAGAAAAGCACTTCAAGTCTTAAGGCGAATGACCGACAACAGCAGGCCACATTAGTTTCCACTTTAGTCAGCCACGAACAGAAATCTTTAATGTCTTGTTCAGACTGCCAGCTCAGATCAGATGTTTGACTTGTCTAGATTGGAATCACTCACTCGCTTACACCCTGTCTTTACTGTTTTGTCCAGTATACAGGGTCGTGGGAGGTAGGGAGGAGCAGGAGACTTGGGGCATGAGTTGGGTTATCCCTGGACGGGGTGCCAATCCATCGCAGGACACACACACTCACACACTCACACACTCTCAATCACACACTATGGGCAACTTGGAAATGGCAATTTGCCTAATCTGCATGTCTTTGGACTGTGGGAGGAAACCGGAGTACCTGGAGGAAACCCACCAAGCACCAAGGGAAGAACCTGCAAACTCCATGCACACGGACCCGAGGCAGGAATCAAACACGGACCCTGGAGGTACAAGGCGACAGTGCTAACCACTAAGCCCCTGTACTGCCTAAATGGAAATCAGGTTACTTTCATGTAGTCCCACATTGCATGTGATTGTTTCAAATCCAATCTAAACCACTGACAACACAATACTGAAGTTCCAGTCCACATGATTAATATGTATGGACATGGATCTGTGGTTAAAAAAATGACTGGGGAGATGATGGAAGAAATCCAGATGTAAATAAATATTTATCATTTATCAGTTAAGTCGCTATGCTTTGGCAGGTTGCAGAGGGAAACAGTTCCACTTTTGACACTATTAGCGCTCAGTATGTAAAAGCCGTGCCTTTAAATTTTCTATGCGAGTAGATTAACCATGTATTCAGAAGGAGCGACTGGCTTAACCGCCGTATGGGAAAGGAGAACAGCAACACCCTGGACAGAGGATGGAGAGAAAATGTCTGATGAGGAGGAAAGCTAGTGAATGCAAGAGTAGAAACATAGCCAAATACGTACATTCTTCTGAACACAAGCCTCTGGCATCGTTACAACAGCAACAAGTGCAGATAGTCAACAATGTGTCAGATTTGGACTGCCAGTCTGAAGAGAGCCAAATCCGATCTGATTATTTTTAAATAATGGTGCAGACAGTCTGTCCTAAAGATCAGATTAGTGAAAGAAAATCAAATTTGCCTGAACTCTGAACAAGGACTAAAAGATCATATGGATTATTCTAAAAGAGTCAACTCTAAAAGTATATTTTATAGCCAAATACTATCTGTAAAGAATTAAGGCGGCACCACGGTAAAGTGGTTGGCACTGTCACCCTGCACCTCCAGGGTCCAGGTTCGATTCCTGCCTCGGGGGCTGCGTGCATGGAGTTTGCATGTTCTTTCCTTGGTGCTTGGTGGGTTTCCTCCGGGTACTCCTGTTTTCTCCCACAATCCAAAGACATGCAGATTAGGCTAATTGCCGTTCCCAAATTGCCCCTAATGTATTAATGAGCATGTGTGTGTGGACTGCAATAAATTGGCACCTGTCCAGGGTGTACGCCGCCTTTTCTGGGATAGGCTCCAGGGCCCCTCCATGACCCTGTATACAGAATAAAGTGGTAAAGATAATAAGTGAGTGTGTAAAGTATTATGAGTTTTTCCAATATAGTATAAACAGTTCAGTAGTCAGAGAGCAGGAGACGTTCAAGACTGAAGCTTTTCCCCTTCTGTGTCATTAAAGTCATCTTCAGACAAAATCAAAATTTGAGAAAACAAACAATAAAATAAACGATAGTGCACTCCTGCACATCAATATGACAAAACGAGCCCTTAATTAATTTCAACTGGTAAATGGGCTTATCGTGTTGCAGAGGCAATTACAGCAAATGGAACACATTTAGATAATCAGAGAAACTCCGCGACTCGGGATCATAATGTGCCTGACTAATGATTTCATGCTCGCAGATGCCTATTGGGTATAAGACACATTAAAATGAAAGGTTTCACGAGATCGTGCGATAAAGTTAATGACAGAGCAAAGTGCCGAATGTACAGCCCGTTACGTTTTTTTTTTTTTTTTACGCAGATTTTGTACGGCGCGATAAAACATACGGCTTCAGCACAATGCAATTACCCACGGCCTTAATGAAGACTTTCTCACACAGGACTCATCTCATGGCTTAGTGATCCTTGTACATCAGTTACAGCAATAATGTGTTGTGCAGTGCGCTTACATGTCTTAATGAGGATTCTCACACGGGTGCACCGAAGCCTTGGAAAAACAAATAGACAGTTAGTTATTGTATTTGAGTGGCTTAATTATATACGGTATGCTGTATTATGATAGTGCATATGTTAGCTCTGCAGTGCATGTAGTGTGTGTGTGTGTGTGTGTGTGTGTGTGTGTGCCTTGATAAAGCAATGCAATACAATTATCTCACAGTTAAGTGATTTCTATAGTACAATGCAATTACTTACGCTACAGTATATTTATATTAGAAGATGGCAAGCCAGGTGTTTTATCTTTGATGTTTTTTTGTTTTTGTTTGTTTCATAAGGAAATTTATTTGTCACGTACCTTAAAGCCTACGGTGCAAAAGTTTGGACACTAACTCCATAATCATTCCATTTGATTTTTTTATTCTTTCTACTGAAGGCAACCAAAATATACAATAATCTCCTTTGAACAGTTGATATTGAGATGTATCTGCTAAAGTACTTCTGCTCTGTAAAGCCTTCATCATGGCTCTAATCTGAGGTGCTGTTTGATAATTGGTGATTTCTGAGGCTGGTAACTCTAAATGATTTCCTCTGCAGCAGGGAAAGGAAGGTCTTCATGAGAGCCAGTTTCATCATGGTGCTTGATGGGTTTTGCAAATGCATTTGATAATACTGTTCTTGCAAGAACTGTTCCAGGAACAGCTGACCTCCATGTCAGAGTGTTGGTGTTAATTAATTACCTAATGCCATATGTGTTATTTCATAGCTCATCTCCAGTATCATTCTCGAAGGTAGATAAAATTCATTTGTGCCCAAACTTCTGACTGGTACTGTATGCCAGAAGGAACATTTGTGAAAAGGCAGGACATGAGTGCACAAACTCAAACATTATCATAAACAAGAGTTCAGAGAAGGTCAAAACACAAAACAGGGGAGTCAAAGAAAACATGGCTGGTAATTAAAGGGGGCCTATTATGCAAAACTATTTTTAGTCATTTTTGGATTTTCAGTTATGTGTGTGTGTGTGTGTGTGTGTGTGTGTGTGTGTGTGTGTGTGTGTGTGTGTGTGTGTGTTTGAGATATGTGTGGGGAAAAAAATCATTGAGTTTTCTG
>JAQMYJ010000014.1:20319374-20330568 GCA_030014305.1 Clarias laeviceps | reverse complement strand
CAATCACTGATCGCCACTATTTCCCAATGAATAATCACTAAACACCATCAATCCAAATGACCAATCACTGATTGCCATTGTTAAAAAAATGACCAAATCATTGACCACCACTGTCTCCCAATGACCAAGCACTAATCACCACTTTTCCAAATAACTAACAATTGATCACAACTGTTTCAAATGTCCAAACACTGATCACCACCGTTTGTCCCATTTTCACAGTTCTTATTTCCATTTTTTAAACTTTGAAATGATAAAAAAAAATTCCACAACCCTTGTTGTGTGCAAAACTGCATTCCAAAGTTCAGCTGAGACTCATATGAACATTATGCAGTCCAAGTGTAATAAACCACATGTGTATTTTTACAGTTACTGTGTATTTAGAACAAATGTAACTTTTTTTTAGTGGAACTAGCAGTATTGCTTAACAGATCTAACCACATGCCTACCTGGAACTGAGTCTAACCTGAACTTTGGAAAGCATTTTTGCATGAATTAAAGGGATTTGGACATGAATACTTACATTGTGCTCTAATTTGTATTTGATGTATTAATGGTCATGATAAATAAACTAATATACTGTACAAGATAGTAATCTAGCCTTGACATCTAGTGACTTTTAGCAAGTTTTGTGTGTGCTTTAGCTACTTTTTATAAAAAATAAATAAATAAAAAGATTTGGTAAGAAGTACACAGAGTTTAAAGTGTAAGCAGACCGAGCACTTGTAAGCTCTGTGAGTTGCCTGGACATTGACTTTGTACATATCTAAACCTGGATACAAATGTTTTGTATTTCAATTCAATTTGTCTCTCAAACCCTGATTTCAGTCTAGACATGCAAAGCTTTGTGGACAAATATCTTACAGATACAGGTACTAAAGAGGATCAGGGAGCATGAACAAGTGTTTTAGAATCCTATTCATAACTTATGAGCTGATTGGCCAAGAGGTTAAAAGCACTAGGCAGAAAAAAAAAAATTTAATCAATCCATTACTCAGTCAATCATTCAGCCAATAAAATTTGGGCGGCAATTCAGAAACTGGGTGCAGCCATGAAAGAGTTTTATTAGCTTGAATCTACTATATAAAGCTAACAATAGCGATCTGGAGGTTTTTTTTGTCTAATATGTCTCTTTTGATTGAGAAATAGCAATTAAAGTAAAAAAAAAATAAATAAAGTAAAAAAAATAAATAAAATGCCATAATAAACCCTGTATTTATTATTATTATTTTTTTAACCTAGTTGAAGAAATGATAAGCTTCAGGCATTCAGGCATCATAAATCACACTGGCAGCACTATCAGCAGATGATTTTATAATGTAGATTTTAAAAAACGTTATGATAATATTAGGGCTAGCAATATTAACATGTTAACACATGTGATTTAATCTTGAAATTTTAAGGCATTACTATTTTTTTTAAACACAAATTAATCACATGACCCTAACTGCTTCCAATAATCTGTGTGGTTACCCGCCTGTATGTGATAATGGTATTTGTTAAATAGTAATTTTTGAGATATTATAAAACTTCATAATCTGTTTTCTCTAAGCAGTTTGTCATGCATTTATTTATTCAAACACTGCATGTATAAATAAATAAAAGGAAATCTGAGGATTTTAAAATTCCCAGTTCCCAGTTTTGGACCAGCAATTTATCAAAAATAATCTCACGTCCTGCCAAATGAGCTACAGTATAGTATGTTCATATCAAGCATTCTGGCAGTATGATATGAACACACTATTGCTTATTTGGCAGGACGTGAGCTTATTTTTGATGGAGTGCTCACCTAGCTGATACAAAATTGGGCTAATATGATCTAGTGCTGTCAATCAATTGACAATTTTAATCTACTTAATCGCAGTCATAGTCTGAGATTAATCACAATTAATCACAATTTTAAAATACTCAGATTTTTAATCAGTGAGAACAACTTTACCAAATGAACAGAGGCAGAGAGAGAGAGAGAGAGAGAGAGAGAGATCTGACTGGCATTCTGAAAAAGGAAGTACGGTTGCCATGCGCAGCGTAAGAATCCCAAATCAGGAAGTTTCGAGGCCGATTTAGTGCTCTGAGCCGTTCGAGGTCAGGGACGGGCGGATCTTCTCCTGATTTCCACAGTCTTTTAAGCCTGATGCAAGGACGAATGAAGTGGAATGCACCGTGTCCGTGTCGGATTCAGAGTCCTGAAGTGGATTTCGATGTTTATTTTGCCTGAGTTTCAGGGACGGAGCTGAAAGCAAATAAATGAAAAATAATACACTGAGCACACGAGCATTATGAGACCCAGACAAATAATCCTGCAAATACGCTAATTGGTATTACTGTTAACCACTGAATCGATTTGCTAACTCAATTCATCTCACACTGCATGTGATCCCTGACCTCTATGCTCTCTGTTTACCACCAAAAGCATGGTGGTAACTTCACCATGGAATAAAAGAACACCCAATTGAATTTTCTTTTAAATCAGACAACACATTAGGACGGATTAGACACATAGGCCTAGTCAGAGACAAGCTTCAAGTCACAGAGAGATGACCTGAACAAGGACTTATAATCCTATTTATGTTATTAATCTCTTTTTTTCGTTTTATATTGACATTGTTCACCAAAAGTCATAATAAAAATCGAACCAGGACTTTTGATGAAATTTCTCTTGGATGAAGGCGTAAAACCGATTGAAATTTACAGAAGACTTCACATGATGAGACTCTTAGCAGCAGTAAACATTTTGATGGTGAAACATTTTAACGAATGGATAACTTTTTGCCTACAGTGCTGACCTTGCTCCAAGCCATTCCCACATGTTTGGGGCCTTAAAAGAGTTCCTGGGAGGCCAGCATTTTGGACTTGAAACAGGCAGTTTGATCGTGGCTCTGGTGTACTGAGAGAACTTTCTACCTTGATGGTGTCCAAGCAATAGTGAAACACTGGGATAAGTGCATTAGTGTAGCAGCGGATTATATAGAGAAATAAAGGGAGTTTTTAATAACTGTGTTCCATTATTTGCTCAATCAAAAGTCCCAGGTTGACTTGAACTTGTATATTTCCAAGCTCAAAAGAACAATTTTCTGAGATTTGAATTTCTATAATAAGGTGGAGCCAGTGGTAGCTCAACAGCTTATTCTTAGAAGGTGAGAGGGTTCAAGCCCCACCACTGCCATTTTACCCCTGCTGGGCCCTTGAGCAAGGCCCTTAACCCTGCATTCTGACCCTTGCTTTGAGAGGCTTATCACTATAAAACAAACATGAAAATATTTCACAAAAAAGTTCCTGGATGCTGTAATTTTTTTTTGATATTGCTGACATCATGCTAAAATTACTGTAATTAAAAGATTGTAGACGGAGGTGTTCAGCAAATTGTTTAAAGGGATTTCAGAGCAGTGACCTCGAATAGTTATTCATCAGTTCAGCAATACAAGAAAGTAGCATTTTTTTTTTGATAGAAAAATATAGTATATATTTTCTATGTAGTATATATATATATATATATATATACTATGCCAACAGGTAATGCGAAACTGGCTCAAGGTGTGAGCGAAGAGGGTGAATGAGTGCATGTTCTTAGAATCCCAGGATGTACAGTATAGTAAATAATGACAAAGACAGTATGAACAGTTTGACAGCAAAAATCATTAAACACCATTTTCAGAGTTTTGGCAAACTAACTCTCTGACATACAAGGTTGTCTATAAATAAAAAAAAACAATACATAGCTTAGATTTAAAAGCCTTAAACTTTCATGTTTTGAGCGAAGCACAACACGTAACCACCTGATTTTCAAGCAAAATGGTTATGACGAATCACATTACTTCTTTCAGTCAAGTGATTAGTGAAGTAAAGATACTTCCTGTGCAACACAGTGCTTCCTGTGAGTTATCGAAATGTGTCCAGAGGGTTTTTGGAGAATGTTGAAGCCAAGAAAAGGATGTTCACACAGTGTCATTGCCACTGCATCACTCCAGCAGTAATGTGTTGCTTTACATGCATGATATGTCAGCAAAATAGGACATTATGCATTGATTTGGATGTTGTTCAAACATTATTTTATATACCTAATAAAAGCTATGTGTGATACTGTAGTGTAAGCACTGTGGTGAAGCAGAGAAATAATGTTACAAAACTTACAATATGCACAAGAGATTTGTACACAAGACATACTGTATGAGATGCTCATGCTGTGTGTGGAAAGCTGTTGGGTAAACAGTGCATACCTGTACTACAGTATGACAACGAGCTGTCGTCATGTACTAAAGTAAATCTGAAAATGCTAAGAGGAGGCTGATGATGCTGCAAACTTTTTGTATTGTTTATAATGTTTCTAAGGAGTTTTTGTGTACAACAAAACTCAACTAATCTAATTTGCTGCCACTGCTTTCTGTTTTCTTGAAAGCCTGAGTTTGCAAATTTTTTTTCTATTAAAACTACACCAACATATTATTGATAATTTCACACCTAAATAACCACAAACACAACAGCAGGCTAATTTATTCATAGTGCCAAAACTATGGGAGGTGAAATTATTGGGTTTTGGAAAATTACACAAAATTCACACTAATATATCGAAAAACGATTTTGACAAAGAAAAAAATCTGCTTTTTAACACCCTTGTGACTCAAAGAAAACATGCACAAAATATTTTTATCAGTTTGGAATCCTTGCTTCATCTGAAAAAACTTGCTCTAAACATCTACAATGGATTTACTGTACTGTATCTCATTTTGCTGTCAAACTGTTCATATGGTAATATATATATATATATATATATATATATATATATATATATATATAACAGCTTTTATTGTCAGTCTATAAGCAAGATTAAATGAAGTTCAGATTAGATCTTGATCAAGGAAATAATGTAAATGTAAAATTTTCCCAGAGGAAATAATGTAAATGCAGATAATACGTTCCAGCCACCCGAACATATTACCAATATTACCAATTTCCAACTCTGTAATCATATTTTTGCATATAAACACAATCAAAACATTTAGAAAAGTCATGTAAATTAAGTAAAATATTAAATAAATAGACATTAAACCTCACTTAACCTCAATTTATGATTCTCTTGGCACTGGCTGCTTTAAAAACCAAACTGAAAGTGACTCCCCATCCGTCCTTACTAACATTCTCGGGGCCCATGGTGCTATGTCTACACTGAATCTTGTACAAAATTAAGCACCCCCAAAGGCGAGGCTTTCCTATGCAATGGTACCACTGTATAAGCGATACATGGTTCAAACCATTAGCTGGCTAACATTAGCAGCATAAGTGCTCATCTGCATCAATCCAGATATGCTAGCCAATCATGTCCATTTGTGAATCTATGCAAATGTTTGAATTGGCAATTACTACATTATTATACAGTGAGACAAATCTCCAAGTGTGTGTGACTTTCCCCATAAAGACTGTAACTGTAGACCAGATAAAGTCATAGAACTCTGCAATGGCATCCTGTGACAAAAGGCTGCACAATTCACTTGGGATTTAAGCTGTTATGTTCATTTTCCATCTGTGCAAAAGTACACACCGAAAATCCCCAAACCAGCTTCCTGGATTTTTCAAAGCTAATATTCAAATAGAACTTTATCCTTTCATACAACAGTGGAGACAAACAGAACCTTCCCCAGAAAAGCATCAGTCAGAGGAGCAGTATTCATTTCACAGTTTAGATTCCTGAGAAGCTGAAGGATCTGAGCACTTTATCTGATGATCAGTCTCACGATGAAGAACCTTGAGATTTCTGTCTCTCTCTCCCTTTCTCTCTCTCTATCTTGCTTTCAAGTGGGCTGTCTAATGAAGGATCTGATTTTTTTTTGGATTTTTTTTTTTACTGTCTCTCTTTTTCCAGCCCATTCCCCATCTTTATCATCAGGTTCCATTGGAGCGAAGCAAACCGCTTAAGATTGAGTTTCAGGGTTTTGTCTGTGATACAGCTCCAGCTCCTCACTCTGGGCTGAAATTGGGTTATTTTGGGAGAAATTGTCTTATTCTGTAGTTTTCTGCTATTCCTATCGAGTTCGATTTTTTAAAAATTTGCTTTTTATCATGTTACTGCTAATCAGTAAAAGTTGCATGGATATTTCATTTGTCAGAATCTGGTGCTTCATGTAAGATCATGGATTTAGTCTATGTGAAAGTTTTGCCCATATTTACATAAGATCCTTTGTACAGTAACTTGATTCCTGAATTTTTGTCACCTTTTATTATAAAAGCATTGGCTCCAGACTGGCACAACTAAAAAAAAAAAATTGTGAATCAGATTATCCATCCATCCAAGAGAGTCCAAAAGTGGAAAAATTGACGTTCCACTAGATTTTGGAGCATGGCTGTGTTCATTCAGCTACAAGAACATCAGTGAGCTCAGGCACTGAGGTTGGATGTCAATAAAGCCTCAGTTCCAGGGCATCCCAAAGATGTCTAGTGGAGTTGACATCAAGTCTTCCAAGTTTGTCCATTTTAACCTTGAAAGCAATGTCTTTATGAATCTGGAATGGACACAGGGGCATTGTTATGCTGGAACACAATTGGCATGCTTACTTTCAGCAAAGAGAAATTGTAATATTATGCTACAGCATACAATGCTATTCTATAAAATTGTCTTTTTCTACCTATATGGCAGAAGTTTGCAGAGGAATTTGGATGATTTGACTAACATACAGTATAGATAACTGGATCTCAAGTTTTTGTGAGCTAACATCCATCCAGCTATCCATCTACGTAGGAACATCTGTAGTCCAACTAGGGACCTTGGAGGCCAACGGTGACCATTGTATTTATCCCCATTTTTATGTGCACCAATGCACAAAAAAATTGCTTCAATTGCAAAAAACAATTGAATCTTGTCTCTGGTCTGCATGTGTGGAGTTTGCATATTCTCCGCATGCTTAGTGGATTTCCTCTTAGCATTCTGGTTTAAAAGGTTTACCCCACTTTGTGCCGTGAGTTACCTAGGATAAGCTCCATAAGCTGTGACCATACATTAGTGAGCTCAGGTTATCCCAAAATTGTTTAGTGAAGTTGAGGTCAAGTCTCATGCCATTCATGAAAACCATTCATTCATGGAGCTGGCATGGACACAGGGGCATTGTTATGCTGGAACAATTTTGACCCACTTAGTTCCACCAAAGGGAACTTATAATGTAATGCTACAGCAGGTACATTATAATACACAGCTATGTGGCCGCAGTTTTCAGAATAACCACATACGGATGTGATGAGCATGTTTTTTGCATGATGCAACTTTGAACAAATAGATAACAGTATCAAAACAAGGTTTTGTACGCTGACTGGAAAATTTGCACCAATGCACCAAAGAACATTTTAATACCAAGTCATAAAAACAACACAAATCACCATATAAGCCAGACAACTCATCAAAAAACAAACAGACTTGCAGCAAAAGCCTTCAATGCACAGTGCAATGATTTGCTCTGGTTATCGGCTCACAACTCATCTGTTTGTGATCAGATGGAGGGAAAAAAAAAGTGAAGCAAAGCCAGATTTAGAGCTTTTGCTCATGGAACATCTGTGCCTCTGTGCCTGATAGAAGCCAGAAGGAAAGCCATAAAGCGTGTGAAATCCAATATGACTTTCTTGTTGCAGTTGTATGGCTATGTGCAGTTTTATAATGGACGTCTTAGAGGTTCTTCAGATATTATTTACAGCTAAGTGTATTGGATCTTTATCCAGTTTAAAAATGTATAAAAAATACGCTCAGTTCTTATTTGTGCCATGCTCAGGTGGCAACTTTGGGTCTTGTGAGGTGAATATAGACTTGCAGATTGGCAGCTTAATAAAGCAATTTATAAATAACTCATGAGAATATAAGGATTTATGTAATGTTTATTAATAATGAATTATACCTTCTTTTATCTGCTCCGGTCAAGGGGTCACCACAGCAGACCATCCGATCCGCACACACAACTTGGCACAGCTTTTATGTCGGATGTTCTTCCTGACACAACTATCCCATTTTTTTTTTTTTACCTGGCTTGGGACTGGCAATGCATACAGTGCCTGGGTAGTATGGGGTGTGGCAACCCACCGACAGCAGGCTTGAACCCAAACCCTCAGATTCTCAAATCCTCAAATCAACAACCGAGAGCCTTAGCCACCTGAGACACCACTCGCCCTCTCATTTATTAATAATGATTTAAAACAAAAAAATGATCCATAATGGTTATCCATAGTGCCTCACACCTACAGGGTTGGGGGATTGAATCTTCTCAGGTTTGCATGCATGAAGGTTGCATGTTCTCCCCATGCTTAATGGGTTTCCTTATGGTATTCCTGGGGTACTTGCACAGTGTTCGGGTCTGCAGGATAGGATGATATCAAATTGCCCATAGTGTATGGCTTTGTTTGTGTTTGTGTGAGATTGTACCCTGGGATGGGTGAGCATCGGATCCAGTGTGTACTTCAGCTTGTGCCATGAGTTCACACAGAATAAGAGGAATAAACAATGTATGGATGGAAATTATCCAGGTAAACTTTTGCATCCAATTATAGGATCTACACAAGCCACTCAGTAATCAAATATTTTACTGTTGGACAATATCTAGTAAAAATAATGTAAAATTCTCAATCCTGATTAATCAAAAGGTATGCATCAGTTTTCTATAACATGAGCTCTGGGAATACACAGATGTGTGCCATTCCATCTATGGTTAATGTTTTCATAAAGAGATGCTTATTGAACATTTGTGGAAGGAGTCTTCAGTGCCAGCAAGCACTATAATTTGCACAAACAAAACCCAGAAGCCATACGTATTATACGGGGTGGTCTAATATCACATAATGCTCGTTCAATCTACGACAGATAATTGCAAGGCAGATAATAACAATTATTTGGTCAGCCAGCTGGCAGGTAGGGCCATGACGGCTGTTTAAACTCAAAACATCGGCTCTTTAAATGACATGCTCGGTGAATTAGCACCAAAAACCTCAATCGTGTATAAATATCTGGGTCAGGAGTGCACAATCTAGAAAACATCAGTGGGGTGAAGGACATATTTAAGAGTATTTTGGGTTGAGGCAAAGCGAGAGAGAAAGAAAGAGGGCATAATGAAAGAAAAACCTAGACGTAACTTATTTTAGCTCATTATGGGTGATAATTCATAATGACCTCGATGACTGAAAATCGTTAGCCTTGCTATTTTCTCTTCCATTGTGGACCTGGTGATTATATGCAGCCTGGATGTAATGTTCTATTGGAAGGGAAAAGAGTTTGTTTTTCGAAATTAGCACTGACTGGAAGCAAATCCTGTATTCTTTCCAAATCATTTGCATTAAGTACAATGTCTCACTTAATGCCTCTCTTCGGGACAAGTGCTTTAGCTGTGTGTGTGTGTGTGTGTGTGTGTGTGAGATCAGAGTGCTTTATTTGGGCATAAATAACTCTGATAATACACTGACCTCGTTCTAGTCAAAATATCAGACTAGTCAGATAATTAGCTGACTGGCTGCTGAAGTTATTATCATCTGCTGCAAGAAAGAAGCAAGAAACTAATGAAGGAATTCACGATGCACTTCTCTGAGTGTTCATTTTTGGAAATCTCTGTCTCATATCCTGCAACTTGTTTAAGTACTCCCCCGCTTACACTTTTTCACATTTTCTGGTGTTTCATCTGACAACTGAAACTTTTATTTATGTAATGAATCTACACAAAATTGCCTGCAACACTGAAGTGAGGGGGAAAATATCTAAAAGTTCTAACTGCATAAAGGCTGATTTATGATTCTGTGCTATGTCTGCACAGAAGGTCTCGTCTTATACCCTACACTGCAGCCTGACGTGAACCACGTTATTACTCATAATTGTAGTGTTGGGTTTCCACCATATTTAATGCTTCACGCTATAGAAAAAACCATGACCAGGCAAAAAAAAAAATAAAAAGGCACAATCTGAAATAATTGGTCTGCATCAAAGTCAATCAGTCAGTCATCATCTATACCACTTTGTCCTGTATACAGGGACTGTGGGAGGAAACCCACCAAGCACAGGGAGAACATGCAAACTCCATGCACACAGATCGAACCTGGTTGGGAATCAAACCCGAACCCTGGAGGTGCAAGGCGACAGTGTTAGCCACTACATCACTGTGGCGCCGTCGTTTAAAAAAAGTGTTTAAAAGATAATTTCCACATGAATAAGCTGTGTGTCCATAAGAAAAGCACTTGTTAGTGAGATAGGGAAGTTACTGATAGGGACAAAAGAAAAAAAGAAAAAAACAAACAAAAATTGATATTTTTGCAATTGATAAAATCATGTGGTCTGATGAGTTCAGATTGACCCTATTTCAGAGCGATGGCCACTGTACAAGCCTCTGGAGGCAGTGTTATCATCTTTGCTTGCTTTAGTTGCTCGGGTCTAGACTCAGATTAATTAAGTTCAAATTAACTTCTTAAGTAAAACTATTTGCAAGGGAAAAAAAAACAGGCAATCTAAATACTACTACTACTAATGTTGTTGTTGTTGGTCTTTCGGCTGCTCCCGACAAGGGGTCGCCACAGCGGGATACCCAGTCCGCACTACAACTTGGCACAGGTTTTACGCCGGATGCCCTTTCTGACGCAACCCTCCAATTTTATCCGGGCCGGGCCTTCCGCATGGCAGGCGAAACACCTACCACTGAGCCACCAGTGCCCTACTACTACTACTACTACTACTACTACTACTACTACTAATAATAATAATAATGATAAAACATAAATCAAAAACTGGGGTTGGCACGAAGTTACAGGACAACGAATCGACTGCAGTAAGGCTGGGCTGGATTGGAAGTCTGGGAAATAGGGAAAGAGTCAGAGAATTCCAGTAAGCCAGTGATGATTAGATTGCTTAACTGAAGCTGTGTCACAGATCGGATACAAGATGGTGTGTATGTCAACCAGTAAAGTGCCTGATAACCTGGAGGTGTGTCGGTAATCAGGGGAACTGTTACGGGGAAATTGGAAAATGGAATTTGTTGGCGCCATTTCTGTAGCTAGTTGTAGCTCTGTGTCGTGAAATTTTACATCTGGTCTGACCCTTTGACCTAGGGATCTCTCCACCTCTTTCAGAAATACCTTTGGATTCTTGGTTGGTCCGTCCATCTCTCTCATACCTTATTTCCACTACACTGGTGCTCGGCCGGTGCTGGACTGGGAACCACCGAGAACCGGCCCGCATTTACACTAGACAGGA
>JAQMYJ010000014.1:20301040-20319274 GCA_030014305.1 Clarias laeviceps | reverse complement strand
TTTTTCTGTGGAAAAGCGCGGCACTGGTTCCAAAATTGGGAACCGGCACGGGAACCAGAGCAGTGGAAAAGGGGTATCAGTTGTGGTCCAACTCACCGTATTTGTAATAACCTTCTCTCTCTATCTCAGACCCACATACACACTCTGTGACTTTAAGGTGGATTTTTTTTCCCCCAGTCCAATCACTGTGTCGGAACGATTCAGTCCATCGGGGTAAAGAATTAAAAGACATGACCCACTTCCTTATTGACCGCTTATCAACATCTGAGAAGTGGGGAAACTTTGGATTGACACTAAAGCTGAAAGAAAGCCTGCCACGGGCCGGCTCATAAAAGAGAGCCGTATCAACTCGGTGACATAGCAATCGATCTCGGAGAACTTTCAGGCCGGCTCTCTCGTTTGTTACAATCAGGCCTGGACTTTTCATTGCCGCACTGATGGATGAGTTCAAGCAAAGGAATTAAAGGAAAGAAAAAAGAAAGCCTCAGTGACCCGGTGCCAATATTTAAAGTCAGAGTGAAAAGCTGGAATTGTATGAAAGGTCGACTGCCTTTGTATAAACAATCAATGAGTTGTGATGAAATGCATTTTCTGAGCTTCAATGTGATGTTGTTTGTATCATGTGGAGACAGATTTCTCTATAAAGAGACTGCTCGCATTTCGGCATATGAAACGACAGAATCGGGATTTTAAAAATTAAAGGCAAATATTGATCCGGCGGTGCAGTTGATATTTGCTCCACCTTTGATGACATCTTGCATTATTTTAACAAGTACCATGGTTTGGACAGAAGCTGGGCTTTAGGGACTGACAAACGTCTGAACACTGATAATATGCAGTGTGAATGAGAATCAGTGTGAATGATTCTAAACGAGAAAAAAAGAGCAGAAAGCTGCAATGCAGTAGAAATCAAATATGCTCTACTGTCTCTCTCTCTCTCTCTCTCTCCTCTCCTTTCTCTCTCTATGAGCTATGGCATTTATTATGTAAGGCATTAAAACACTAGCAGTTGTCTTGATATAGTAAAATAATGACCAGTGGCGTAATTATAGTAACGTATATATTCATCCTTGCATTTTCCCATATAGTTTATCCTGTGAAGGGTCACAGGGGGCCTGAAGTCTATCCTAAGGAAATCAGGGAACAGGGCAGGGGTGGATGGGGTGCCAACCTATTGAAGGGCCAAAGCTCATATCCACTCCCACTCACACCTTATGGACAATTTGGAAATGCCAACCAGCCTCATGTATCTGGACTATCGGAAGAAACCAAAGGAAACCCACCAAGCACCAGGAGAAGACGCAAACTCTTGTTGTGGCTAGTTCAAAGACGATTACCCAAAGATCACTCCGGAAACCAGGGATGTTGAGGCCAAAAGACTTTATTCTTTCCAGAATACAGCCGAGCAGTTTCTCTGCAGAGGAAAAGCTCTCATCTCTTCTACGATGCACGCTTATATACCTTTACGTGACACTTCTTCAACATCCTGTTCCCACCAACACAATACTCCCATACTGTACATGTGTTCTGTTTCTAATAAGATACAATGCTTCAATACAGTACATAGGTTTACTCATTCCCACAAGACACAATGATCTCATACATGTTCATCTTATGGCTAAAGGAAACATCACTCACTTAATTGGACAGCTTGTCCATGCGCTCCCATCCTACAGCCGGAAGCATCTGCTCTGTAGAGTCATACTGAGGCCTTGGTGGCCCAGCACACAGTTTTAAGTCATTAGCCTTTTTACTGGGTACAATGATACATTTTGCACTATATTGTTCCCTACATATATAGCAGATTAAACATTATCTGTTTAGGTACTGTACACAATTCATGGTTAATATTTTGTGGTTAAATCACTACACTCTACACACAGAATAGAGGCAAGATTTAAACACTAACCCGGAAGGTTTGTTTCATCACAAGCCATGTTGTTCAATTTATTTTTTTTTGGGGTCAGATCAGATTTGCATGTCTGATTTCTTTTATCTGACTATAATGATGGCAGCATGGTGGCTTAGTGGTAAGCACTGTCTCCCACTTCGGGTCTGTGTGCATGGTCTGAGTTTGCATGCTCTTCTGTGCTTGGTGGGTTTCTTCCAGATACTCCGGTTACCTCCCATAGTAAATAGACATTAAGAATAATCTGAATTAATTAATTGAGTGTGTGTATGAGAGTGTGCCTTGCTATGGTTTGGCTCCCTGTCCAGGGTGTACCCTGCTTTGTCTCCTGGGATAGGCTCCAGCCTCCACCGTGACCCGATATACAGGATAAAGCCGTATAGATGCTGATTAAGTGACTCTAATGATCTAATGACTCCAATGATAATCTCCTCTCAAACAGATACAGTATGTCTTTGCTTGTTCATTTCAAACAATGTATGCAAAATATCCTCGGGATTTTGCTTTGGTGGACAGCAAGCAGTTGGTCAACTGGATTTCTTGAGGTCCAGAAAAGGAAGAAAGCCTGACAGCCCACGTTAGCTGTTTTAGCAGCTGTTGCTAGTGCTGCTATGAAATCCCCAGGCTGCCTCATGAATTACAATCTTACTGTACCTCACTATTATATTAGGAATACTTGGGCATTGAGATTGTGAAGATAATCAATGATGGGTGCTATGATGAAGCAGAATTTGTGTTACCACACTAACAATTCATTGTTTTTCTCAATTGAAAAAAGTTTGAAAACACAGCTTATGGAATTCTGAGGAAATGGAAAGTTCTGGGCCAGAAAAGTGTTAGAAAGTGCAGAGCACTACTATTTTTATCCTGAGCCACGCCCTGAAAGACCAGCAGAGCTGAGCAGGGAGTTCCCTGATATGAGGTCACATTAGAGGGGAAACTTGTTTAAACTTTGGCCAATATAACAACAGAAAAAAAAAAGGAAGTATATTTATTTCATGTTTTTCTATCGGCACATGCACACTGGAGAACCTTCTGAATGTGAACGAGTGAATATTGCTTAATAGGTGACCTTTAAACAAGCATTTCCAAAAAAAAATTTATTTATGTCTTCAGTCTGCCACGTCATCCCCTTTGTAAGCTGTTACTGTACTTTAGTTGATAACCTATTAAAATGGGGTCATTCTTATAATCCTGTGGTTTGTACCATAGTTGTCCTATCATCAAAGCTGCTGTTATGGAAAATTGAACACCTTTGAACCAATCACATTTGAGAGTTCGACATCACTTGGTAAGAGATTACGCGCTGCACCTTTTTAGACCTTATAACTGAAAAGAGGAGGTGGATGAAACGAACAGAAAGGATTACAATCTCAGGCAGGAGGTTATGTCTCTTCCACCGAGCAATTACACAGACTGAGCAGGTAGAACTTCTCTTTTTTTAATTAAAAACCACATCACAGGTCGAGATAAACCAGTAAGGGGCCTCTCTAACAGATCTGCGCAAGATAGGTCGGAGAAAATAAATCAAGTACATGACTCACATCTGAACTTTGTATATTCAGCGTGGCAAGGCATTCGCTTTTATCTTCAAAAGCCTTTAGGGCACTGATGGATATCTTCATTTGGTTAAAAAAAAAAATCATGGCAACTGTTCTTAATGCTATGTGAATTTACAGTAAATAATACAGTAGGAGAAAAAAAATAATCAATGTTTTCATGCAGCTTTATGAACTGTTTTGGATGACGATGCAAAAGTTTGCACGCCCTATAGTTTTTCAATGGGGAAAAAGAAAAAAACTGTCTCTGATACAGAAAGTTGATAATATATTTGCACAACAATACAGTTCCAAACATGTTACAAATGCAACATGCAACAAGGCAAATAATAAGAACGGTATTTTGAGATGTTTTGACACAATCCCCTCTGTGCCTGATTTAAGCAAGATTGTGGATGACATCTGGCAGAGTGTGAAAAGTATAAAAAAAAAAAGGATTCATAATATAACAAAAAATACAATAAAATGTGGTGTGATGTGGCTTGATGCATAATAGACAGAAAAGTACTGTTATCACAATGAAATTAATTATTTTCCTATAACAGCATTATGAATTTTATTTCTTCCAGACAATGACAAAAAAAAATGACATTATATATTTTACATTTTTTTTTTAGATTTGTATAATGTTGTGGAGGCTTAGTGGCTAGCAATGTTACCTAGCACCTCCAGAGTCCAGGTTCGATTCCTGCCTCGGGGTAGGTGTGCATGGAGTTTGCATGTTCTCCGGGTACTCCGGTTTCCTCCCACAGTCCAAAGATATGCAGATTAGGCTAATTAGTGTTCCCAAATTGCCCGGAGTCTGTGAATGAGCATGTAAGTATGTGTGTGTGTGTGTGTGTGGTGTGTGTTTTCTGCAGTGGATTGGCACCCCGTCCAGGGTGTCTCCTGTATTAGGCTCCATGCCCCTGCGACCCAGTATAGCAGGATAAAGCGGTATAGATAATGAGTCAGTGAGTGTAATGTTGTGGAAGATCCATAAAACAAGTTACTGTTACCACTAACATTATACAAGGTAAACAGTCTCTCTTTCCCCCCCTTTTTAGTCTCCATTTTAATGCTTGGTTATTGTTGTTGCTGTTAAATATTCTCTTAATTATCCATTTATTATTATTATTATTATTATTATTATTATGATGATGTAGATCATCTGCCACGCTGCTTTAGTTGTTACATAAAAAATACAACATGATAATGAATTAGAACAAACACCTTAATATGACCTGTTTTTTTTTGCTTCATTATAATCAGAGGGGCATTAATAGATAGTGCAGGTATAGTGCAATAGTGCAGGTATTATAACAATACAAAGTAAATAATAATACTATATATACTGTACGAGAGATGGTCAAGTCAAACTGGGATCTGTGTTGAAATTTCAGGGGAGTGATGGCTAAAACTGATTGGCTTCACAGTACAATGATGAGACTCTTAGCTGCACTAAAACATTTGAATGATGCAAATGTTTTAAAGAAGGCCGTACATCTGTGAATGATGATGCCGGGCCGAGGTGGATCAGAGCCCACTGCAGTCGTCCTGTGAACATTCAGTGGAAGAGATGCATCTATCTGTGGGAACTGTTCACACAATCATCCACCAACACCACTTGCACGTTACAGGAACTCTGCTGGGAGTTATTGCCACATTCCCTGTACAGTCCTGTCCTCACTCAAAACTATTTCCGTTTAATTGTTTTGGGTCATTAAAGGAGTTCCTGGGAGGCCAAGATTTTAGACGTGAATCAGACAGGCCATCGGATCATGGCTCAAACGTACTGACAAAAAATATCTACCTTGATGGTGTCCAAGCACTAGTGAAACACTGGGATTAGTGTAGCAGAGGATTATATAGAGAAATAAAGGGAGATTTTGGTCTCATAACGGTGCTCAAAAATCAAAAGTCCCGGTTTCACCTGAACACCCCTCGTATTTATATAGACAGTTAGGCTTTAAGATCCCACAGCAATGTTACATTTAGAAAGAAAAACCCACTTGCGCAACTCATTCTCTTCATGCGAAAGCTAGTTCACAGACAAACCGGAAATCATCTTCATATGGAATTTGATAGAAAATATGACCTGATAAACTCCTTATTTTGTTACAGGTCAATGCATCTGTCAGGCAAGATGTTTAATTCATACATCATCCTCCTGTTTGCTTTCTAAGATTGCAGCTTTTCCGCTAGCAGGGCTTTGATAGCTGAGGAATAAATACCGTCCTTGACGTCGTTCATCAGCCTTGCCCGGATAAACAACTGCACTCGGGACAAAATGTAGTGGATCACATTATAGTGCTAATCTTTAAACTCTCGCCTCGGTTCAGGCCTCATTCAATATGTGTTAGCATCACTGCCAGAGAGAAGGCATTCACAATAACACTAAGACTCATCGACATGACAACCCCCTACCATCACCACCACCATCTCTCAAATCTCATCCTGAGAACAAAATGCTAATGACGATGTAATCATTGAACCTCTGCCTGGTAATCAAAATCTGTTTTTTTGCCCGCTAGACCACCCTGAGCATAAAATGAAACACATTGTACACTGAAATGTGTGTTTAAATATATTTTATATATAAATTATTCATTTTTGTTTTTTTACTCGTCATGTTGATTTACACAGATGCTCCGTGATGCAAAAGATTAACATGGGATTTGGTTCTCATTTTTAAAAAAAATTGGAAATGTAAAAGTTCAATGCTGCCTAAAACTAAAAAAGTGTGTAAAATGAATGTGTTGTTTATTTTAAAGAGGTGAAATAAACAGAATCAAATCACAGGCAGAAAACATAAAACCATAGTAAACTTCACTTACTCACTCGCTCATCATATATCCCGCTTTATCCTGTATACGGGGTAGCAGGGGGCCCGGAGCCTATCCCAGTAGACTTAGGGCACAAGGTGGGGGACATCCTGGATGTGGTGCCAATCCATTACAGGGCACACACATACATCATACACAATCTACGTGTTTTGGGACTGTGGGAGGAAACTGGAGTACATGCAAACTCCATGCACAAAGACCTTGAGGCAGGAATCGAGCCTGGACCTTGGTGGTGCAAGGTGGCAGTGCTAACCACTAAGTCACCATGCCACCCCAGGGTTAACAAAAAAAAAGGAGGAAGCTGGGAAAGAGAAAAAATAATGGCTTGGAAATGTGTGAAATTCACAGGGTTTCTGAAGTGGAATTTTGAAGCTTAACTGTTGGAGCTCTGGTTGTCACCACCCTGGCAGGAGCTGACTCCAACTAAACCCCAGTTAACCCATAAATGGGCAAATGGATGTAGCCTGGCTCTCGGCTGGAACATTCCTATTTATCTCAGTTATCACAAGCCTAGCGAGCTTCACTTTAGCCTTGTGAATCTAAGGAGACCAAAACCATTTTTGTACTAGATTGTAAACGCTTATTTCTTGTTGTAAATTTGGAAATTGCAGGATGACTGATTTTCTGATGACCTGGCACTTTGGCCAAGAAAAGTTGTCTGATTACTTTATTGAGTTAAGGATTTCCATAAACACAGCAAAACCACACACACACACAAGAAGAAAAAAATAACTGTAAGAGAAAAAAAAAAATCTTTACTACATAAAAATGAAGACCTAAGAGAAAATACTACAGTGTAATTTCAATAATGGTGTGAATCATATCTACTGTTATGACTTTTTCTAAAAATCCAGGCCTTTTGCATGTTCTATACTCATTATACAGGATCCTGGCATCCAGGCCAAACCCACTGTGCAGTCAGTCCCAGAGAAGCTGAGATTCTGGAGGTTATGTAATAAATGCACATTATTCAAAAAAACGTCTAGATTTTCTTTACCAAAATCAAAGCATATTACGAAGTCCTATTAAATCCCTGGGCTCCAATGGGTTTAAAATGGGCACAAGATTCAAGGGACACTGGAGTTGAATGAGCAGTCACATCTGTTGCACTATTATTACACTGTGTTTAATGTCAGGAACCTCATAACGTGACCACTGACTGTAAAACAAACCCTGAACACCACCAACCGGGAACTGCTCCAGCACCATGAATATCACCTAGTGAGAAAATCATCATCTGTAGGGTTTATCATCTCAATCACACAGCATGAGTGGCCCCCTTGCTGGAGGAAATGCTGGAGAAAAGGGACTAAGTAATGCTTAGTTAATGATTGCACCTAACTTCTTCTTGTTATCTGCTTCTTCCAGATTCCCCTGAAGGGGCACTGCCTCCAGCTCAGCCATGCTGCCATGGGACTTTATTTCTCTTCTCTTGCCCCAGCTACAAAGCTATGAAATAAACCTTCCTTCAGGGCATTTTAGTTAACACAGAGAAGGGTGGGTTAGAATAGAAATAGAGTTGTAGGGAATATGGAATTACAGTATGTGGGAAGAAAATCACATTATTATCATTTACTTTAACATGAAGAGTGGTGGCTCAGGAGTTTAAGAATCTAAGTTGTTGTTTGGGGATCTGAGGATACTGGTTCAAGCCATGGCGTCAGTGGGTTGCCATACCCCATACTAGCAAACCACTGCATGCCGCACCAGTCCCAAGCCCAAATAAAATGGGAGGGTTGCAACAGGAAGGGAGTCTTCTTTGTCAAACATAAATCTGCAAACACATGATCGCTACATTTTCCACAAGTTATACTTTTTATTACCCGGTCGAATACTTTGTGCCCAAATGATCTCTCACATATTGCACCTCACTTAGGAATCAGCTGTCCAGCTGCCTGAGCCGCTACATCTCACGCATTAGCGGCTAGTGTGTCTTATCGGCAGCGCACATGACTGCACCATTAGCATGCAGATCTTTCCTGCACCGTGATTAGCCAGTGGGAGTTAAATGATTTAATTTGAGAGTACAGACTAAAAATTTAATTCAGTGGTAGGATTACACCCAACGCTCGTATTTGATGCTAAGCATACATGCGCTAAAGTCAGCGAGGGCTGATGAAGCTGAGGCAGAGAATTTGGAGCTAATTGATGTGGGCTTTTGCATATCCCTGTGTACATACTTTGAGGAATATTAAAGACTGTTTTATGTGTTGAAGTGCTGGGAAATTATAGTGCAGAGCAGGTTGTGTGCAGGGTGTTCAGACAAAGACCCGAACACGACATTGAACAGCTTTATTTTTAAACCAGATACATTCTAAGCCTTACCTTGGCAGTGGTAGCTCAAAGGGTTTAGGCAATGAGTTATTGATTGGACGGTGGCCCCAACTCCACCAGGTTGCCATTGTTTGGCCCTTGAGGAATGCCTTTAACTCTATCTGCTCCAGGGGCACCACATCATGGTTGGCCCCCTTGCTATGACCCCAGCTAGGCTGGGATATGTGAAGAAATGTAATAATGCGTTTGGAATTATGGGGGGATATAGGGATTATACCCAACGTTCCTGATTTGAGCAACATTCTTCCATTCATCCATCTAGGACCCTCTGTAGTCCAGCTAGGGACAAAGGAGGCCAATGATGATTACCTTGGTATTTATTCTCATTTCACGACTGTAGTAGGACTACCGGACAACATTCACACCCGCATTTATACACTAGGGGCAATCTGGGTACGCTAATTCGCCTCATCTGCATGTCTTTGGACTATGGAAGGGAACCGGAGACCCCATAGGAAACCCACCAAGCAGAGAAAACAGGCAAACTCCATGCACACAGACCTCGAGGCGGGAATCGAACCCGGGCACTGGAGAAGCAAGGTGACAGCGCTAACCACTACGCCACCGAGCCGCCATATGAGCATCATACAAAGATATAAACACAGAGTAAATCACATGCTTATATCAACATGATTGTTTTCGTACGTTATTGTTTTTACATGGGTGTTCAAGTCAAACTGGAACATGTGATTAAATTCATGAATAAAAATGTAAAACTGTACATTTATAAAAGACAGTACAGTGATGAGACGCTTAGCTGCAGTATTGTAAAACATCTGAATGGCGCAAAAGTTTTAAAGAAGGCTATACATCCGTGAATGATGATCCCAGCCGAGGTGGCTCGGAGCTCACTGCAGTCTTTCCTGAGAACAGTGAGTAGAATGCCTGATTTTTAAAAATCGATAGATAATTTGTTGCCAACTTGTGGAAGAAAAGCATCTGTCTGTGGAAACTGTACACACAATCAGTCACGATCAAAACAGTACCATAAAAACCAAAAATCAGAAGCTGGTTACAAGTCAGCTGGAGCCGGTATAGCTCTGAGTAAGGTTTTAATCAGGCTTTTAAAAAAATATAGTATATTATTTACTCATTAAAATGGTCAGGAATGCTTGCAGGACTGTAAATAAACATAACGAGATATAAGCTGTAACTAAGATCATTGTAAATTTTAAATAAAATAAAAACATTCTATAAACTAAGCAGGCCTCTCCTCAGCATTGAACAGCAGCAAAGATACCTATTAAATCCTTGTATAGCAAAGCAGCCCTGATAAACAGCACATTATGTCTTAATTTACAGCTCATGTTTCTGCAAGCGAAGACATTAATGGCTTTTTCAGCTTGGCAGGACTGCCACGGGAAGCTAGGGTGCATCAGGGAAAGATGTTTCGTGGCTCTGCTCCGAAGTCAGACAGAAGACAACTTAGGCTTATAATGGGTGAAATAGATGAAAAAGAAATGCATAATTACAAAATACAAGTCACACACTCTAGTATTTAATTTGACCACCTTAAGCTTTGATTACAGCACACGGTGTGGTGGCCAATTCATGTGTGAAAACGATTCCTCTTTCACAATTTGCGTCCTGGAATATGGGCATAACATCAGGAAATTAAAATCAAAATCTAATTTTGATTCATCACATACAGTACACAACCATACACAGTAAGATATACAGTGAAATGCTTACACGATTGTTTGAGACCTAAAATAATATTTAAAAAATAATAATATTAATAAAATAAATAAGTAAGAGAGGCAAAATGCCAATAGAAAGGAATGTAAAATATAAAATCTACACTATATACCAATTTGTTACAATAAAATAAAGTATAATGTAAAAATATTTGATTATTGATATATCAGATTTTTGATTTTGATTTTGAATTTTGCAATATGTAAAAAGTATAAACTGTATAAAGAATGTGATAACCTGGTCATTCAAGCAACTTCAGGTCATAACATGGTTTCCAAAAGCTTGTACTAAGAGACCTTTGCATGATGGATGCACCGCTTCATGTGCTTCCTTTCTTACCCTGACATGCCCATGTCAATCTGATCACCAAGTCATCAGACCACATAACGGTTTTCCATTGCTCCAATGTCCAATCTTTATGATATCCAAACAAACTTAGGATCTTTTTTATTATTTTCTATTTTTTTATGAGTCTTACCAACCAGTGGTTTTCATATGGACACGCAACTGTTTAGTCCCGATCCTGGGCTCTCATCACATTGTGTTTGTGGAAATGCTCTTACTTTCATTATTATACACAGCATTGATGACTACTTCGTCCACAAAGCTGATGGTTCAGGCTTTAATAATGCATTAGACAATTCTTAATCCAATTTCAGTAAATTCAGCAGTCTTTTTGTTTTTATTTGTGTGATGCAGGTCGAGGATGTTTCCCAACAGAAATTTAAAATCATGCAACCAGAAAAGTCATGTGCCAGATTTGGTGGTGCTGTATTGACTGGCAAATAATCTATTTGCATATTTTTTATACATTTTCCTGAATTTGTACTCATATTAGTACAGGGGAACGGCTGGAACTAATCCTTTCTCACGTCGCTTGCATTTCTTTCCACTTCAGCTCTTCTGCATTTTAGAGCATTCTATCATCAACATGCCTCTGATGCATTTTTTAAGATCCAATCCAATCAACACTGTGTTTGCGCAATTCTCCTTAAGGGTGACTCTCTTTCCCTTGAGGAGGAGTAGCTTGCTTTGAAAAGGAATTGTCACCTCGCTTCTATCACTCCATCGTCCTTGAACGGAAAAAGGCATTCTTCTTGTGCTTCTCCCGTGCACGGTCACGGACGTGCCGTTCTTTTACATTTATTCGGCTTCAGATCCAATCTTTGCCTCAGCGTGCACTCCAAGGTTGAGTTGTAGATGAATAGGATATCTCTCCTCTTTTTCTAAGCTAAGTTTGTTTGCTTCTATGATGTGTAAACCCTCAAACCTGAAAATATGTTTCTGGTGTAGCATGAAATAATCGTTGATTGCTCACTCAATTACTAAATTATATACATTTTCTTTGAGTGCAAATCAAGAACATTTATGCACCGAATCTCCAAATCAAATTTCTAGACAGTGTTTAGGGTAGAATGTCAGAAGGCTTTGTTCAACTTTACAACATGTTGAAAGGTGGACTGGGTATGATAAATTACCTGGAGAAGACATTTAGAAAAAGGTCGGCACTGTCGTCTCGCACCCCCAGACTCCGGGTTCGAGTCCTGCCTCATGTCTGTGTGCATGTTCTCCTTGTGTTTGGTGGATTTCCTCCAGGTGGTCTAGTTTCCTCCCACAGTCCAAAGGCATGGAGATTAGTCTAATATGGCGTTCCCAAATTGCCTGTAGTGTGTAAATGAGCATGTGAGTGCGTGTGTGTGTATGCGTGTGTGCCCCGTGATGGATTGGCATCCCGCCCAGGGTTTACCCCATCTCGTGCCCTTAGTCTCCTGGGATAGACTCCAGGCCCCCTGAATACAGGATAAAGTGGTATAGAAAATATATTTGTATAATAATTGAGGTCCAATTTGTGATATAATCAGGTGTAAAAATGCCAGCTATGTTTTCTGATCCAAAGGAGCGGAGTCAAGAGTAAAAAAAAACAAACCAAAAAAAAAAGGATTTACCCTGCCTAGTACGCCTCTAACTAAAGTCTTGCTAAGAAATCTGCAATAGTGTGCTGCAAGCCTTGAGATATGAAATCTATCCATCCACTCATCCATCCATCCAGGACATGTGTTTACAGATGTAAATTCAGTGTATAAAATTTTACCTGCTATAAAAATAATGCATGAGGACTATAAGGTATGCCAAGTGAAGCATAACAGCACGCGTTTCTCCAGATCATTTCAATTTTCTGTCATGACCATTAATCGGCTCATTTTTCCACTCGGGCGACGTGCTTTGAAAACACCCCTATTCTCCGCTGAAATGATTCATTCATTTGGAAAGGCTGAGCTGTGCAATAATTTACCATGATGGTCAAAGCTATCTTAACAGCCCGGAGGCTGGCCCGATGAAGCATGTGGCCATCTAAATATTTATCACACAACCTGAAAACATGAGAGTTTAATTACCCCGTCAAAAAAAAAATGACCTCTATGAATATGTAAATAATTTAAACAGGAGCATTTCTCGTGGAGTGTGCGGTAAACGTGCCGAGCGTTAAAATGAATGTGACTAACGTTTGGGGAGGGGTAAAACCTGGGCCAGCTCAGAGATTGAGTAGAATCCGATGGGGGTGGTGGGAGGGAAGGATGGAGGGAGGGAGGCGAGAGCTGAATTATTTACATGCGGATAATCAATTAAATTTCACATGGAGCCGCCATCTGGGCACGAGCGAAACGTGGACGAGTAACGAGAGGAAAATGAGCTAGAGCCTGAGTGCACATTAATGACAAACAGCATCATTTAAAACCTAAAATCCATTTCGCTGTAGTGAAAAAAATGAGAAATGAAACAAGCAGGGCGACCAAGCGATGATGATGATACTGCTCTTGTTATATGGCACTCCATATAAGAAACATTAAATCTGCATCCTGTAGCAGCTCCTTCATGGTTTTCATCTCCGCCTTATAAAGTTCTTAGGCTATTTTTATATATATATCCTGTCTCGCCATAGCCTTGACCTAAAATGCAAAAAAGTCTGAAAGCTCTAAATAAGTACTGCATGGAATTGGACCTACGGTTATTAAACATTTAAAAAGCAAATGGGATAAAAATGCAGACTCAGGCTTTCGCCTCCGTCTTGCCTCAAGCCAATGAATCCTAATTTGCAAGTCAAGTGAAGGGTTATTGTTATGAAGGTTTATGCTAGCCATAACAAATTCTGCCTGAAACAATGTCGTTATTGTGATTGCATTGAGCTCTTAGCTTCTTAGCAAAAGATTTATTATGATTTTTCCCCCCATTTCTTGTTAAAGTTGTTCTCTCTAGTGTCTTGTCATGCTAAATTGCCATTTCCAATTATTAATGAAAGATCTTTGGCAAAAAAGCTGCATTCATTGATTTATGGATATATTGATTTATTTACTTGTTCATGAATGACGAACTGTGGATAGCAGGAGTTCGAAGATGATGCCGCAGATGGCGGCTTTGGTACAGCTCTCTCTAGTACTTTCTTTGTTTTTGTTTTTTTTCCTCTCTGGGTTTGGATAATTAAACCAGATTATCTTCAGTAGAGAGGAACTTTTCCCCTGGTGGGCTGTGATGGTACTGCAGGTGAGCTGCAAGAGATTATGTATATACAGTGTAACCTTGGATTATGAGCATAATTCATTCCTGAAGCGGGCTCGTGTTCCAAAACACTAGGAAATCAAACTGAATTTTCCCATAAGACATAATGGAAACTCAAATCTTATAATCTTCTCATCTTATACAGTTACCCTTCCTCCACTCTTTTCACACACCCACGTGCACACAGCGGAAATACTGTTTTACTGGAACAATAAACAAGAAATCTCTCTAATGACACTCAATTGAGCGACACACTAACGGAATCACTGCTGTAAAGTAAAAATAAAACAAATTAACCTGCACTTTACCTTTGAAAAGAATCGAGACAGAGCAGTGTTTCTGTGTAGAGCAGAGAGAAAGAGTGTGTGTGTGTCTGTGAAGGCGAAAGTAGGAGGGGTCTGTGTATGTGTGTGTGTGTGTGTGTGTGTGTGTGTGTGGCATGGTGTCCAATGACTCGCGCGGACACAGACACAAAGAGCAGGTTGAGCTTTGAGCAGAGAGAGAAAATGGATCTTTAACAAGAATTCATAATCATAATAATGGCAAAAGGAAAGCTGTTAAGGGAGAATCATCATCAACATTTTTATTGTCCAGTGTCAAACAGTCAGAATACAGGCTAAAAATTTACCATTTGTTGCGTTTATGAAAATAAAAATATATCGTTTCACTGAAACCTGGCTCAGTGAGTCCATATCTTACAGGCTTCCACCTAGTCTTAGTGGATGATGTAACTGAGCGATGAGGGAAAACAAATGCAAGTTTAATTAGCATAGCATACATATCTTAAGTTAATGGTGCAGCCTGAATGGCAAGACATTTTGTTCCCGCAAAGTCGACCTGAATGTCTTTTTCAGGTTTAAGAGGGAGAAATTTACACTCCTCACCCACTCCAGCCAAATGACAACTGCCCAGGAGTGAAAGTACTTTTAAATTCTTACTGTACTAGTAAGCCAAAAGTTGAGAGAAAAGAATAAACTATGAGTGCGGTGGAAAGTTCTGATGAATTACGGGATTTACTTTATATTTCCATTTATTCTGCTTTAGAATAGTGCGCTATACAATCCCTTGTTCTACACCAAGTAGTGCCCTTGATCAGGCGCATCGACAGCAATTCAGAACAACTTGGAAGCAATTATTAAGAAGACAAAGTGTTGTTTAAGATGACATAATGTTATTAGATGTGGTTTCTTGCTCAAAGTGCGTTTTGAACAAGGGTTTTGGCAGGGAGCTCCACTCCCCTTCTTTCTGGAATTGCATAATACCACTGGCACTGGTACTGTATTGATATGCAGTGCCGGACTATGCCGCCCTACTTTTCACCCATACCACTGCCCCATCGTACTGTAACTCCGGCAACCACCATACTGTACACTCCCACCCTGCACCCAAGATGTATATAAAAAGGATGTCTTTTCCAGAGGGAACACGTGGCCCAAACAGGTAATCAAATGGCTCAAATCTTTACTTAACTCTTTAACAGATACCATTACATGGAAGAATGACTACTGATTTGTCACTCATATCTGTAGTCATGAAGTCCTTTAATTAACTGTTGTTTAATTGAATGTAAGGGGCTTCAGATTGGTGTTTAAAACCTTCTTTCCAGAAATTCTCTCCTGCAAACTTTTCAAACTCTCACTTTGTACTAATGACGGTACATCTAAGGACTGAGTTGTTAAACTCCTGAAGACAACACTGTGGTAATCAGACACATCCAAGATAGTGACAGGTCTGCATATCAGTGGGAGGTTGAGCAGCTGGTGCTCTACTGCAGTCAAAACAACCTGAACGTGCTCAGGACTGTGGAGATGACAGTGGACATCCGTCAGCACTGCTTCTCTTCACAATATCTAACAGCTGTGTCTTGTTTGGGGACCTACAGTAAGTTTCTGCAGCCAAAGATCTAAAGTTGGAGACCAACAACAATATTTTCTCCAGCACCTGGGTGAGTATGGTCTGCCACAGGAGCTGTTGGTCCAGTAGTACACTGAAGTCATTGAATTTATCTTGTGCACATCAATCCTGGTCTGGTTTAGGGCAGCCAAAACCAATATAGGAAACAACTGTAACAAAATGTAAGACCAGTAAAAAATTTAATAAAATAGTGCTTTCATCCCCAACCTATATGTATGGCATGATCCAGGATCCAGGAACAGGAAATAATTATGGATTCCTCAAACTTTGGACACAACCCTTTTCATTCATGCTTTTCTGCCAGATACTACAGAACTCCTCTTTCCCTACATTCATTCTCATAAATAATTGTTTTTATCATTTGCTATTTGCATATTAACATCAAGTTGGTTTTTCAGACATTATGAGACCATGCTTCATATCTACAAATGCTGTATTGTACAAATTCTCATTTTTGACAATTTGCATATGGGATGCACATTATTAGCATCATTATTACCAACATGCACCATCATACCGACTCACACTTTATGTAAGTTGTTGTCATTATATAATATGTATAGTGTTTGTACTATACAGTATATTGCGGCTGTATGTTGTCTATATTGCGTGAAAGTCCACAACACCCAGAACCAAATTCCCTGTTACCATTTCTTTCCTTAACCTTGTCACAGATGTGTTGGATCTTGAGGCCTTCAAACAAGTTCAGTTACTGGCATGTTTTTGTGGGAATGCTAAACTCTAGCAACGCTGCACCACCAGTCCAACTGCAAGTAAACATTATTATGATATAACAGCTATTTTATATATTTGTTTAATTTCTAAGCAATGCTAATCAATACACCCCCACTTAGACAACCTGCTTTTGCTATACTAAATATCAATTATTGTACCAGCATAAGCTGGTAATAATATCCTAAAGTACAAGCAGTGTAAATGTACTGTACCTTCAAAAGTATTTTAGTCATTTTTAACTTCTCATTATGGTTTTGATGTTGCTCAACAGTAAGAACAATTACCCCTTCCGGGTACCACTGCACTGAGAATAGTTTGTTCTCAACATTTTTGTTTCAAGTTAGAAAACCTTGTCCAACTGCAGGTACTTTTTTGTCCATATAGTGTGTGTTGAACAGTGAAAGTTTAGATTTTTAGATTTTAAAATCTAAAACTTGAAATAATGAAATAATGTTTATACTAATAATAACTGTAAAGAGAGTAAAATCGCTGTATGTTCATTTTGCATTTCTGCAAAATCAGCTCTCAGATGCGTTCAAACAGTCTGAGCAGTGGTTACTGTAAATAATGCTTCCCGTTCAGCAGGGACAGTTTTATTGCCACTGACATGAAAAGCTTGCCAGACATTTACACACCCATATGTCTCTTTTGCTCCATTTTTCTGTCTCTCGGTTACTGTAATCAGCTTGTTAACCTCATTAGCCTGTTTTCCTTATTTGCTACTATGGATTTACCTGCGGTAACCCCGTTCGCTCATGTTATTGACCGCTTTGCCTGTTTTGATAGCGATTCTAGAAAATCCCCTTAATTAGGATCTATACACTACCATTCAACCATCTCCAAATCCTCAGTGTGAAACAAGCAAACTGTCTTGTAAAGTTTATAACTTTTCCTAAACGGCTTAATTTCTTTACTTTAACAGGTGAGTCTACAATTGAAAAGCCGTTCAGTGTCAAATAATTTACAATTATGTATGCAAAAATAAAGATAACATTTTAAACTTTTTAAATCACAGCCAATGACTTTCACCAGAACAGTATATTAATATAAAAAAATAATAAAAACTTTTAATAACTGGTATGTTTTTAAATACTTTTAACTGTTAATTAAACATTTACAGTGGTTTGCTTCCCAGGCTCATTATAACTTCAATTTACCTTGAAATCTAATAATTAAAAGACCTTAAAATATTTTTGCATTACTGAATGAATCCATTTTAAATTTCATGCTTGAAAAATAATTTTCTGAGGTCAACAATTTACATTTACTCAAAACCTGTTACCTGAACACATTCACTGCTGTAAAATGTTTCATATATAAGTCTTGTGTTCGATCATCATTTTCCTGAAAATCCTGAGAAAGGAAAATTTCTCTCATTAATTTTCCTTATTTTCAACAATGGAATGATTTTACCGATCAACTTTTTAACATTTTTATTTATTTTGTTTTTTAGAATTTCTCTTTTAATAATTCCTATGTTTAATTGTAGGGTGGCATGGTGGCTTAGTGGTTAGCACTATCGCCTTGCACCTCCATTTTGATGGTTTGATTCCCACCTCGAGGTCTGTGTGCATAGAGTTCCCTTTCAAAAGCTACACTCGATGCTGCGTGAAAACGCTATGGGAACATCTGTGTTGCCGGTTGTGAAGCATGTGTGTATCAAACACGCCAAATCTTGGCATATATAACCTCGGTCAGGTGACGT
>JAQMYJ010000014.1:20290464-20300940 GCA_030014305.1 Clarias laeviceps | reverse complement strand
GCGTGTTTGATACACACATGCTTCACAACCGGCAACACAGAAAGATGTTCCCATAGCGTTTTCACGCAGCATCGAGTTCCCGCTTTTTCAGGGAACAGGGTTACAGCAAAGTAACCCGAGACGTTTGCATGTTTTCCTCGTGCATTGGTGGGTTTTCTCCAAGTACTCCTGTTTCCTCCCACAGTCCAAAGACATGCAGATTAGGCTAATTGGTGGAGTGGCACCCCATCCAGCATGGACCCTGCCTCATGTTCTAAGTCTCCTGGGATAGGCTCCAGGCCCTCCATCATTCTGTATACAGTATAAAGCGGTATAGACGTTGAGTGAGTAAGTGAATGTTTAATTCTGTGCTAAAATGCATCTTGTCCAAGCAAAGAAACCTTGTCATAAGACATTATAGATTTACTGTGATATACAAGAAGATATACAAAACCTAATGGCACCATGACCAGTGAACCTGTCTAATAACTGTCTTTACTGAATGAGTTAATGCGCTTTTATGGATGACACTAATCTCATCTCCAAGCCTACGCTCAATAACGACATGCATGTAAGGATTGAGCCGAACATGCCGTTAACTTCATCACAAAACCTCGACACAGTGACACTTCCCTAAGCAATTGATCATAGCCGTAATTATGTTGACTTGTACACACTGACAGGATGAACCCTGTTGAATCTCTGCCCAGAATGTGACATTGTTAGCAGTCGTCCAATTACTGCCCGTGTCTTGCTTGGGAAGGGCATTCAATCTTGCATTAGACAGGATGCTCTATGCTGTTACGAGAATGTATAGGGGGTTGAGAGCAAATTAACGGTCGATAGCAACTCTCAGTTCTCGGATTCTGCCCTTCTGATCCAGAATGTGATTTGTTGATGTGTTGACAAGTCAAGACTAACTGAGAAAATCTGATCTAACACCTGATATAAAGAAAGGTCAACAGTAGCTTATTAGCTAATAGAGAACATAAAATATTCGAGATGGTTCTGATAAGGTTACAAAAATTGCTGCAACATTCCAAAAAATGTGATTCATAATTTTAGATAATGTTCTATTAAATTAAACATGTTTAGATGGATCAGGGCAGGGCATTACAGATTAATTACCTTAAAACACACATCAAGGCCAATTTTAGCTTTGTTTGTTTAACTATTGCTTATATCTATGAAATTACATAAAAATGATTAAATTAAAGCAAATATTGAAAAACCAAGAAGCTAATTTTTAATGCAGATTTTTTTTTTTTAAGTTTCGCTACAAATTTTTTAATTTTATTTTTTAGATAAACATACAGTACAGTACCGCATGGTCAGGTGTTACAGAACTCTTTACTCTTCGGCCGGTCACTATAAGTTACAGGATTGTGTGCTCATTGGCCCGCTATTTTAAAACTTCTCTGAAGTTAAGTTTACTGGTATGTATTTTTTTTTTTCCAGGACAAAAAGCATTATAACGTTTATTATTTCTTAACCAGTTATTTTTATGGCAATGGTTTATAAGGAGTTAAATTATTTCTGTCCTGGATAATCATTTATTGACATAGCCATAAGCAATTATAAACCCACTGTTTATTGAGTGTTATAACTATTATAACCCAATGGTTTTACTTTATTTTTTTGCAGTAATACTTGTGGAGACTCCTTATACTGTATAAAGTCTAATAATTTTACATATATAAAATGAATATATGGACAGAAAATCTAATCAATTACCATTTGTTTGTCTATCATTTTATGTTCAATCTTTTTTAACATAAAATTAAACCACCACTAAGTTTTGGGTTGCCCTTGTGCCACTGGGTCGTGGCTCTGTAACCAGATCCTTTGGGTGATGTGGGGCCTCCATGGATTGGATTCACTTGTCCAGCGCATTCCATGGGTCCTCGATCGGATTGGGAATTGGGGTGTTTGAAGGGTCTGGTCAGCAGTTTTGGGCTCTTTGCCTTCCTGGCCCTGTATGCACTCAACTGTGGTGCATTGGGTGTTCTGGTGCCTTTCTGTAGTGGCCAGCATTCTTTTTTTCTGCGGTCTGACCTCCAATGGCTTTTCTGTGGGATTAGGCCAGTCGGGCTGTCCTCTGGTCCCCACGGGCATGGGCGAGCCTTGGTTCTCATGATCCTGTCCCCAGATTACTGGTATATAATTAGTGATCAATGTTGATGTTATGGCTGATCGGTGTAGGATTTTGTTTAATCACAAATAACACTATGAGGGTGTTGGTCAATTTTTCACCATAAAATCTTACATAATTTCAAAAGGTTAGTAACATATTTTAACAAAATTTTCTTTGTAATAACTTTCTAATTAATTATAGAAATAAATATGTAAAATAAAAAAAATAAAATAAAAAAATGCATGTCATCTAAAAAAAAAAGATTTTCTGGTAAAATTCAAATTGAAAATACAACTTGATAACAATTCCATTACAGTAAGTGTAGTTTATAAGTCTTATGTAAATAAACATATCATAATGACACAAATATATTAAGAAACATGCCTTTTATTGATATACTTAGATGGTGGAGTTAAAAGTCTCGCAAAGCTGCTCGATTTCAGATAACATGTGGTTGCTAACAGACAAAAACTGAGAAGAAATTAAAGAGATCTGCTTTGTCATCAGTCTGCATTTTCTATCCCATGATTTTATCCATTTTAAATGTAAGCTTGTCAATATTAACACTTTAACGTGTGTGATTAATCTAGAAATTTTAACACATGATTAGTTTTTTTTTACTAAATTAAATCATATGACCAAGTTAATGGCCTCCCATAATTGCTGTGTGGATAATAAGATGACTGAGGAAACATCACCAGGTGCTGAATGGCACGTTTCAAAAGCTTCTAGATGGAAGTTTGGATAAAACTAAAGTTGTGTGCTCGAGCTACCTTTAAGGGGAACAATTTTTACAAGAATACAATAAATATAAGATGTGGGAGTGTCGGCTCAGGCGGCTCAGGCTCTAGGTTGTTGATTTTCAGATCTGCAGATCCAGGTTCGAGCCCCGTCACCGGTGGGTTGCCACAACCCCAAAATGCCATTCCAGAGGTTTTAATTTAAAACTTGTTAAAATGTTAATGTTTGAGGTGTTAGAAACCTGCATAATCTGTTTCCTCTAACTAGTTTGTCATGCATTTCTTTATTTCAACATTGCATTATAATATTATAATACAAGTAAATCTGAGTATTTTAAAATTATGATTAATCATAATTTCTTTAAAAATTCTTGATACGACATGCAAATGATTCCTAGAATCCGAATGCTACACCCAGATAATTGACTAACTCAGGTACGTAAACCAACTTTGCATAGTAGAAATGGTAGAAAGTAACTTTAACCGTGTTACCGTGGTAACTTAAATCACAAGCAATATGAGTCTAATACGTTAGCGCTGACATTTTTATTTGTTGTTGTTAGTATAGTCTTAAAATTAGATAGCTGTAAATAGTTTCTGCAGATCAATCACGAGTACACTTAGATGTACTTTTCTCTCTGCAAGGTGTTGTATTAGTGTGCCGAGCTGAGCAGCCATTCACCAACATCCTGTTTAATCTTTTTTATGGGCTCAGGGCACAACCTCATCCGTTACTGCTGTTAGCTGTACATGTGGCAAAGACAGTTCATTATAGGACGGCTGTGCTCCTGCTGTTTCGGTTCTTTTCTCCTCATATTCCGACTGAAACACACCATCAAAGAGGTGAAACCCTAAAGAGACGAACCCCTCGGCGAGTGTGTCACCTAGGAGAGTAAAGAGCATCGATTCTTCTTTTCTCTCTGCCTCTTTCCCGTTTCTTTTCTTTCTTAGAATTCTTTCAAAGAGGAAGCCATTACCGACCCAGTCAGGCAGGACAACATGAACTGGACGTGGCCTCCATTAGGGAGGTGAAGACAGAGTAAACACGCGTCGTGCTTTCAACATGCTAAAAAGGAAAAACTTTGGGGATGGGCGGGGGATATGGAGTTGCAGGGAGAAGAGTTTGTTCCTGTCTGTGCTCGCATAGATGGAGGAATTCAAGTGGAATGAAAAAGCTGAAGGTGGTATATTTTTTATGGCTGCTTCGTAAATATTGCAAGGGGTTCATCAACCCAAAAAGGCTTTTATCCTATCCCGACGAGTTTTATTTAGTTGAACCATGAATGATTTTTGCTCATCTAAAGCACAAAGACAATAAAATGTAGACGGGCATTTGGTATGTTTTCATGCAATGCGTACAGATGATCATTTAATGGTCAAATAGTATGTATTAAAATGTTAGGATTTATATTTTATTTTGTACTGATTGTTAAGGATCAGATTCCTACACTGCTCGAGCTGCCCTCATGCCACCCCTCATTCCTATTACCCAGTACAGTAAGTTAGAGATAATAAATTAAAGACTATACAGAAAAATATACAGAGGACAACAATGGGCACATTTGGAGAACTTTTGGGCGGCACAGTGGTTAGCGGTTAGCACGGTCTCCTTGCACCTTCAGGTTCCGGGTTTGATTCCCCGCATTGGGTCTGTGTGCATGGAGTTTTCATGGTGCTTGGTAGGTTTCCTCCAGGTCCTCCGGTTTCCTCACACAGTCCAAAAACATGCAGAATTGCTGTTCCCAAATTGCCCGCAGTGTTTGAATGTGAGGCGGCACGGTGGTGTAGTGGTTACCTAACAGGGTACCTAGTGGGCACCTCCAGGGTCCGGGTTCGATCCCCGCCAGGCTTGATTCTCGTCTCATCCCGTTCGTGTGCATGGAGCTTACATGTTCTCGCCGTGCTTAGTGGGTTTCCTCCACGTACTCCGGTTTCCTCCCACAGTCCAAAGACCTCAGATTAGGCTAATTGGTGTCCCCAAAATCGCCCATTATGTGTGAATAAGTGTGTGTGCCCTGCGATGTATTGGCACTCTGTCCCGGGTGTACCCTTGTGTACCCTGCATGCCTCCTGGGATAGGCTCCAGGCCCCCACGACCCTGAATACATAAGAAAGCGGTATAGATGATGAGTGAGTGAGTAAGTGAGTGTGAATTGTGCATGTGAATGTTAACCGGAGGTCCTACCATGGTCATAGAAAAATAGGTACAAAATAAATACACTGGTCACCATTGGCCTCCCCTAGTTGAACTACAGATGTTCCTAGATGAATTGATGGTGACTTACTGTGTTAGCACTGTCGCCTTGCACCTCCAGGGTTAGAGGTGCATGGAGTTTGCATGTTCTCCCCGTGCATGGTGAGTTTCCTCCCACAGTCCAAAGACATGCAGGTTTGGCTAATTGGTGTTCCCAAATTGCCCATAGTTTGTGTATGTGTGCCCTGCGACATTGTATACAGGATAAAGCAGTATAGGCGATGAGTGAGTGTGAAACCTTTTGACTTGAGTAGAAGTGAAAATAAAATTTCAAAATGACCTGGTTAAAAAAAAAAGAGGAAATAACGTTATGAACCAAAATCAAGTTTCATTTTGTTACTCCTGCTCTGTTTAAGTCTATCAGTTCTAAATGATTTAACAACTGACCTCCTTTGAATTGTGTAATTTCCCACCTTTGGCGAATATTAAAGAGATTGTTCAAGCATTATCCATTATAACACCAAGAGTCATGATAATACATGCTTAATTCGTACCCAGGGGCCGAACATAAAAATGTATTTAACATCTCTCGTCAGCTTTACCGAGGCGTAAAACTAGCTGAACTATAGGATCTGAGGAGCCGCTGCCCTGCTAAATGCATTGATCTGCATTCTGTGTCAGCGCTTGTTTCTCCCTCAGTGTGAACGGACAGCTACAATAAAGTCATCCATTTCAGAGCTAGTGTTTACTATTCACCACACTGCGAGAGACTGCCACACAAATGCCTCTTAAAACACCAAGGAAATAATACGGAGTGTCTGGGGGGAAAAAAAAAAAAAAAAAGCAAAGCTTCTGACAATCTGATTTTTTTCTTTTCTCTTCTTTTTTTAAAAAAAAAAGGGTATAGTTTCTTCCCTTTGCAGATGATAAAAGACTAACATCCTCGTCTCAGCCTCTGCACTTATGCCACGCACACGCCGACAGCCACAACGTGACAGAATGCTACACCTGTATAGTAGTCTAGGGGAGGTCTCTCCCCTAGATGTTTTTTGGGGGGGAGCAGTGACTATGGAGCCGGAGCGAGCGGATTTCCTGAGCGACATTGAGGAGCACAGGAGAGACCGAGAGCGAAGGGAGTGAGGGGCGTAGCAGAGCTGGAAAGGCTGCCGGCTCGCCATTAGACGCACGCCGTTTAAAGGTGACACAGCTGGGGGAGACAGGATTCCCCGCAATGACCAAGAGGTACGGGGCCAAAGGAGTCAAGTACGGCGGTGACGAGTGGGAATTAGAACCCCAGGCTGAGCGGCCCTGGAAAGAAGAAGGAACAAGAAATATCTGCATGCTATGGGCGGAGCAGAATCAGGAGCGCATACAGAGCCTGCGCCGAGGCGAGTAATTAGTTATGCTTCGTATAAATAGTCAGTTTAAGTTGAGCCCGGTGTGTAGCATTAGTTATGGTTTATGTGATGGTTGTTTTCAAATAAATGTTATATTAAAGATTCATAAGTGCTCTAGGAAAAGAGCTTTCGTTTTGGTTTAATAAATACCATTAAAAGACTAACGTGAAGTCCTCGTCTCAGCCTCTGCACCTATGCCACGCACACGCCGACAGCCACAACGTGACACTTGCATTGACTGAAATGGATTACGTATAAAATTATGCACTGTTGTGACAGCGACTTGTCACAACAATGCAATTAAAAAAAAAATTATTTCATTTGACTCATGCTCGAAGATTTGAGTGAATTTTTGACAGTTTAGTCAAATTGTCAAACGGTTTTCCATCAGGCGGAAAGTCTTCATGAAACAGACTGGAGCTTTATTGTTTCTCACCATACCGTGGGAGAAAATAATTAATTGATCCCCTGCAGATTTTGTACGTTTGCCCACTTACAGTACATTGAAATGAAGGGTCTTTACTTTTTATCATAGGTTTATTTTAAAGGATACAGACAGAATATCAACCAAAAATCCAAAGGAAAAAAAAAAAAATTATATACAATGGTTATAAATTAAATTGCATTTCAGTGAGTAAAATAAGAATTTGATCCCCAAGCAAAACGTAACATAGTACTTGATGAAGGAAATCCTTAAGGTTTCTTGCCTGTCGCTTGACAACTCAAAAGTTCCTCCATGAATTTCTTACAGGATTAAGGTCTGTAGCCTGTCTAGGCCACTCCATGAGCTTAATATTCTTCTTCTTGAGCCATTCCTTTGGTGCCTTGGCAGTATGTTTTGGGTCATTGTCATGCTGCAAGACCAATACACTACCCATCTTTAAGGGGTCACATCCAGGATTTTACAATGCATGGCCCCATCCATTGTCCCTTCATTGCAGCAAAGTTCAGCAGTTAAAGCATGGTGGTTCCACCTCCGTGCATGACTTCAGGGATGGTGCTCTTAGGGTGATAGTCAGCATTTTTCTTCCTCCTAACACTGCGAGTCGAGTTAATGTCGAAGAACTCAATTTTGTTTGACCACCACTCATCTGACCACGGCACCTTCTCCGAATCCTTCTCTGTTTATGAGCAAACTTGCGTTACCAATGGTTTGTTTGGTCCTAACTGCCTTGAGACCATTCTGGACTGAACCATCATTTCTCTCATGATTATACTTACCCCATGAGGTGAAATCTGGCATGGAGCTCCACAACGAGGGCGATTGGTGGTTACTTTGCACTCGCTCCAACAGTTGTCTCCTTCTCACCAAGCTTCTTGCTGATGGCCTTGTAGCCCTTTCCAGTCTAGCCTTAGCATTAGTACACTGGTGATGCTGAATGCTGAGTGGTTGGAGCAGACGAGAGGGGAAATAAGGATATTTTTTAATTGTATCTTTATTCACTTTGCAGCCTGTCTGAGTACAACATACTTTCTTATTTTCTCCATTTATTCTACATCATTTAATTTCATTTTATTTAATATGAAAAAATGAGGAGGGCTTAATACTTTTGCACAGTACTGTGGAATTATAGGATTATAGTTCTGATAAATTCCTGCTTCACTTTTTGTCTGTCATTTTCGTCCATTATCTGGGCTCCTGAGACCATGAAGAGCGTTTTGCAGAATTTTTCCTCTGAACATACTCTCTGTCTTGCAGTCATTCAGGTCAGTGTCATCATCAGCACTGTTCAGATCACTATTAACTCTGTTCATGTCACAGCAGGCAGCGTGGGCACGATAAGATTCTGCTTCTGCGGTCAGCATTTGACTTTCTACAAACTGTAATTTCTACACTTTCGTTCCCTCCATTTCCTTCGACCTTTTTTGATCAGTCTGTGTAAAGCAAATAAATAAATAAGTACAAAAAAGGCATATTTTTTTGAATAATTAAAAAAAGAAATAAATTCAACCTTTTAGTAGGAACCTTTTAATGCAGCCTTTATGACTCAAATGCTACACAACACAGCGGTTCTATTGTATAATTATAATTTTTATACTATGCTTCAGCTTAAAGCTTACTTCAGCCAAAATCACAAGTAATAAAAACACTTGAATGTGAGCTGTTATAGGAAAATATTAAAACAATGTGGTGGTCCCAAGTGCTGAAGTGGCAATGATGTGCATGTGTTACACAATTTCACAATTATACCGTACTTTTTGTTTTTTCTTTCAAAATCATGCTTTTTATCCATCTATAGTTGTATGTAAATATTTTGGAATGCTCCAGAAAAATGTCATCACTTACGTTATAGCAGCTACGAGGGGCATTCAAGTCAAAGTGAGAATTTTTCATAAAGAAAAGTGTAAAAGTGATTGACATTTACAGAAAACTTCAATCACAGTACCGTTATGAGAAATAACTTTTCGCTAACTTGCAGAAGAGATGCATCTGTTTTTTTATGAACTGTATGCACCATCTTTTACTTACCCCATTTGCACATTACAGGAACTTGGCTGGGAGTAATTGTTGAATCCCCCATACAGTTCTGATGCAAGCCACGTGTTTGGGCCATTACAGGAGTTCCTGGGAGGCCAGCATTGCAGACAAACTTTCTACCTTAATGGTATCTGAGTACTAGTGAAATACTGGGATGAGTGCATTGGGGATTATATGGAGAAATAAAGAGAGTTTTTACTCTCATAAATGTTTTTTCCATTATCCTGCACAATCAGAAGTCGGACTTTGACTTGAACACCCCTCGTGTAAACAGTAACACCCTACTACTTGTACCCATACTTTATTTCTTAAATAATGGTAATAAAATATAGCAAAATATTAAGGTTTTTATCTCACTCTTTGTCATGAGTTGTTCACCCCTGACCCCTGTCTATAATCATTATGTGGTGACACCGTGGAACTGTTTCTGTCCCTAAAATAATTAAGCCATTAAGTTCTATAAATAGTCTAATTGAATCAGGTCTGAGCAAAGCTTAAATTATTTGGGTGGATTCATTTCATTATTGCCTACAGCCGTATTGTAAGATCTTTACATGCTACAATGGGTTTCTTCGTATTTCCATAATGACTGTGATAATATAGTGCTTGGAATCCCATTTGTATTAATATGCAAGTGTCTGAGCAGATAATTAGAAAATTAGGCTAAAAATAACTTTTTGCCCCAATAATTGAGCACTGGGACTTACGCTGAATGCATTAACATGAATTTAGCCCAGATTTCTCTGTTGTAGTCTAATTTTAGAGAATGACTGTTACACCCCACCGCCCATCCCCACCCCTCCCCACCCAAGCACCACCTGCTGCCCTATGCTCGGCGACAAATCTGGATGCCCCCGGATTTTTTTTTTTTATCCCGCTAACCATCACAGGTGTGCCCATATTTTCTGGTATGATTGAAATTCTTGTTGATTAACCTGCAGTGTGAAAACCTCAAAAGTGATTAGCAAATGCAGCACTGAGCAACAGCCAATGATGGTCAGATAGGGAAAGAAATGTAACGCTATGGACTTACTCATGCGGTGTATATACAGTAGGTACATTACAGTAGGTCTTGGTTGTTGTAGTTCCAGATAGCCATACAGCTAGCTCAGTTTGCCACAAAGTTAGATCTGGGGAAGGAAAACAAAAAAAGAGCCAAATTTGTAACTACGACTTAACTTATAGTAAAATCCTGACTCAATATAGTGGGACTGCAGAAGCTTCATACGAGTCTCAGCTGAACTTTGGAATGCATTTTTGCATGGAATGAGGGTTGTTAAATTTGGCCCTGATTACTTACATCATATTCACATTCTGGGTGACAAATTTCACAGTCGGTGTGCAGAACAGAAAATTTTAGAACGGCCAAGACCTATTGTAATGTACATACATGCACGACAATTTTGATTTAAGACAGACAAAAAAAAAAAAAAAAAAAAAAAACCAATAGGGAGCCTTCACCATATTTAGCCAGATTTTTTTTTTTTTCTGTATGCCGAAAAATAGCCAAATGTTCATCTCATCAGACCAAACAAACAATTTTTTTCCTAAAC
>JAQMYJ010000014.1:20217742-20230217 GCA_030014305.1 Clarias laeviceps | reverse complement strand
AGCCAGACAAACGCACGTCACCAAAGCCCGTGTGAACACTCTCATTGACTCCTATGTGTAGAAAACACTCGGCGCTTGATCCACGCTCACCGGACGCTACGAACGCCAGAAAAAAGCTCGATTTTAACGCCTATGTGAACAAGGCCTAAAACAACCAAATTGTAAGCTTTACATGGAACATTTATTCCATCCATACACACAACGTCCGATTACACCATGGTCCCTTAAGGTTCTAACAGGGTTTAGATGTCTGATCGAAACCATCACCTTCCTTCACACCACGTGTTTATCTCATGTCTCACATCTCCTAGTGTTTAATGTTACTGCTCTGTTTAATTCACTCATCTCACTCACTCATCGTCTATACTGCTTTATCCTCTGTACAGGGTCTTTGGGGGCCTGGAGCCAATCCCAGGAGGCGGGGCACACCCTAGATGGGATGCCAATCCATCACAAGGCACACACGCATTACAGGCAATTTGGGAACACCAATTAAGCTAATGTGCATGTCTTTGGACTGCAAAGACACCACTGGCTGTTCATTTCCGGTAATTATATATATACTGTAATATAATTCATCTTAAAACATGGCCTGCTTTCCTTCAAGTCATTTATTCGAAATTATTAAAGACTTTTCATTAGAATTCACATTAACGCAGTCTCCTTTTATGTAAAAATACACGCCAGTGCTCTCACAGGAAGAGAGTGTTTTTCCAAACAAACCCAACCCAAAGGTTTGTATCCCATTTAATAAATGAGCCCCAATATGCTTATCTTAGCATATCGTTCATGAATTTGATTTCCAGCCCAGATTATGCTCTCATATTGTAAATGCATGTTTGAAAAAACGTACCACGCGACAACACCGTAATCCGTCGGATTACAACAATCGTTCAATCCAACAAGAGAAGACATGCCTGCAAATTTCATTCTCCAACCCTTGCCATCCTCCTCCTCTATGTTTTTATTCTCTTTACTTTTTCATAGCCTGTCTTGTCAGTATATGCTGCATTTCATCTTCAAACTGATTTTGAAGTCAGAACTCATTTGAAGCGTGCTGCATTCGCTCTACGGCACCCGGTGTCAACGGGAAAGCCTTTCTGAGCCCCACTTCCCGCCCGAGCTATTACTGCTCTCACCAGGTCACTCACTAAATTCCTCCTCAACCCCAACATTCTGTGGTCAGTGTGGCCTGAAGCGCCACATTAAAAGACTAACCTTTCTCAAAATTACAGAGAAAGCCTGGTCCATTCAATTATTTCTGTTACTCTGAAGAAACGTCTCGGCTGATCTCGGGTCAGTCGCTTCTCTTAACCAGAGTTTATTGGAGACCGAGGGTGAGAATAGAAGGTTAAACTCAGTGCTGAAAGCCAAAAGTCATATTTGCTTATTAAATACTATAGAGCAGACATTCCCAAACTTGACAAGGCTGACATCCAGTTCAAATTGTGAGAATTTTCAGCAGTCCAACACACGAGACGAAGATAAATGAAGAATATTATATTATTTAAATCTCATGGCTTACTTTTATTGGTTCTGGTTACTTTTTAAATTCCGATGGGAATAAAAAAAAATGAAATGCGTTTATTAATTTATTTATTATAACTGAACGATAGCTTAGTGGTTAGCACTGTAGCCAGGGTTGAGGGCTCGATTCCCGCCTCGGGTCTGTGTGCATGCGGTTTGCATGTTCTCCCTGTGCTTGGTGGGTTTTCTCTAGGTACTTTGGTTTCCTTACACAGTCCAAAAACTTTCTTTCGTCTGCTCCTGTCAAGGGGTCGCCACAGCGGACCATCTGATCTGCACACGACTTGGCACATGTTTTATGCCGGATACACTTCTTGACACAACCCTTCCATTTTATCCATGCTTGGGAACAGCACTGCATGCAGTGGCTTAATAGTATATTGCGTGGCAACTCACCGAAGGCAGGGCACAAACCAAAGGCACTGCAATCCTGTACACAGGATAAAGCAGTGGACAACGAGTGAGTGAGTGAGTGAGTGAGTGACCCACCTGCAGTACCCTTATAGCCCACTAGGGCCCACACTTTTGGGAAACAGTACTATAGTGTGCTGTAGTTCACCATGAACTTCATCAACAAAAAAAGGAAAAGAGAAAAGACCCAGTATTTTTTTTTCCAACAATCATTATCTTAAATGCACAAATCAGAACAAATAGCAGGAATAAATTACCCTAATTATTTTTACTTGAGTAACATCAAGGGGCATATTTTCAGCTGTTTTTAAACACTAGTTTACACTAGCATGCTAATTGCATTTGTTTTCTTTTTAATATATATATTTTTTGAATATTTATGGCATTTGTAAGATGAGTGAGAAAAGCAAAACTAATCTGAAACTAAAATCAGTTGGACTCACGTTCAGTGTTCAGTCACTAGATATATACAGTATGCGTCAACTCAATTTGACTAAATTATTATCTGACTTACTTTCTTGCTTATTAAAACTGTGAATTATTATTTAAAATCCATCCATCCACCCATCCAGCATCAATACCACTTATCCCCTGTAGGCTCACAGGGGGCCTGGAGCCTATCCTAGGGAACGCAGGGTACAAGGCGGGGTACACCTTGGGCAGAGTGCCAGCTCATCTCGGGGCACAAACACACACACACACAGTCACACACTACGGGGAATTTGGAAACACCAATCAGTCTACACTGCATGCCTTTGGACTGTGGGAGGAAACCAGAGTACCTGGAGGAAACCCAGCAAGCATATGGAGAAGATGCACACACACACACACACACACACACACATCTATATATATATATTTTTTTTTTAATTTGTGTTTATACTGTAATTTATTATTTTAACTTAATTTTTAAATCAAAATATCAACATAAATCAAACACTGGCTTTTATCTTAACAAAACATAATTTTGTTTTTTGATCATAAGTCCATACTGATCCTGATTGATTTAAATGATCACTAATTTAGCTTAAAGCTCATCATTGACTCAGAAGAGCCGGTGTTCTGCAGACCTTTGACTTCTCTGGCTCTGAAGATCTGAAGGTTTTTTTTTATTTATGGACTAAAGAAAAGGCCCAAGCACAGTGGCTCTTGAGATTAAATCAAGATAAAAATGGCAGCTTTTGGCTTTTAGAATTCAACATCGCTATTTCGATTGAGCTTCACTATATAAAAGCTCTAATCGGCATTTGGGTTCACGTCAGTTGGTTGCAATCAGCTTTATTTTCTGGCATATGGTGCTGTCCATCTTATCAGTCTCGAAACCTGCTTTCACGTTAAAGCTTTACCTGATCTAATATGATCTGTTCCATGTACATTTTATAATACCTTAGAGGGATTTCCATGCGTGTCATTGTTTCAATGTGCACTCTTGGTTATTGTGCTTTACGGATTGAAATCCCAGGATTTAAGTCCTCGAGTAAAACCTATAACCTTGAACCGCTCAAGGGTGCGATTGGAACGTGGAACTGGAAGTCTGCCAAATGAATAAACGTAAATGAATAGACTTAATGGGAAATTGTAGCACCAATACGATTACGTTTCACTGCTACTTTGTGTCATAAAAATTAATTTACCCGTATGCTGTATCCACCTTGAAGTGAACAGAATACGCCTGGGTTATTAAACCTCTGAAAGAGGAACTGAGGATAACAATGCATGTTCTTTTTGAGTCAGACATTGCTTTATTTTCCTTGATATGAAGCGGACGGGAATTGATTTCATGCATTCGGTTTAATAACGTAGCTCCGACAATCCAGCATGAAGTAATATCCCAAATAGGTCTTTTTGTTTTTATTATTATTAAGTGAGGAAATGGCACTAGCATTTGATGTTATTGAAAATGAACACAGTGGATGGATGTATGGATGGATGGATGGGTTCTTGCGTTTGCGCAGCATTGGAAGATGATATGATTCACGTGTGGATAATTGGTGTATGATTACGTTTAATTACAGCAAACTGGAGCGCTTTGTTGTGATACATAGCAGGGGTCAAAAAACAAGCAGGCAGGTACAAACTACAAGCTGAGTACACACTACAGGAACGGAAATTTGAGATTGACAACACAAAAAACATAAGAAGCAAACTAGGAATTTGCGGTATAAAGAAGGGAAAAAAGCAACATAAAGACAAGTTCTGCTGCATTGCATGTTGAGGAGAGTAGAATTGAAAAAGAAAAAAAGAAAAAAGTAAAGGAAAAATGTCATTTAAGCTCCCAAATTATTGTACCATAATATGGTGTTTGCACTAAATCCAAATTGCATCGCATCCAGTTTCGTTGTGTTCATGTAGGCAATGTTGTTTGATGTCATTTCATCAATGTAATTCTAACTTTCAAATTCCAACTTTGTATCATTTTGACAGCCAAAACTTCCTGCTGGGATATAGGTAGCTAATGAATTTGATTAAATACTGTATCTCCTAGTTAAAAAAGAAAAAAAAGAAAAAATGAACACATGAGGTTTTCCTGGCCACCATGGTCTCCGACTGCACTGCAGAATGTTTACAGAGAAGACAAATGCATAAGAAGACCATCAACTGCGAAAAACAGGATTTTTAAACAGGATTCCAGAGTGGGGTTCAAAGACAGTGCAAATGCATTAGTTGTGATGGAGACTATGCTGAGTAGCACCTTTGTATAAAGAAGTTATACAAAGAGTTGCTTTAACAAAGAGGATTCCAGAGTGGGGTTCAACGTAAATGCATGTAAATGCCTGGCTTGAGATGGAGACTGTTGAGTAGTGGGATCAGAAGTTAAGGCATTGAACTACAGTAAAGAAGGTTCCAGGTTAAAACCCCACTGCCACCGAGTTGCCCCTGTTGGGCCTTCAGCAAGGCCCTTAACCCTCAACTGCTCAGATATATAATGAGATGAAAATGTAAGTTGATATGAATACGGGTGTCTGCCAAATGCTAAAATGTAAATGTACGACTTTACCAACATGTAAAATTTGTCAGTTAATAAAAAAAGTTATGCCCACTTTTGCATTACTTTGAATACAGCCCATGTATAATTAATGCAACTCCTCCTGAAGGGTTATTTTTTTATTCCTTGCTGTTCCTTATCCAAGCAAGAAAAAAAGTAATTTCTTCCATATAGCATGTCTTATTTACATTCAGCTTGTTTTGCATTATTCCCTGAGCCCTTATAGGTTCTATAAACTAAAAATGCATTAAATATTTTTCAAGGAGACATAATAAAATGTTCTAATGCGCGACAGTGATAACAGTGCACAGTGCAAAGTGGGCAGGAGACGCAGAACGTGTAGCGACACCATGAATTAACTACTGCTTTTGGGTGGGGTTTAGTATAAGGGGTCTGCAGATAACCAAACAGGAAACAAAAATCCATAAGTCTTAGAACTAGCATATTATGAGCACATGGATCTTTTTTAATATACAGTTTATTCTGTTTATGAGCATCCTACTCCATCACGTGGTCTATATCCTTGACATTTACTTTGCTGTTTACCCTGGGGGATGTGATGTATTCTGTTTACTTGGCAAACACATTGGGATTTGTTTGACATATAAATCTCTGACAGTGTTGTTCTGACAGCTATGCACTCATCTCTGCAGGAAACTAATAACACCATAATTAGTTACGAAACTTTAGAGATATGGTTCCAGATACCAGATGTTTGTTTTGGGTCGATTAATAGCTCTCAGTGTTGAGAGGATTGAAAAGAGAGAACATGTGTATATCTGTGCCTTATCAGTCAGTTGTGGAATGTCAGGGTCCATCACTTGTCTTTGTTCTGTGTAGTGATTTAATTTCCAACCAATCCAGCCAATTACACACCAAATTAACAATTTTCTTTCATGTTTGCATGTTTGTGAAACAATGAAGTGTAAACTTACTAATACTCAATCCTCGCATGAGCTAATTACGGACTATTAGATTGAACAAATTCTGCAATTGTATATATTTGCTTCTTTAATTGGATAGAATCGAGTTCGTTGGGCTGATTTACCGTACATACTGTAGAACTGAGTTTTCACTTAGAAACGCAGCTTGGAGCTGGTCCATGGTAATAGCAATGTGGTTAGCCATGGTGTGACCCATATACAGTAGTACGCATAATTCTATGTATATTGTAAAACAATTGTCCATATGAGTTTAATATAATTTTTGTCAAAAAAACGTTTGTTGCAATAAATAATCTCTGGAAGCAGCACGGTGGCGTAGTGGTTAGCACTACAGATTGGCCTACAGTGTAAGTGTGTACAAAAAAGAGCCCGTCAGCTCTGGAGTTCTCTGGAAGGGTGTGGCTTAGCAGTCGCTCATTTACATAGACACGGACACTGTTCATACGTACGTAAAAGGAGTGAGGGGTATTTCAGCTTGAGCGTTAAAACACACTGGGACCTCTGGGACCAAAAAAACATGGGAGGTTTGCTAGGTGCTGGATTTTCATTTTTACATTTGCTTTACAAACAGCAATATGATCCCATTACTGTATTACTGCGTTTGATTTACATATTTAGAGAGATCAAATATATTAATATAGATATCATAGAATATACTGAATATATCACGAAAAGTGCCAGTCTGTAGTTCATTACAAGAGTCAATTTTATCCTGCAGCATTACACACTTTTGTTTCTTCGAACGGACTCCCAATAAACACGCAGCACGAGTGATGTAAAGCAAGCAAATCAATAAAAATGAAATCTAAAGCATTGTCATAAACACAAGTTAAACTGAAGGATTTCGACGCGAGGTCGATACAAGATCTGCTTTTACTGCTGAATATAGACAAGCTCAAATATTTCGGAAATGCTTTCAGTGAGAATTTACTTTCGGTTAGATTTCTTTTTCCCAGTACTTCTCAAAACAAAATTTGTCAATGTCTTTCACTTATTCATTTTATATTTACACAGATCAGTGATAATATTAAAAACCAGCTAGGTTTTGGGTTTCCCTGTGTCATTGGGATGATTTTGGCTCCTCAGAATGTAGCTCCGCAGCACCTCTGGGGGTGTGCTGTGAGGTCTGGCACCAGAATGTTGGCAGCGGATCCTTTGGGACTGTGGGTTGTGAGGTGGGGTGTGTTTGTTTAGTGAATCCCATGGGTGCTCAATTGGATTGGACTTGGGCTTTGTGCCTGCTGGGTCCTGTATGTGGCGGGCTGTAGTCCACTGGGTGTTCTGGTTCTCTTTTTTTGGTGAACATTGTCATAAACAGTGCTTTTCTGTAGTATCAGACGGACTGGCCTTTGGTCCCCTCAGGCATGGGTGAGCCTTGAGTGCCCATGAGCCACCAGCAAGGTGGCTTAGTGGTTAGCACTGTCATCTTGCACCTCCAGGGTCCGGGTTCGATTCCCACCTCGGGGTCTGTGTGCACGTTTGGTGCTTGGTGGGTTTCCTTCGGGGTGCTCCGGTATGCTCCCACAGTGCAAAGACATGTGTCAACACAAGACAATTGCCGTGTAAATATGGAAATAAATACAATGGTCGCCATTGGTCTCCATGGTCCCTAATCGAACTACAGAGGTTCCTAGACGGATAGATGGAATTGGAGACAATTTCTCAACTTGTGTTACAAATCACAGCACCTACTGTGCAAGCACACACAGAGGTTTTGAGGTTGAATTGTACCAAATGTGTTGCTGTTGGATCTTCAACAACTCTTATCAAATCAGGTAAGTTGAAATTTGTTTTGGACAATAAACAAATTATTACCATTTTTGATATTTTTATACAAGCTGTTTGGTAGTGCTGTGATCATTTTAGTCCCGTCAAACATCTCAGTGATTTTTACGAACGGCCACCCATGCATTAGGTAAGTACCAGGTTTGCTAAGACGCTTTGTCCTCCGTGCCTGAAATGTCCATTCCGATAACGTCGATCCCATAGAAATCCGTCCTCCACGGGAGCTTGTAAGAGTTAGGAGTCGCTGGCAGCTGAATGAACCCCTCTCTGAGTGCTTGGCTGAAACATTCACACATATTGATGGCTCCAGTGGATTTCTGTCACTCACTATTCGAGGGCTGGAAATGAGCTTTGTGCACACTGGACAGGTTTATCAACGGATACTGCTCATTTGAACATTCCTAGTTTAAGAGTATTCTTAACTCCTGTCAGCGTAGTTGCTATTCACTTGAATAAAAACGTTGCACGTCATTGTATTGCTGAGAAATTAATTTTTCCTTCTTAGTCTTAGGCAAAGAATTCCTTTAGTCCCTAATTGGGAACGATGTTTACTGCCACAACCTCAATTATTTTAAAATCAATTGATCTCGTTGTCCTGTCCTTTATTTTGTTTGCTGTGCAGGGTGTCTCTTCATTGTGTCATGTTTCTTAATGGTCTTGTCTCTGGGCTAAAATATTCATGCTGTTTTTTTTTTCCTCCCCAATCAGCCTGTTTACCCAAAGCTTTCAGACATGCAGGATTACAAATGTATGGCACAGAAGTCTGATCTTTTAAATCCCACACCAAATAAATTGCCCTAGTTGCCTTCAGTCAACATCTGAACACTTACGCAGACTGTTGCTGTGGAGACAGAGGGCATGATGGGATGCATGATACACCGGACCTCCTGTCTTTTCACATTCTCACAATCTGTTCACGTCGCTTCAAAGCTTTTTTTGAGTATTGTTTCTAACCCATTGGAGACCAATTGGACATATTTGCATAGCATCTTTATTAGGACAGGTTTTTGAGCTTGTAACCAGTTTGGTCCCACAGGCAGATATCATAATTAAAAGGTAAATCCAGTATTAGCATTTAAATGGTGAGAGTGGTGGAACAGGATATTCTCATTCACTCACTTATCATCTATATCCTGTAGGGGGCCTGGAGCCTATCCCAGGAGACTTAGGGCATGAGGCGGGGTACACCCTGGACGGGGTGCCAATCCATCGCAGGGCACACACACTTACACACACTCACACGCTATGGGCAATTGGGAAAGCCAATTAGCCTACCCTGCATGTCTTGAATTGTGGGAGAAAACATGGAGACGGGACTCTGAGATAGGAATCAAACCTAGACCCTGGAGGTGAGAGGCAACAGTGCTAAGCACCAAAACCAGATATAATTAAAGACAAATGATAATTTATTATAACACATTGTGAGACAAAGAGAGACCGAGAACATGAAACTTACAAAGTAAGAAGTGTGTTTTACTGCATTCCTCCTATAGTATAGCAACTTTCCAATTTGTATTTTTTTTCAAAAGTTATTTGGATTTTTGTGTTTATTTTTTTACATTTAAATATGATTCATTGCGTGAAGTTGCAACATAGAAGGATAAACAACATTCATTTCCTCTCATGGATTTCATTTAGATGTCACAAGATACAGTAAAAAAAACAACGCATAATTGAATCGACGTGATTTATTTACCGATTCTTTAGTTGCAAAACCACATTATGAATTCACAGTCTTCATTAGCCCATTGCTAACGCATAAAATTTGCAGTTTGTTTTTTCAGCTGTCCTTTATGTAGCTTTATTAAAAAAGAGATGGATCAGAGGTGTCTTATTCGCTCATTAACACTGATTAATGCACTTAATCCGCAGCCTGCTCCGCCAACCAGATGCTGTCGTGCCACCGTCTCTAATTAAAATGATAAATAATTAGTCATGCATATTCATTTTCCACTCTTTCAGATTTGCCTGTTCAATAGGTATCACAAGAGGTGTAACATTCTACATTTTCTGCATGCAGGCGGGGGGGGGGGGGAATTAGGAAACTCTTATGCGTAATTATTATTCTAATGAGTCGTAGCTCTTTGTAACTCTGGCCCTGAAACTCATTGCTTTTTGTTCACTGTTATATGCAACAACAAAAAAAAAACTAAGTGCATGTTCTGTCTTAGCAGTTGCAATTAGCGTGGGCATTGGATGGAAATATACACGTATTATGCTAAAAGACTGAGTTCGAAAGCATGAAGTTATAATTCAGTTTGTCTGTGAACACAGAGATGACAGGTCTGAGAAAATATGAGTCATTGCTATGTGGAATCTAATCGCTCAAATCCTGACATCATGTTTTATTCACCAGGGAGTGTTATGACCTTGATTTAATGGAGAACATGTTATGCAACATTTTTTTTTGTCTATAAACTCATGCTTCATGTATGTTTATCATATACATGAAGCCTGTTCATGATTTTCATACTGGTGCACATTGAGAACTTAATTTTCACTTTGTGCTGAAAAGGACACATTGTCCTTCCCAGGAAGGAAGAAACTTTTCAGGAAGTGAAGCATTATTCAGTAACCTGTGACCATGATGTCACTTACTCACTCATCATCTGTACCGCTTTATCCTGTGTGCAGGGTTGTCCTATCCCAGGAGACTTAGGGCACGAGGCGGGGTACACCCTGGACAGGGTGCCAACACATATACACGCACACACTCATTCACCTGCAGGCAATTAGGGACCCCCAATTAGCCATGTCTTTGGACTGTTGGAGGAAACCCACCAAGCACAGGGAGATCATGCAAACTCCATGCACACGGAGGCGGGAATCAAATATATTTATACTTTATATATTATCTTTTCCAGCTTTAAAGTATTGCAAAACTTGTGCATATATTCTTAGATTGACAGGGGTATGAAAAATCACAAATGCCAACATAGTTTAGTCAAAATTGTAAAAAAAAATATTTTTTTTTTTCAAAACACCATAATCGCACCTCCCACAGTATTGGCACAATGAATAAATCAGCCTGCAGTTTCAGGTTGCAGTATGTAATTTAGTAACAATAATATGTTGGATAAGTTTTAATAATAATAAAAAAAGAATATACCAAACTCATGGCTTGATTATGGTTTTGTAATGAGTCAAACAGGAAGTAGTGCCACAAAGGAGAAAAGTACAGTACTGAATTTTAGTGCACAGGATTGTTGAAAATCATGAGAAACATTATAAAGTTCAGTTTACAGCATCATCGGCCTTCCTTCCTCTACCGGTTTCATTCATATTTTACTTTTTTTCAACATTATTTTTCTGCTTCGCTACAGTGCTTACACTACAGTATCACACATAACGTTGTTACATACTGTACAGTGGCAAGAAAAAGTATGTGAACCTTTTGGAATTTCATGGTTTTCTGCATTAATTTGTCATATAATGTGATCTGATCTACACCTAAGTCAAGAGTATTAATGAATAGAATGTGCCTAAAATAATAACAAAGAAATAATAATAACAAAGAAAATTTTGAACTTTCATGTCCTTTATTGGACACACTCATCCAACATTCAAAATGGTAGCGGAAAAAGTAGCTTCACAGTATCTTTGGATGTGCATGACTCTCTTCACATCCTTTTTTTGCCACTGTATAAAACATGGTGTTTAAACAACATCCAAATCACATTATGTCCTATTTCACAGAACATACTGTACAATAGAAGACATAAAGCAGTGCATTCCTGTCATTTATTACTGCTGGAGGGAATGTAATGGCTTCAACATTCTCCAAAAATCTTTTAAACACATTTAAACCACTCGCAGGAGCCGATGTATTGCATCGGAAGTATCTTCAGTTCACAGATCACGTGACAGAAAGACACGATGTGTTTGGCACGTCATAACACAAGCTTTTGTCTGAAAATGATTTACTCCATGAAATGCCACTACAGTACATGTCATGCTTTAATCCAAACCTGAAATTGTGAAGTTTCTAAAATAAGATTATACAGCAGTTTTCAACTTAGGATTTTTGTTCATTTTTTTAAATAATGTTCCAAAATGATGTCCAAAGATGGTGTTTATTCCTTTTTGCTGTGAAACTGTACAGTATATACAAATATAAATCTGTTTGGAAGGAGTCTCCAGTGTCAACACTTTATTACAGCTATTATGTTATGTTGAAGGTCTTCCACTCTCCAGTTTCTTTCCAGTTTCCCTAAGGAAGGACTGATAATATAATTAGTCACTGTAACTATAAATGGAAACTAAAATAAACATATTTCATTTAAAAGTTGGTAAGTTTTGTTTTCTTTTATTAAAAATAAACTTTTTTTATTATTATTTAATAACAGATTTTTTTTTTTTATAAGAGTACTGTAATATTTTGAACGATAATTAACATCTACTTCTGGTGTATTTTTTATTCAGTGTTTCAGAATGTGATTTTTTTTTTTTTTACCTTGTATAATATTGAAACGGTTGTACAATCTTTGGACTGCACTCTGACATGCAATCCACATTCAGCCCTCACCTCTCCAGGAGTTACTGGACAGCACATGTCCATTATCATTAATAATTTATTATATCCATAAAAAAAGACAGATTTACTCCTACATGCTCCTCACATGTAACACACACCCTATAGCCAATGTTTACTCTATAAGCAAACTCCTGTTGATGCTTATTTTGTCGTACCACAAATGGGTCGGTTAAAATTCCTTTTTCCATCGTAGAAATATTGCCAAACTTAAGAGCATCTTATCCGTATCTGATGCAGAAAAGCTAGTTCATGCATTCATGACCTCCAGACTGGACTATTGTAATGCAT
>JAQMYJ010000014.1:20193860-20207871 GCA_030014305.1 Clarias laeviceps | reverse complement strand
TCTTTTATACTTCCTGGTTCGCGACCGCATTACTTCCGGGTCCTAGTGCCGGTCGCGGATTTGGTGTGTATGACACTAAGATGGCTACCTTTTAGGTCATCTACTGAGAATTTACCAAAATTCAACCCTGTTGTAATAAAAAATGTGACAGGGTTGAAATGTTTGCTCAACAGTTGCCATCACTTCATAAGTAGCCAAGACAATTGCATTTTGCCAAGACATGGGATTTTGGATATCATAAAATTATGATATTTATCATTTCATAAGTAGTCAAGACATGGCATTTTGGATATCATAAAATTATGATATTTTGCAACACTATTGGCAGCATAGTGGCATTGTGGTTAGCACTGTGGCCACGCAGCTCCAGGGTTAAAGGTTCGAGTGCCACCTTCAGGTGTGTAGGAGGAGTTTGCATGTTCTCCCACAGTCCAAAGACAGGCAGATTAGGCTAACTGAGGTTTCCAAATTGCCCATAGTTAGTTCCTTCCAGTGTTTACTGTACCTCGTCTTTTACCCTGACTCCCTTGGATAGGCTCCAGGCCCCCGTGACCCTTTATAGGATAAGTAAGTGAGTGGGTGCAACACTGTACTTTATTTTTCCCCAAACAACAGATTACAAAAATTTATTTACACAACAGTGTTGAAATGTTGAGCCAAATTCAATCAGGCAATAAAAACAATCACATATAGCTATGAAAAAAAAAAGAAAACGCTTGTGTGATGTCGCACCTTCAATGCTGAGCTCACATGAATTGGCACAATTTTTTTATACTGGTGAAAATGGGATGGTGTGACAGCTGAAATCAAACCAGGGGATGTGTATCAGTATTGCAATTTTAAAATTGTTAATAAAATTCTGAGGACAATTCAAATGCACGTATCCATCCATCCATTTAGGAACATCTGTAGTCCAACTAGGGACCGTGGAGGCGAATTGGTGACCACTGGAAACCACTCCCATTGTTACAAACGTGGTAGGACCTCCAGTCAACAATCACACACACTCAGGGCAATTTGGGGCCGACAGTTACCCTAATCTGCATGTCTTTGGACTGTAGGAGGAAACCGGAGTACCCGGAGGAAACACACCAAGCACGGGGAGAACATGCAAACTCCATACACATAGACCCCCGAGGCACCCATAAATCATTATGGTATACAGCAAGAGAGGAATAAAGACAAACCATAAAAAGTAGAAGCAGGTAGTCCGAAGATGAGCACAGGACAGTCTTTAGGGGTACAACAATTCAATTTTATTTATATAGCACTTTTTACAATCGTCACTGTTGCAAAGCAGCTTAACAGAATCAAAGGGAAATGAGCTTGAAATGTTCAAGTCAGGATGTATGAATCATAATTATCAGTTTGTCCCTGATGAGCAAGCCGAGGGTGAAGGTGGCAAGGAAAATTCCCTGAGATAGAAAATTTGAGAGCAACCAGACTCATCCGGATAATATCAGATAACAGCAGGTATTATGTATAAATGTACTGTATATAGTTAAAGAAAGGAAAACCTGGGTGCCCATATATGGTAGCAGGAAGTGAGTAACAACGGCAGAATGAGTGCACAAGAACAGTGGAGGGTTAGGATATGGAACAAAAAAAAGTCTTCTTAAGTTTTTCAGACGTCATTTGCATTTGACATATGGAGTTTTTTTTTGTTTGTTTTTTTACCCTTAACTGTCTGTATATACAGTATACTGTCCAACATACTGTATGGTATAATGTACATTAAAGGTAAGGTTTTCCAGTTATGAGTATTCATCAATGTTCTTTTATTGGAATAGCTTCTTACCTCAAAGACAGCAGAAAGTCCCAAGCATTACTCAATTTCCTGCTTAAAAAAATATGAATCATTTTTAATTTGCATTTAAAGCAGCTGGCTTATAAATCCAATCTGCTCTGGTTAGGTAAAAAAAAAAAAAACAATAATAATGATAACAATGACCCATTGTTTTTAATTTTGCGTCATTGAAATGATAGAACATGATTTTTCCACGATTTGCACTCAATTTCTCTAATGACCAACAAGCATAATGTGTATTAGGTTTTACTAGAGATTTGGTTTTTTTTTTACTATTACGCACATCAATCTCTGTGGCTTAGTGATAAGCAATATTGCTTTGCACCTGCAGGTTCCATTCCTGTCTGTACTATGGGTTTCCTCCGGGTACTCCAGTTTCCTCCCACAGTCCAAAGACATGCAGATGAGGCTAACTGGCATTCCCAAATTGCCCATAGTGTGTGAATGAGTGTGTGTGTGCCCTGCGATGAATTGTCACCCTGTCCAGGATGTACCCAGCCTCATGCCCTAAGTCTCCTGGGATAGGGTTCAGACATCCCATGACCCTGTATACAGGATTAAGAGGTATAGACGATAAGTGAGTGAGTGAGTGCGCACATTAATCTCTACTTAAACATGCATAAACACACATTACAGTAGGTTCTTCCATATTAGCAATTAATACTAATGAATGTATACACACCCATTTTCATTGATGAAGTGTGATGCTGGGAGTACTGTATCTAATTGGGCAAATTCTAGAACCGGAGGTCATACCGTAGAAACAGAAACAGATCTGGTAAGAGTTTAGAATCAGAGAAGTGTAATAGGCCTGGATTCCTTAAACTGTTCTCAGACCTGCTTTTGTTTGTGCATGTACTGTGTGGCATCCAGTTCTAGAATCTGTCCAATCAGAAGCACCTTGCATCACATTTTGTGGAATTTGAATTTATTTGGGTTTAAGCTTTGTAACACATTAAGGATTAGGAATTAATCACAAGCGCCAATGCTGACTGCCCTAGTGTCTACTAATTATTGAAATAAACATCGAAAAAAAACTAATTTTTGCACTGTTTCGCACATGCCGTAGGACAATGACCCACTGAAACAGCATGTGATTCACACCTACGCCATGATCAATGACAAATTTTCTGATCCCATGACTGTCCTTGGAGCCTGGAGGCGTGAATTGGTGTGAAAACACTGCAGTAAAATAAAATGTTCATACTGTAGCATAGCTGAATGGAAGGAGGTGAAAAGTGGTGTTATCATCCTTTCCTCCTCCTCTTGAAGAATAGTTTGCTCCATATACTTGACATACACACTTTCCAGGGTTTAGTGAATGCTCTGGAAAGGTCACTTGCCAGAAATCTACAGTATATGTTACATTCAACAATACAATCAAACTTACTGGTGTGTGTGATGCAAACACAAATCCATTGCACAATGATTATCTTTTGAACACAACTGAAATGCTGAAATATCAGAAAACCAAGTGTTTTCCACCAAGAGCATGGGAGTGTACTTACTGATAGCGAGGCATGGTTTAAATAAATAATAAAGTTTTACTTTTAGAGATACTAGGCTCATGGCTATGTCTTCATTGCAAATGAGATTCAGCTCCAGAGAGAGTCTCCTGGTAAAGAATAAATAAAATAGAAACAAAATGAATAAATGTATGTAGACTGACTTCTATGTGTGAGAAAATCAAGACAGTTACCCCAACTTCCCCTGATCTTATTTATAATATATATATGCATGCAGGAGCCTGGGAAAACCCTTCACATTTCTGGAATAAGTTTGTATTGTTCAAGGGACATGATGAAAATACTTAAAAGCATCTCCTGTGGTGGTAGTAGTAGTGGTGGTGGCAATGATGGTGGTGGTTCTAGATTTCTTGAAGAAAAATGATTGGATATTTATATTAATGTTAAGGGAAAAAAAAACATTTAACCAAATCAAGCTAGAATTATCTCCATCTTTATTTCTGTCTTTCCTTCTGCATTATTTCCTACCATTTTGCCCCAGAGACTGTGTGGCACTGGGAAATTGATAAAATTGTCTGCTCGATGTGTCACGACACATTGCTGTCAGTTCTGAGTGACAGGTCAAGAAAACTTAGTGACATTTCTGAACTCTTGCCCTGCAAACTCAGTAAGTTTATGGCTTACAATATCAGCTAGAAAAGAGCAGCGAGACATCAGTCCAATCCAGTGACCTTTACAGGGACTTAATGTATTTCAGAACATTTCAATCCGTTCAGTTAAATAAATTAGTGAGTTCTGAACAGATTTGTTAATAATCTGTTACTAATAATTTGTTCTGATGTTTACAATTTCTGGTCATCTTTTGCAATGGGGCGGGGGGGGGGGGGTGATGGGGGGTATCATGTTGAATTAGCCACCCATAAAAATTTTAACATGATATGGGTGTCATTGAAGTCTGATAGTACTATATCAGCAAATAAGTACAATAAGTACATGGTTCTACCACATACCGTAGTATGGTACTAGCTTCAAGTCTTAAAATAACAAATGACTGTTGTTGTTTTTGTTGTTACTTAATTCCCTAATGCCATACTGTATGTGTTATCTTACAGTTTTGAGACTTGACAAAGTCACTATCTTTACGATCCTCACGATTGGCCATTTTTTCTGCTTCCCACACATCAACTTCAAAATGTTCACTTGCTGCCTAATATATCCACCCACCTCCAGGTGTTATTGTCAGAAGATATTGTAACTGTAGCTACTGTGACAAGGCCCAAATTGTAATGCGTAATGTGAAGGGTCAGAGCAGCTCCAAAACTGCCTCCGCACAGTGAGGCATGGTACAGTAGTAATAGCACCATTTTATAGCAATGTTTTTCATCAAGCGGCACTGGAGAACTAGTCATAACAGGTAACATGGAAGGAGCTGAATACAGAGCAATCCTATTAGGGCCAGTCTGCAAATGGCTAGATATTAGGATGGAGGATCACCTTGCAACAGGACATACTGCCAAACCATGTAAAAACCCAGACCTCACTCTGCTTGCCTATTGTTTCTATCCAATCTGACAAAAAAAAAAAAAACTGTATAAGGATCCAGATGTGCACAGCTGCAAAAGACATCTCAAAAGAGTTGCTATTGAAATTGCAACCAAAGCTGGTTTTATTGAGTACTTATGCAGGTGGGTGCATAATGATGCCTCCGACATTACAAACATAAACAAACATTTTGGGTTAATTAACAAAAAAATTGTAAAAGACACCATTTAAATTCCTGAAAAGTTAAACTAAATTATTACGAGCTGCACTTGGTTTATACTACACAGGTAAATTACAAAAAAAGGAAAAAAAAAAATCTGCTGCTTCAATATACAGTGTATGATCAATACAATACAAAATTGTGGAGTTGCTGTTAATGCATAGCGTAAATTCAATATGCTGGATCTAATAGGTTCAGTTAAAATATGGATATGTGCGGTTATGTAAGAGAGTTGGTTACCACCTATTTAGAAAACCAGACGAAGGAGTGCTGGCAGATTGAATCCTCTAGAGCAAGGTTGTGTGTGTGTTCTGCATGCATGAAAGGTCTATGCCCACTTTTAGCCTTTTTGAGTGTGGGTGTGCTGGCTTTTTATTGCCGTTTAAGCGCGCTATGAGTAGGCCTACACACTTATCTGAACTTACGGATATACGAACCATCTGGCTTGTATGGATTGGAGTGGGAGTTGCGGTTTTTGATTTATTTTTGAATCAAAGGCTTCGAGTGGTGAGATCAGCTTCAACCTCCACATACTGTATGAACACAGGGCCACAAAAACCCAGCTAAAATGAGTTATCTGTAGATTAGCCGTCTTGTGAATTTCTGGAAAAAAAACCTGTGTGACTGACACTTTATGAAATATGGGTTTATGCATTGCCACCTCGTATCTCCAAATGCAGTGTTTTGAATGTCCTCCACTTGTCCAGATCTATATGCCTACAAAGAGACTCGTCGGTTTTATACTCTGCTTATCAGTTGTTGCTGTGCACATGTATTTGCAATTAGCAGGCTGTAGCACTTGAATACACTAGCAGAATGAAGTGCACAAGCCCATTAGTCTTTGTACAGCAGGGGAATTGAAGACTTAGGAATGAAATGGTGAGGGGATAACAAAAACACCCCAGAAGAGGAAAGAGTATGTTAGCAAAAATATCGGCTCCAACCCCAGTGAAGTGGTAGCAATTTGAGCAACATTTGTAATTTGGCTTAAAACAACATCTCAACATGTTAGCACTTAGCTACAGCAGCACTTAACTACAACATGTGTTGGTTGTTTAATTATTCAAGCATAGGAAGACAAAGTGAAGAAAAATCCAACTCTGGTACACTATGTGTGTTAGAGGAGTCTGTCTTAACTTTCGATGTAATTTTGAACATGTCTGTCTTTACTTGGAATTGATTTTGGACTGGTTTGTCTTTTTTTTTTTTTTTTGAGACTTAAAGCTCTATGACTTGACATTTAACTTGTCTGTTTCCCTAATATTTGACCTTCAAGAGAACTTGAGATTTGTTTGCTTGTTTTTTGACTTGTTCATTTTAGACTCAACTTGGGTCTGATCTTGTCTTGGCTGATCACTTGACTTGCTTAATGTAGTACATTAGTCTACAAGTGGTACAGACTTAACTTCTGACTGTCTCTTCTATCTTTCCCAACACATAACCAGAGATTTGTATTGCTTGACTTGAATTGGGTCTCATCTGTCTTGGCTTACCATTGGATTTGGATTGCTTAAGACTTGATTTTCTACATTACTTTACAGGACTTGACTTTTGACTTTTCTGTCTTTGTTTAGGTGCCTTACCTGTGACTCATCGTCTGGATGCAGGACTTGAGATTTGAATTACTTGACTGGGAACTTTGGAAATTTCAATCTTCATTTGTTTTATTAGGGCTTGAATTTGGATGTTGCTCTCTTTACAATTTGACTTTGGACTTGTGTCTTTACTTGGAAAAGGTCACTTGGGAGTTGAACTATGACTCACCTGTCTTGATATAGGACTTGTGATTTGTGTTGCCTGACTTTGACCCTGTCTGTCCTTAACTTTTAACTTATAGGACTTACTGGGGTGTACATTTATATTAACAGCATCTGGCCATAATTATACATCTGAGCAGTTGAGGGTTAAGGGCCTTGCTCGAGCGCACAACGGTGGTAGCTTGGTAGTGGTGGAATTGAACCTAGGACATTACTATCAGCATTCCAAAGTTGGTGGTGCCATGAAAAGTTAAATCCTGGGGCACGTACTCTTGGGAAAATTCATTGGACTGATATAGTAGTTTAGTTTCTTCAAACAAAAATTATCACATGGGTTCACTTCTTCGGACATTCTGTATATTGTGTGTACTGAAGCGGTCATTTGAAATGAATATACTGACAGCTAAAATATGGACTCCTCACACATTTGCCGCATACAAACATCCATTGTAGTTAGTGTGTGGCGTGATGTGTAGTACCTGCATTCTGGTGATACTGAGCTCCTTTTTCTCTACTTGACATTTAATTATTTGGTGGCTAGTACCTTCTCGTTCGATATTTTGCATCTGTTGTGCTCTGTCCCTGTAGCATTACCTTCCCAGATCCTGTAGTCGTAACTCACAAAACATGCACCAACAACCCACACCCCCCAACCCACTCCCACTCCCACACCTCATTAATGCATTTATTTAAGTTCCAACCAGTGTAGACATATTTCATTTTCTATTCTGCATCTTTGACCAATCCCTGTCACAGTACGTGTTCTTCAGAGCAGGTCTTTGCTTTGGGATTTGACATGTTCATACATAGTTAATGAACTCTGGTCCTGGTGTCCAGTGATTTTGAAATCTTCTCCAGTCCTAAAGCTACTTAAATCTTCAAGTAGTGTACACACACACATACTATCTCAGACAACACAATTCTTGTAGCGAATGTGGAAAATGACATTTACTAGACTGTAGTAAGAGAGATAAGTGTGGCCGGGTGTGTTGTAGCACTCAGAAGCTGCCAGGGTGGATATTTCTGCATGTTATCAATGTTTTATGGAGTAATAAGCTGGATGAGATGGAGATCGTGCATGTTTGCTCCTGCCTGCGTGTTTTGGAAAATTGAACTGTCCACTTGTGTCTTGTTTTTTGACCTTAAGAAAAACACCAGTGTGTTTTGAATTTCTGTAAATCTGTTCCAGCACATTAATAAACAACAGCAGCTGCTAGCTTGGGTTTTCAACACTCCCGTCTCAGTGTTTGTGCTGTGATAAAGTGTAGGTCAAATCGTGGCAAATCATTAAATAGGGTGAAAATCGGAAGCTGCAGGGCGTCAAAAACAAGTTGTGTATACCAAATGTGAGCCACTCAGAACAAATCTAGGAAGCTCCTTCACTCTAAAATTCACTTATAATAGATGGCTAAGGGCAGAAGTTAAATTCCATCAATAAATGTTTTTTGCCATGGTTCTTCATTTTGTACATGTGTATCTGCCAGTGGCGGCAGAAGTACACAAACTCAATACTCAAGTAAAAGTACAAGTACTTTATAATACAAGTACCATTTTAAATTTGTACTAAGGTTAAAGTACAAGTACATGCTCTAAAATGTACTTTAAGGACAAAAGTACAAGTACTCCACAAAGAAACCGATTTTGACTTACTGAGTTACTAATAAACAGTAATATTTTAAAGCATTTTAAACACAGTTGAAGTTTATGTTGTTGATAACGTGAATGTGCAGGTCTGGTACAGCTTGATAGCAACAATATTTGACATTAATTAAATGAACTGCATTTTTAGCCGTTTCATTATTTCATTATTCAATTAATTCATTATTCATTATTTCATTATTCAACTTTCATTATTTTGGTAGCTTAGCCAGCTAATTGCTACCATTGCTACTCTGTATAATGTAGAAGGTCAGGGGTTTGAGCCCCCATGCCACCAAGTTGCCACTACTGAGCCTGTAAGGCAACCTGCACTCATAGCTTCCTAACTGGGATATGCAAAAATTACAATTTCCCTTTTGGTGGTGGTGGCTCAGATCTGTGGTGGGAAGATCTGCAGTTCGAGCCCCAGCTCCTCCAGATTGCTGCTGTTGAGCCCTCGAAGACCCTTAACGCTGTCTGTGCTGTATAATGGCTGACCCTGTGCCCAGGTGACCATCAGTTACTCTGGCGCGCTAACCAATCTGTGCATTTGTAATGACCTGCCAGATGGACTGGTGGAATTGGTTTGTTCCTGCCCTTCCCACGTGGGGTGTAGCTCAGTCGTGATATAGTGTGAGTGACAGCGTAAATGCTTATGTTCAGATCAGGAAATCAAAAAAATTTCGTGTGATCGTCAGCTGAAGTAATGTAAAATGTAGAGAGTAAAAGTACTGTACAGTACTCATTGTCTATATTGTTTTTATCCTGTATACAGGGTCACGGGGGCATGAACCCTATCCCAGGAGACTTAGGGCACAAGGCGGGGTACACTCTGGATAGGGTGCACACAAACACATTTACACACTATGGGCAATTTGTGAACGTCAATTACCGTAATCTGCATGTCTTTGGATTGTGGGAGGAAACCGGAGTACCCTGAGGAAACCAAGCAAGGGGAGAACATGCAAACTCCATGCACATAGTCACCTGGCCGATAATTGAACCCGGGCCCTGGAGGTGCAAGGCACCAGTGCTAACCACGAAGCCACCGTGCTTCCTGCTGGGGACAAAAACTAAATCAAAGTCCACTTTTAATAAAAGACCAAATGGAATCGGGTTGAAACAGAGGATGATTCAATACTTTCTGCTGCAGTCGTCAATCAGACAGAGGACAGTTTAGTATTTTTCAGATTTTCTCTACAGAAAATGACAAGATTGAGTGTTGATATGCCATCTTAAAGATCCCATATTTTAATATTTCTTTAACACGTTAACACAGGTTTTAGAGCTCCACCAAAGTGTGTGTGTTTGTGTTTTAATCCTTCAGCTGACAATGTAGCTAATACCCCTAAGAAAATGCATGTTTTCATAACTCAATCTTCTTTTATCTTACTCCTCATCCAAACTCACAGTTTCAGTGTCTATGTAAATGAGCTACTGCTGAGCCACATCCCCTTTGAGAACATAAGAGCTCAGCAAGGTTTTTGTATAAAGTCACAATAGGGGACAAAAATTAAAACAAAAATGGTTTGTTTAGAATGCTATGAAAATGAGACTGTTGAGTATATCGTCCAGAAAATATATGCAGGAGAGGCTAGATTTATTGGCACAGCTCCAAGAAGTAGGGAGTCACTGATCAGGGAAGGAATCATTTAATGGTCTTTTTGAGGAAGACTGGACTGGAAAGTCGGCTTTAAAGGTCCAGGAAGTTGAGGGAGAATGAGGTGATGTAACTTACATGGCTCCAACCAAAAGTGCAGAGCGGTACAAAGAGGAAACATGTAGAGAAGATAGAGTGTGAGGAAGTGCAAGATAAAAGCAGACAAAGAGTTTGAGACACAGAACAAGACAAGACAAGATCAGGGAAGGAAGCATTAGACATTTTTTAGGAGATGGCTGGACTGGAACATCAGCTTTAAGAGGCTGGGAAGTTGAGAAAGAATAAGATCTACAGCGACGGTAATGCAACCTATTGGATTCCAACTACCATTAAACAGCAAAGAAGGAGAAGAAGAGGAAGCCCTGACCAAAATGAACATGCAAAATAGGCCAAAAAACAGGCAATATCAGTCAACAGTCATCTTAAAAGTGAATTTTGCATAATAGCTGGCCTTTAAAAGCGATAATACACTAAGTAAGGGTGAGTATGCCTTCTTTAGTAAGTTGTGCTTCTTTCGTCGTCAGCCAAATACACTCACTGTAGATCGGATAAAGGTGAAGTTTTTTTCTTAAAATGACTCCAGCGCAATACAATTCACTTATACAGTACCACTTCAGCGCTGTTATTTCATCCAAAGTGAAAATATGAACTAATCCCAGTAAAAATATTTTGTTTCTAATTAATATCTGTTGGTGATGGTGTTTGGTTACTATGAGCAAGTAGCACATTAGTAGCTTATTTTAAAGTAGATTATTAAATCCGACACATAACTGTTCATAACACCACTTTTACCCAACATTTAGATTTTACTTAAGGCGCAGGTTAAACTTGAGGCAGATATGTAAATACTGAAAATAAAGTTAAATAAATAAAGTATTTTTCTCTGTTTTGAGGTCTAAAATTATGTTGTAATAGATATTTTAATAGCGATTATGCTATGGGCGGGGTTGAATTGGGCATTTTAGCGCATAACACTGGGCTCTCAGTTTGGGTATTTTACACGCCCTCACCTTGGACTGCTTCACATTACTCCTTTTTTTCAGTTTCAGAACATATGAGACAAACTGATTTAAAACTTCCCGCTGGAACAATAAGCATACATCATACATCATATATCCGTGTATCTGTCCATTCATCAGACTGGTTTCTGGTCCTGCAATGTATGAAACGTAAAGATACTGTATGATTGAAATAGTGAGTCCTGACCAACGTATAGACAAAATATTTCCTTTATTCATATATGTAGATATCACAAATTCTTCCTTCAGACAAAAACTACAAATTTTGTTACTAATACAAATTCTCTGGATAGAGATCATTCTAAAACTGCTGGAGGATTCCTTTAAGAAATTTCAGAGAAATCAACCATCTTAAACGTGTCCTTATGTTTAACTTTGTCGTAAATTAGCTTGTCGCTTCCTGTTAATGCAAATTCTCAATCTCGAAATGGCAACTTCTATTTCAAACCCTCAACCGTGAAGTGCTTTCTGACACTGATGTCGTGCTACAGTGCCGGGATGCTAATCTGTGCTGCAGTCACTGTGTTTGTGCAGACAGTGTGTGTGTGTGTGTGTTGGGGGATAATCAGGGCTAATTTTTTTCTGTTTCATTATTGTGAGGAGCATAAACACAGAGTGCCTAATGAGGAGAATTCACTGTGAGTGACATGAGGACTGAAAGTTCCAGGAAGACTCACCCTGATACAGAGTCAAATATATCAGATAACCAACACATGCAATATTGCTCATGTGTGTATGTGTATGTGTATGTATGTGTGTTCATGTAATTACGAACATGCTGTGTGTATGTTGGTCCATTTGTCTGTTTGTGTAAGCAGATTTAGAACTTAAAAGGAACTACAAAGTTGACTCATTAGCAAAACCAGTGATGTGCTGCACACACAGCCCCAATTACTGCTGCCACCACAATTACTGTTTAAAAAACGAAAGAAAGTAATCTATCCAGTGAATTCTTGTTTGCTGACCCAGTCCAGTGCCCTTTCAGTTCATTTCCAGCACGTTAATCATCACCGAGGCTGTTTGCTGGGATTTTCAATGCCCTTGTGTTTAATCATATACTCTAGCTGTATATGAGATTAGAGCTTTCCTCCTTAATTTCCCCCTAAAAGCCCCGCATACTAATCCCTATAATTAACATGTGACCTTCAATTGCATCCATAATGACTTGTTAAACTTCCTTCGTTAGCTATGTTTACATGAACTATATTTCCTCTTTTCTGATTAGGGATTTTAACTTGAGTGTTTACTTGGAAGGCGGCACAGTGGCCTAGTGGTTAGCCCTGTCGCCTTGCACCTCCAGGTTCTTGGTTTGATTCCCACCTTGGAGTCTGTGTGCATCTCCCCATGCTTGGTGGGTTTCCTCCGAGACTCCTCGAGGTTTCTTCCCACAGTCCAAAGACATGCAAATTAATTGGCGTTCCCAAATTGCCTGCAGTGTGTAAATGAGTGTGTGTGTGTGTGTATGTGTGTGTGCCATACAGTTGATTGGCACCCTGTCCAGGGTGTACCCCGGCTTGTGCCCTAACTCTCCTGGGATAGGGTCCATGCCCCTTGCGACCCTGAATACAAGAGTGGTATAGACGGTGATTGAGTAAGTGAGTGAGTGTTTACATGGCTCGCCACCAAAGACCTAGTGGACAAAATTCTGAATTAAAGACAGGTGCAAAAGAGTTCCAATTCCGATCAGGCCATACAGGTCAGACTGTCACCACTAAGGTGTTTAAATGGTGTACTTTTATTTAGATTGGACTGTTATTCCCATCATTAGTGGAATATTAGGGTCCGTGTAAACACACCTCCAGATCTGGCCATTAAGAACGCACGTTTCGAGAAAAGGAATCTTGCGAGCTGCCGCGGCAGCACACGGCAAGCTGTGAAAATATCATTCATTACCTGTAGGGGGCAGTCGTGTTTCAATCTGAAGTATTGTGTGTCTACTGAAGCAGAAAATTTGTGGCCATTGACAGCAAGCGACAGAGCTCATAAACGTGTCGAGCTCAAACTGTAAATACTGATATGTATGTATTTATTCTTCATTTTCTCCTCTCCTTCAATGATCATACTTCTTTGACTGCGCTTTCTCCATTCAGTATTATTATTATTAGCAGTAGTAGTGCTCCGAATGTATTATTATTGTTATTATTTTTATTATTATTGGCTTGCCACAATCTGGTAGTGGCGAAGTGGGATTTAGCCCTCCACCCAAATGGAGTGATGCCACAGCGCTTTACTCCCTCAAAGTAGTGGTAGGAAGTGGTAGGTCAGCAGGTTAACGCTCTGGGTTAGTGATCAGTAATCGTCAGTTCAAGCACCCTCCAACACTTTGGGGTCTTTGAGCAAGGCCCTTAAGGCCATCATCCCTATCTACTCCAGGGGCAAAGTATCACTGTGCTTTGACCCCAGGCCCCAAGATGTGAGATGCAAAGAAAGAATTTCAGTGTGCAGTAATGTACTGTATATGTGACTTAATAAATAAAGACCAAGTAAAGACTTAATAGTAGAGGCTTTAACTTAATCTATCCATCACCTTCTTCATCATCATATTATTATTATTATTATTAAATACATTTTCATGTCTAAGACTCTGCTGCTGGACCAGAAAGACTATTTGACCAATTACATATTTTGCTATACAAACAGAGGTCTGGTTTTGTGTATTCTTATTAATATTGTATTAATGTGTGTATAAATATCTGAGAATGAGAAATATTACTATTTATCTTTTACTGTGTTTTTGTTTTATTGTATCCTGTCTTATGAACATCCTGCTATGTCACATGATGTGACAATGCACTTTGGTCTGCTCTGACCAAAGGGTCGGGGGGGCAAACTTTTTTCCTTTATATATATATATATATATATATATATATATATATATCTATATATATATATAAATATCAAA
>JAQMYJ010000014.1:20153841-20191575 GCA_030014305.1 Clarias laeviceps | reverse complement strand
GCAGGTTATAAATAGGAGTGAACCGGAAACATTCCTCAGATCAATTTTGTCTGAAAGGACGTCCAGTCACGCACGCAGTGCGGCATTGGAGCGCAGCATCTCATTCCCGCTTTTTCAGGGAACAGGGTTGACTGTTTTTTTCAGTCCTCAAACACCCTCTGTTTCACTTCTCTTCCAGACTCTCATTTTAGTGTCTATGTAAATGAGCTACTGCTGAGCCACGCCCCTCCAGAGAACAACAGAGGTAAGCAACACGCCAGGGGAGGGGCTTTTCCTATTTGTGATGGGAAGTTTGAATCATTTTAGTGACTCAGTTCTTTAAATCTAGTTCATCAAAATGAACGAATCTTTTTTTGAGTCATTTAGTTCATTTCATTCTTTTGAATTTCAATAAAAAAGACCCCCGATACGTCTACATACAAAAATTTTGGCTATAGTTCCAATAATGAAAATATTATAATGCAACTAAGGACATATTATAATAAACAGAATGAGTAGCTCACCTCTCATATCTTCCAGTCTGCACTGCATAGTGTCTACGTGACAAAAGAACGAACGACTCGGAGTAGAAGAGTCACTGAAAAGACTCACTCAATTCTGTTTCCTGTACATAACCTACAGGGGTTTTGCGATGATTTGCGCATGCGCGCTCAGTAGAAAATGAACAAATCACTCTCTGAGACTACTCGTTCTTCTGAGTCACATTAAAGATTCGTTCAAAAAGAACGAATCGTTCATGAACGACCCATTACTACTTCCTATATGAAGTCACACTAAGAGAAATCTAATTGCTGTGTTTAAACTCTAACTTGTACTCTAATTTGTGTAGGAAAACTTTGTTGAACTAGCAGGATTGGCTGCGTGTTTTGGTTTTTAAAATTGTGCAGGTTTTTATAAAGTTTTTTTTTTTTTATAACCTTCAAAGTATGACTCATTGAAAAGGATGTTTCAGGGATGGGCTTTAAATATTTATATTTGAATGATTCAGTGATTTCAAAGTAAAGTGTAGTATTTGTGAGATGGTGCTGACAAAATGCTTCCCCCACAACCCTCCCCCCGCCCAATGTTGTAGAGGATTTATTATGTTATTTAGCTGAAACATGCACGCCGGATAACGTGAAGGTCATGTTAAATGTCTTTGAACTGTCGTTTACCTTTATATTAAATACATGCTTTCAAATCTATTATCAGTAGCAAACAAAGTACATTAAAAAAATCATGCAATCACCAAGCTATGGCCAATCAAATCAGCTTATCTCAGCTATGTTTACGTATACAAGGGTGAGTCAAAAATGATCCGCACTCTGGCTGTAGAATTTATTTTAATTTATTTTTGAAAAGACAAATATATCACTTTTCGACATAATCTCCTTGTTTTTTAATACACTTCCATTTCTCAACAAGCTTTCGTATTCCCTCATTAAAAATGTTTTAGACTGAGCTGCGAGCCACGAATGCACTGCTGTCTTCACCTTTTCATCAGAAGTGAATCTTCATCCTCGTAGTTCTGTTTACAGGGGACTAAACAGGTGAAAGTCCGATGGAGCGAGATGAGGACTAAAGGGTGGATGCTTTAACACCTCAAAATAAAGTTTTTGCAGAATGTCGACAGTGTGGGTGGGCAGAAGTGTGCAAGCGTTTGTCGTCAGCCGTGGACAGGAGCCCGGCAACATTGTCCTCTCAAAGCACATCAGGTGCTTATGAGATACTGTGATACCCCGGCATACGAATGCCCCACCTTACGAATTTTGGGCTTGAGACTGAAATTTTGAAAGAAATTTGCCTCAGCATACGAAGCATTTTTGGCATATAAGCGAATGAACCAAGCCAAACTGAAAGCGAGCTAAGTTGCATGTACGTCAAGGAGCTGTTCAAAATGTTTTTGCATCAGTGGAAAGCCAAGCAAAGTGAGCTTACATATTTTATTATTATTCTTTTTTGCATTTTGTGTAAGATTTAGTAAAGTCATAGCACCATGGGTCCCAAGAATGTTAACAAGGACAGTAGCAAGAAGAAAAAGCAAGCCACTTTCAGTTTGGTTTTTAAAGCAGCCGGTGCCAAAAGGAATCATAAATCATAAAAAGGTCATGTGAGGTTTAATGTCTTTTTATTTAATATTTTACTTAATTTACATGTCTTTTCTAAATGTTTTAATTGTTTTTATATGCAAAAACTTGATTATAGTGTTAGAAATTGGTAATATTAGTAATTCTTTTTTAAATTGGAAATTCTATCTTTAGTTTAATTGGATTCCTCTAGTGCAATTTTCCTTTTATTGTAGTGAAATCTTTCTATTCTATTCTATCTTTCCGCCTATTACACTAGTTCTGTATGATTCTGTACATGACAAATAAATTTGAATGTGGGGTAAATAACATAACCTTGTTTTTCCTGGTTCCCCAAATTCCGATTAATATTAGGTGGCATGACAAACTACAGACTCCATGCCTACAAAACACAATGCAATATTCAGTCTAATATTTAATCTTTTTATTAAGTTAAAGCCATTACCCTTTCGATTTTGGCACACAGCAACACAGATGATATAACAAGATGATATTTTCAGCAGCTGATTAGCCTGAGGAGATTTGTTTTTGCTTCTAAACTTTCCATTGTTTTCCCTCCAGTTTCACACTATCATAGCGTAGGCTGTAGAACGTCTATACGGTGCTCGCACTGCACCACGTCCAGCTTTACTGAACAGATCTTGGATGTTATGTGAGATTTTTTCCTTTTTCTGCTTCCTGATTTACTGTTTTGGTAAACTACTTGGAGGAGTTTTGATGTAGCGCTTATTGCTTGACAAAGCAACATATGTGGGTTTATTACCCCCAGCAGCAGAATCCCTGGTGGACCAGTGGTAAGCACTCTCACAGCTGAGCCACAGCCAACCCACTCCAGGCAAGACAAAAACCACTATTGGCAGCATATTAATGCTGTATATAGTTATAGTTTTGAAGTCGTACTGTTTTTGCATTGTTTTAATGATGTTTGTTCAACATTATCTAAACATCATTCAGTTAACATCATTTAACATTCAAAAACATTCTAATACCAATGTAAGTGTTGCCAAACTAAGGCCTTGTTCACACAGGCGATAAAATCGAGCGTTTTTCTGGCGTTCGGAGTGTCCGGTGAGTGCGGATCAAGCGCTGAAGGTTTTCTACACATAGGAGTCAACGAGAGTGTTCACACGGGCTTTGGTGACGTGCGTTTGTCCGGCGTCAAAAAAAAAAGGTTGCATGCAGCTTTTTCTTGGCGTTCAAATCACAACGAACGCAAGGAAAACGCTTCTAGTGCGTTTTCTTCGCGTTCATTTTACGCTTCAGAGGACCGGATATATCCCATGATCCTACATGCTATACATAGGGAAATGTGGAAAAAAAGAAAAATAAAATTTAAATAAAATGAAATTAATTATTGAAAAACTTGCGCGGAATTTTTTCGCATTTCTTCACAAACCACAAAAAAACTTCCTTTAATCCGACATTGTGCAGTCAAAGGGTGAACCCAGTAGCGGCGGCGATTTTTTTTCTCTCCCTACATCGCAGTATTACGAGAATTTTTAAAACAAGAAGATTAAAGTCTAATATAGCAAAATGGTCCGCCTCAAATAAAACGACAAGGGCTTTCATATCCAGTTCCCGACACTGCCTCCACAGGTTAACACACAAACTACAATTTGGGCTGCAGGCTGGCGTTAGACAGAGCCAAACGAACGCCAGTGTAGAAGTCAATCGAGCGCCACTACAAAACGCAACATTTATTTTGTTTAATATTTAATTAATTCTGTTAACTGTAGGGTGTATGAGAATCTCTAGTCTACTGTATCCATCCATCCATCCATCCATCCATCTAGGAACCTCTCTAGTCCAACTAGGGACTGTGGAGGCCAATGGTGATTACCATTGTAGTAATTCCCATTGTATGACCATGGAAGGACCTCCGGTCAACATTCACACGTTTTCACACACTATGGGCAATTTGGGAACACCAATTAGGCTTCTGAGAGGAAACCCACCAAGCACAGAGAGAACATGCAAACTCCATGCACACAGATGGGAATCGAACCCCAAGGTGCAAGGTGACAACCACTAACTCACTAAGCCACCGTGCCGCCAGTCTACTGTATATCCTGCATAAATATCCTGAATTGTCTGAGTGGAGTCATATTGACTTAGGCTTGTCTCAGACATATCGCTATTTGTACTTGGATTTGTCTCAGACTTGGCATCAGCGTTGTTATGGTGTTGATCTTGACTGAGAAAAAAAAAAAAAAGTTAATTTCGTCTTTGCTTTCCCATGCACAAAGTTTGACAAGAAGTAATTTCTTCTAGAAATGTAACAGCCTAATTGGCACAGTGCACAAGAGAAGCCTGGAAGTTGATGTAATGTCCTGACCCCGAAAATGGTTTTCTGTCTCAGTATTGACTACCTTGTCTCGCCTTTCATTTGGAGTTGAATGTTTCTTGGCCTCAACCCTCTAAAAACTCGTCTTGAATCGATTTTGGGTAGTCCTGGTCGTGGACCTGTCTTGGACTTGCAAATGGTGGTCTTGACTACAGTTCTACTTGACATACAGTATAAAGTGGACATTTACAAGGTTGAAGTTTATAGCAAATAGGATCAAACCTTTCAGTTAAAGTTAGGAAAATATCATGTTTGTCTTGCATTGTCTAGCAAATCACGAGTTGATCTCAATATATTTTGAACAGCGGGTTGGGAACTAATAGCTTGTAGAATGTCATAGTGCATTCAAACATAGTGTAACCACTTTCATTTGGATCACAAAAAAAAATCCAAAAAACAAAGTAGCAGTACCTTGAATTTATACTGTACTATTACATTACTTGTGTGTTTACACAAAATGTTTTGGGTTGGACAAACCTGAGTATTTGTAAGGTACTATGTCTGAATCCTTGATCTGATCCAAAACTAGCCATTTGTACTCATCATATGTGATTTGATTTCTCACATTATGCTATTTTAGAAATCTTTATGTTGTCACTGAGGATGTTAAATGAGCAAGGAGATTTCAGGATAAACCTCCCCAGGAGTCTAATAACTGCTGCTCTATCTTAAGACGAAGTCCCATGAAACAGGACGAGCAGAAGTAGCTAAATGTGGAGGACAGGGACTTGAGCCATGGCCAGATTTGACAAAGCAGTGGGTCATCATCCGCAAACAATGAGCGTATCACAGCAAGGCATGCCATCTGTTTCAGGGAGTGGAGAGAAGAAGAGCGAGGGCTGTCGCAGCGTGTTTTCTGTGTGTACATCGGCTTATGAAGGTGTTCATGCTGGAGACCGAACCTCTATCCAAAGTGAGGAAATAACAAGTGTCTAATATGTTTTGCTTGAGAAATGCATCAAGGAAAACACATGCAATACATTCCAACATTGCCAGGTGGCCTCCTGATATAATTTGATTTCTTGGAAAGAAGGAGAAAGGTTTTAAGATATTGTCACAGTTTATGGAATATTATGTGGGAGTATTGGGTAACTTAATAAAAATGTACTCTAATATTTTCCATGCAAGTAGCAGGGAGACAAAAAAACATTTGATTAAATTCTAGAGAAACACACTGTTTGGAATTGCTTGGGTTGCTTACATTTACAGCGCACAGGGCTGAAACTAAATGTGCATAATTAACACTTAAGCAGTGATCAGACTTAAAGTAGATATTAAATTACTTGGTGAAATAATTTAAATAAACTAATATATAATTACATAACACCACTCTTCCACTTACTCATCCTCTATAGCAGTTATCCTGTACAGGGTCTCAGGAGGCAAGGCGGGGTGCACCACACAGGGCACCCAAGTGCGCACACACACACACACACACACACACACACACACACACACACTTATACACTATGGGCAATTTGGAATGGCCAATTAGGAAACTGGAGTACCCGGAAGAAACCCAATACGCATGGGGAGAACATGCACACTCCACAAACCTTCGACCCTGGAAGTGCAAAGACACAGTCCTAACAACCATGCCAGGGGCACTGAATTAAAATTTAAGAAGGTCCAGTCAATAAAACTTTCTTGGAGTCAAGGTCCAAATTTCAAGTTTGTGTTGGGATTTAGATCTCCATGTATGCTGTCAATGGAAGTCTATTAAAGTAAATTTCAGTAAATTTAGCAATTTTCAGTAACTACGTTAAACATGTCAACTGTTTGAACTTTAATGGCCGTGTATATTTACTTGTATTAGTATGGAATACAAACAACAAACTTTAATCAGACTTCAGTGAATCTTCGTTTCCACTGAAGTGACGCGAACCATGCCAAGGGAAAAAACGCTAGATTACTGATATATTAATTATTCTTATTTATCAGAAAAGCATCAGAGTCCAGAATAGAACTGTCACTCAGTCCAGATCCAGACTGTGGTCCACCATTTGGTGATGCCTGAAATTCATGTCACCCTACCTAATATCATATTTATAATAATAATAATAATAATAATAATAATACAGGTGAGCTGTTCGCAAGGAAAACAAAACATGTATTTGTAGAAAATTATAATTTTATTTTTGCCCATTAAAAAAAAAAATTTCTTGTTTAAATAAATGTGGCTTCTGCGATGGATTGGCACTCTGTCCACGGTGTACCCTGCCTCATACCCTAAGCCTCCTGGGATAGGCTCCAGGCCCCACAACCCTGAATACAGGATAAAGCGATATAGAAGATGAATGAGAGTGAGTAAATTTGGCTTTAACTTTATCAGTTTTTTATATGCACACTTTTAGGAAAATTATGATTATAGACAGACGAGGAACCATATGTGGTAACTTTACTGACCTTGAGTCACAATGTAAAAAGGACAACAAAAAAGTAAATAAAAAAAATAATTCATGGACAAAGTCTTGAAATTTTACATTTCCAAGCAGTTCTATGATTATCCTATAAAGTATTCATATATAGAATTATCTTAGCTTACTTTATTTATTTGATATATTATTCAGTTATTCCCAATATTATAAAACTAACAGTTTTCAGAAAATTGTCCCTCACCTACTGTAGTGAACTAGCATGTGTTTTTAATAGTGACTCTAAAGTTCTTCTATAAGTTACTGTGTATAAGGGCGTCTGCTGAATTCTGCAAATGTAATGAAAACAAGGTAACTTTGACATGTAGTAATCTATGCAAAGATTTAAAGTCAATTAAATTGAGAATTACATTATATATTCTTCTTATGCATAAATTTACATATACCCATAACCTCATTTTGTATTCAGCTTGATAAATGAGGCCTGATAACTGGAGTGCCTGTAATTTTGAAGTTACAATTTAGGGTGGAAAATTATGTAAAAATAAACTTTTTGTATACAGAGTTGCCATATGTTTAAACATTTAATCATCAGAGAATGAAACATGCAGTTTTAATGTATGGGAATTCTGGCCTGTGCATAATTTATTTTCATTTTGTAATATATCTTGCAGAAATTCAGTCAGTAAAATTAACCCCCAGTGTCCCCTTTTATTTGACCATAACAGTTCTCGAAATATAGGTAACTGACAGTATAATGCTGTAAGAATGAATAAAAAATGAGGAACGCTGGACATTTTGCATGCTAGAAATTCTATGAAAAATATCTTCATATAAATCTCATATATAAAGGAAATGGAGGTTCTTTGTTTAATTCAGTGTTAATGAGCAATGACAATTACCTACAAAAGAAAAGAACCTAATTAGTTAGTTAAATCACATGCTGGTTGGTGGCTAGTTAGGAATTAGGAGCTACAGGGACTGCAGGTGTTGATGGACAGAATGGAGCACATGCTAGCAAAGTAACTATTAACACACTAATTCAACGTACATCAGACATGGTCCACGTCTTTATCCATCCTAGTGTTGACTTCTTAAATCAGAAAGTGAACTCTAGGCAATAATAGCATGGATGGTACAGTAGGTTTATATGAATGTGCTAATTCTAATACGTTCTATGGTAACAACTTACACAGGGAATTGGGTTGTGGATGCAGCACATACAGTAAATCTAATAATAAATGTATTAAAGAGAAACAGAATTGTTTATATGTAGTTTCTTATTTGCAGATGTTTCACATTGATAGAAAGATGTTAACCCCTGATCAAGGGCACTACTTGCATGTAGAATAAGGGATTGTGCACCCTACATAGCGCACACGCTTCCCATTTTATGCTATTTGGATTCAACACTGTAAGAGTTAGTTACTGTAGATAAGGCTAATAGCTAAAGCGGAAGAAGTGGAAATATAGAGTAAATGTCGTAGGTTTCTCAGGTCTGTCCACCACCTCCATGGTTTCTTACTGTGATATCTTACTTGTTACTTTCTTGGCTGTGATATATTCAGTACTCAGGCTGTGCCATTCTGCCTACAAGCACATTACAATCATGCTGATATTTGCTACAACACTCCATCTCACATGATTGCTTAAGTATACATTTATGATTTATTTGTGACTATAAGCGACAAGGCCACCATCAGCCTCCACAGTCCCTGGCTGTACTACAGAGGTTCCTAGATGGATGGATGGATGGATAAGTTCTTCCATCAAGAGGAACTAATTGGTCTTGCACCTGTTCCAAAACATCCAAAAAGAATGATATAATAAAAGAATGATGCCATTTTTTAAAGAAATTAAAGAAAATGTAACCACTGTCAAGTTTATGTGGTGTAATAAAACTGAGGTTTTATCCATTCATTACCTATAATGCTAATCCTGTGTAGGGTCACAGAGTGCCTGGAGCCTTGTGCCTTAGGATATAAGACAGGGTACAACCTGGATGGGATGCCAACCCATCACAAGACATAATGTGGAAACTTTATCTATACTGCAGTTCTTTGGACTGTAGGAGGAAACTGGAGGAAACCCACCAAGAAGCCCAGGAAGAACATGCAATCTCTACACATGCAATCTCTACACTCACACTGGACCAGAGGTGAGAATCAAACCGCCAACTATAGAAGTCCGAGGCAAAAGTGCTAACCAGTAATTGACAGTGTTCCTTTGCAGGGTTGAATTTTTTTGGAAAACAATCAAGTCTAAGGTGGTTATGGAATTCCACTTAACATTGGACTACATCATGTCACCTTGTCATTGTCATAGTTTATTTTCCTATAACTGCACATTATTTGTATACAGTATGACTTCATTAGCTGTTCTGTCCATGGCCTTTAATGAACCAAATAATTCTAGACATAATGAAACCACATAAAAGAAACATTTGTTCTTCTGTCTTCCCTTAAAGATGTGTCTGTTGTGTCAGTCATGGTTTCATGGTTTGATTATTGAAACAGGCTTCTAATGACATGTTCCTGTAATTACTCAGCAAATCATTATCATTTCTCATTTACGTTGGACAGCAGGTGAAAAGTGCAATAGCAGACTGCGTAATAATAATAAAAAAAAGCCGTTATACAAAATGAGATATTTTATTTGTAATATATTTATGCTTGTTCACCAGTAAAATAAAATGCATATCTATAATTCCATCGCAATCTCAGTGAACAGATAGATAGCATTCCGCTGACGGTCGCCACCTGTAAAAACCATGTTGTGACGCAGACAGAATGCTGCATGTTTCAGGGAGAAATAAACATTTTATCTTTACAGAAATACTTAGAAACATAAAAAAACATAACAGTATTGAACAAATGTATCACTCTTTGAAGAATAACACTGGCAACAGAAATCTTCACTTCGCACCTTCGACATTCTTGTGTGCTTTCGGCTCTCTGTATTTCATTTTTTCCCCATAATCTCTTTTTTTTTCATATTTTTTTAAAGTGTGTTTTCAGTAGTCACTTTCTGGTCAGTGTAAGCTTTTGCGGGTAAAGGGGAAGAGGACTCTGTCTGCGGTGTTGCTTAAACACGGCACATTTAAAGTTACATAGAACAAACATTTGGGCACTGAGTTTTTATATACATTTAAATAATATGGGTTTTGTAAAGGCATCCATTTCTTTAAGTGTGTCTTTAGCTTTAGAATTTGTTCATTCTCAACCGTGCAGCTTAACCTCACAGCCCATTCTACAGTCTCTGTCTGTAACTCTAGTTTTTTTTTGTTTTGTTTTTTTGTGCCATTGTCATGAGCAAAACTGATCTGAGAAGTTGGTCGTCTTTAAACTAAGACATGGTTAAGGACAACCAAAACATGGGGAAAAAGAGAAGGCCCAGTGCTCTAAGACTAGATCCATGGCTCTTCAGACATGACTGATCTGACTTGGGCTTTTTTGAGCACTTTTTTTTCTTTTTAGCTGGTGCTGTTGAAGGTTCCATATCCAACATGTCTGGGCTGAGTTTGTCCAGCGACTGATCTAGGTTGTTGGAAAGGGTTGCCAAGGGCCCGTCATTCAGACTTACTCCCTGCTTGCTGCGGGTGTCGTTCTTTATCCGTTCCGTTTCAAGGACCTTCGTCTTCGATATGTTCTCCTTCTCCTTCTGGGGGTTGTTTGTAATTTGACGGCTGTTGGATGAGGGATCAAGTAGAGTCTTGCTGAAAATGATAGAGGATTTGTCGTTATCGGAAAGGCAGCACCTTGGGATACTTTCTCCTATCGGGTCATCGAAGGACAGAAATTTTCCAGAATGATGGCTGTTCTCAATGCATCCTTCCAGGTCATTGCTTTTAAGTCGTTTCAGGTCCTTCCCCACAAGAGTGACCGGAAGGTGGCATTCAAGATCAGAGCTCGAGCCTTTGAAGCGTTTGAACCAATCCCACAGAGGCCTGGCTCGGCAGTCACAAATCCACTGGTTCCCGTTGAGGCGTAAATACTGGAGTGACACCAACGGTTCCATCGTCTCGCCACTCAACATAGTGAGATTGTTGTAAAACAGAAACAAGGTCGTCAGCTTTCCGAGGTCGTTAAAAGCACGCTGCTGTACATGAACGATACGGTTTTGATGCAGGAGCAAGCGGTCTAAGTGGATCAATCCTCTCAGCATGTGGTCCGTCACCACCTTGATCTTGTTGTTGTGCAGGAACAGGTAGGTAAGGTTGGCCAGATCCACAAAAGTGTCGTCGTGCAGGGCGAGAAGATTGTTGTCCTGTAAATACAGGTGCTGAAGTGAAAAGAGTCCACGAAACACCCCGACAGGAAGTTCAGACAGTCCACACCTGTGCAGGTGCAACGTGTGAAGCTTGGTCAGACCTCGAAACGCAGATGGACTGATGATCCGAAGGTTACTGTTGTCACCGATATCCAGCTCTTCCAGTCTCTCCAGGCCATAGAAGGCCCCCGACTCAATGTGGCTGATGTTGTTGGAGTACATCCAGAGGACGGTGAGGTTATGCACCGAGCTAAAGCTGGTGGAACGGACCACTGTGAGTTTGTTGCTCTGCAGGAATATCCGCTGACTACGGACAGGGATTTCGGTAGGAATATAGAACAGGCCTTGCTGCTGACAGGCCATAGTTGGTCTCGGTTCACTGTAGCATTCACACTTTGCTGGGCAGCCATTCAGCACTGGCACAACATTCAGCCATAGCACCAAGCAGAAGAGTCGGCCTCCTGAGGAAAGAGGACAAAGAACAATGGGTCAGTTTGAGATATTTGCTATTTTATTTGATAGATCAGATTCTTAAGTAGGAAAAGTTTGTTGTATGGTTTATAACAGAACATTTCTGGTGAGGCAGATTGTTTGATACAGAAAAAAAAACATAAAGAAAATGAATCTTAAATCTTGTATTCTGGAAAACACTTTTAGGCCACGGAATCATTAAGGTTTCCAAATATTCAAATTAACCTTTTCTACTGTACATTTGCCTGATTATCCAGACATAGGAAACCAACAATTCTGATTTTGGATTTGGTAAGAGCCTTCAAAATTGTTACAATTATCTGCTTCATAGTGCAGCACCCCTAAAATTGGTGTCTGTAGCGTTCCAGTTAGAAAAGCACTACCAGCGGATATCTACGCCTTGAGACCTATTCCCATCTATCAGCCAGTGCAAGCATGAGAACCCAGGCAATTGGGGATGCTGATAAATTAAACACGGAAGTGGGCCTGGCACTAAATTAGCTGGCACGACGAGGAGCGGTGAAACTAATGGCAGTAATGGTGGAAAATGTAGTCTGTCCAAGGAATGATGAGTGCTTTGATGGGTCTCTTTATGACTTTGTGGCTGGATTGGTCAGGGATGTTAAATATATACAAGTCTCCTGACAATATAGAGATTTTCGAGTGCTGTAATAAAGATAAGATGGCATGAGACCTAATAATCTGTCTAATCTATGTGTTTACAATTCTGCAACAAGGAATGAAAGGAAAGACCTGGAAATATGCCTGTGTGTTGAATATAATTTTTTTTTTTTAAGTCGTGAAAATACATTTCACTACTCTATTATATCCATACCAAGTAAAAAAAAAAAAAAAAGAAGTTTTTTTTCATATCAGCTAATAAGCAGGAAAGTACAATGTGTTGAATAGAGATAGATGTATGGACATATTTCTAGCATCTTGCCAGCCCTCAGCTCATCCCTGTGTCTGTCCCTCCATCCTGCGGCTTGTTAAATGGAGCTTGCTTGAGGCTTGACAGCAATCCTGTGCTACACATTCCCTCAAAACCTGTCTTCTCTCTTTCCCTCTTCCTCTCTTTTCCCTCCCTCATCCCCTCTCCCACCAGCATCCACTGCCGGAAAGCTGTCAGACTTTCACTCTTTCTGCTTCGCGGCGGATAAAAATATTCTATTGCCAGGCTGTTCTGCGTTAGGCTTCATGAATCCATCAGGCCGCCTTTTTTTTTTATCTGCTAGTCATTAGCAGACTATGCACACCCTTACACAAAGCATAGCCAAGATTTGCATTCAAAGCTCCCTTTTCTCTTTGCCTCAGCCGCTTGTGCTAACCTGCATGCAGCCTCTCTTCCCTTTCATCTAGTTAGTTTTAATGGAGTTTCTTCAAATGTCATCCACTCTCCTCCAATTATTTTGAAGGACCATCTGCTTTCCTGGATGGTCACATGTCCGTACTCTTTATGGTTAGTCTCCCTTTGATTGACATCAGGTACGTACATGTTCCTTTTATATTTCCTATCCACGTCTCTCCTTTTTGATCACGGTTACAATAGTTTTGTTTGTCTTTACCTTTCATGCTCATTTTTTATACTCGGGATTGGGTATGAACAGGCACGTTGAATAATAAAGTGGTGGCCACATTAAGATAACCATCCATCATCCATCTAGAAACCTCTGTAGTCCAACTTGGGACCGTGAAGGACATTGTATTTATTCCCATTTTCAGAACCATGGTAGGACCTCCGGTCAATATTCATGCACTACGGGCAATTTGGGAACGCCAATTAGCCTAATCTGCATGTCTTTGGACTGTGGGTGGAAACCAGAGTACCCAGAGGAAACCCACCAAGCACAGGGAAACATTCAAATTCCATCCACATAGGAGGCCCGAGATGAGAATCGAACCCGGACCCTAGCGGTGCAAGGCGACAGTGCTAACCATTACACCAGCCTACATGGCTGTAGAGTTTTTTTGATTAACTGAAGAACTAGTGAAAAACCGACTACGTGTCAATGCCATTCAGCTTATGGATGCATGGCCTGGGTCATCACCAGACCTAAACCCAATAGAGAAATGTTGGACAATGGTGAGTAGCTGAGGTAGTAGCAGTCAAGATGTCTTCTGCCAGATCCAGCAAGTTTTTATAGAATAAAGAACATCATGCTAAATAATCATTGTTGTATAGCAATTTTATTGCATGAATAAAAGAAAAATATGCTTATTATCCTGATTGCTATACTGTATTTAAAAGTCGCTAAAACATTAAATTTCACTTTTGCCTCAATACTTATGGCCACCATTTGTTGCCATTATAGAAATCTGTCGACTAGAAACCAGTGAGGCAAATTGCAAGCAAAGTAAGCAAGCTAAGTGCATTTTGTATATCCGAAAACATTTTTGGAATAGATGAAGCCAATTATACAGCCAAGTGAACCCGTCTCTACTAGGAAAAAGTTTTTTATTTTTATTTATTCATTTTTTTTCTTTAATACTCTGTTAACAATTTCATATCACATTGCATTAAGTGAAAATGCATAGACAGGACTGGTATTATTATTATTTATTTATTTATTTTAACATCTCACTCCTGCTCGCTCTTGAAACAATTCCTCTCAAAGTAGGTTTTTTATTGTTGTTGTTGTTGTTGTCCTTTGCATGCTCAAAGCCACAGGTTGCACCATTCAGCTAGAGTCAGATTAGAGGCATGAGGCAGCTCCAGGAAGCCGATACAGGCAAGTTTTTGGATGCCGGAGATGGAGATGGTGGCAAAACCTCTGTTGTAGACATTGCATCAGTGCATCTCCGACCATCATTAAGCTGTGAGGAGCTTTCTTCCCATGCTCTCAGCTTCAGAATCAATAATCTCAGGCCTTCAAATATTTCTCGTCCACACGAGTGCAATAGAGTAATTGGTGTATTATGACACAGATTTATTATTTTGTACCTTTACTGCATTGCATAATATTCATCTTGTGTTAATAGTGGAAAAATATAGTGGAAAGTCCGATTTGACTACAGGTTAGCCAATTACATTTTTTTCTGCCGTTTTTCACATTATTTTTTAATCAGCACCGCCTGAATGCTGAGCATATTAAGCCGATTAACAGGCGGGTGCATCTGCAGGCAGCACAGTGTTGTTGCTGTGAACCATACATACTGGAGACTGTAAAAGTTCAGCTGTTCTCTTCCTCCTTTACTTTTCCCTAGTCCCCAAAGACCATATATCTGTAAGTAAAAGTGATGTTACTTGCAATACTTATTTGAAAGTTGTTCAGTTGGTTTGTGCCTTCTAGTGAATATAAAAAACTAACATCACTCTTTTACTAAACCGCTTATCCTGTACAGGCTTGTGGGGGGTCTGGAGCCTATCCCAGGGGACACGGGGGTGGGCACGAGGCGGGGTACATCCCTAGACAAGGTGCCAATCCATCACAGGGCACACACACACACACACACACACACACAGTATGGGGAATTTAGAAATACCAATTAGTCTAATCTGCATGTCTTTGATTTGTTTGAGGAAACCCACCAAGCACAGAGAGAACACGCAAACGCCACACACACACACAGAACCCAGATGGGACCATGGAGGTTTGAGGCCATAGTGCTAACCACTACGCCGCCCTCAAATTTTTTCCTTGGGTTTGCATGTTCTCCCCGTGCTTGGTGGGTTTCCTCGGGGTACGCTGGTTTCCTCCCACAGTTCAAAGCGGATTAGGATAATTGGCATTCCCAAATGAGCATGTGAATGAGCATGTATGTGCCCTGCAATGGATTGGCTCCGCGGTGTACCCCGCCTCGTGCCCTAAGTCTCCTGGGATAGGCTCCAGGCCCCCCCAGACCATGTATAAAGCGTGTGGAGTAACAACGAGTAGCTCCACCCAAAAAGCTGAACAGCCATTAAACATTATAACCTTCAACTAATGTAATCGCTCTATAGAGTAACATCCTTGAGCGATAACTGGTATTGAAAAAGCCTGTTTGAATTGCCTTCCAAGAGTTTCTCTAATTATAAAAAAATGCACTGATAAGTAACATTTTATTATTATTTTTGCCCATGTCACACTGCGGAAGAGTAAGGAGGTATTCTCGACTGACAAGAACATTAGGATGCCTCTTAGCATGAAGAGGACCTCTTTGACTCATTACAGGGAAAGCTGAACACCAGCACTCGGCTTTGCATGAAATGCATTAACTGCTGTTCTCTCTCTCTCTCACTGAAAAAAAAAAAAACACTCATAATGATAAAAGAATTTTAGAGAGATGAGCACCACAACACAGATGAACCATTAAAAAAAAAAATAATCAAAAACACTCGCGTCTAATTAAATTATTTGTGAGGACAACAAAAAGAGGAGCACTACAGAGCAGGCACTTGAGATAACTGTGAATGCAGAAGGAGAGACAGAAAGAATAAGAGGGAGGGAGGGATCTTGTTGACTTTGAGCAGTGAAGTGTGGCAATCCGAAGCCGCTGTGTTCATTTGCATGTGTCCCTGCAGAGCGCGGGGTGAATACAGAGACATTTCCAAGTTTATCTCCCCCTCACGAGCGCAGTGCACGGCCTGCCCATTTCCTAAACACTATTGTCCCGATGCCACCGGGGGCATGTCGAGAAGGGGACAATACATGCCCCGCGGGACTCGGGGTGTTATTGATCATTTCGAGAATGAATAAAGGCTTGCGGATGAGATGTAATGGGCTAAAATGCTCGAAAAGGACTGAGGTTGATTGCTTCTAATAGATGGTTAGAGTAGAAAGTCTGCAGGAATAGTAGAGAGTTATCTTAATACCGGCTTATGGCATGAAACCAAAAAACGTCTAGCCATAAAGTCATGTGACCCAAACAAACAGCAAAACTATAAAAAACTGTCAAATCATATCACTAAAATCTTATATTAATATACAATAGTTATCCATTTATTCTTCACTTGTACAAAAAAAATGTGAAGATATTTAAAGAATGATTAAATACAAGGGGCGTTCAAGTCAAACCGGGACTTGTGATGAGTACTGATGGGCAAAAGTGATTTTATAAAAGTTTTTACATTTTACCTTTACAGAAGACTTCAAGCAGTGTTTGAATGGTGCAAATGTTTCCGTGAATGACAATCCCGGCCAATGTGGCTCGAAATCCACTACGGTTTTTCCCATGAACAACTATGGAGAGAAACCCCTGATTCTTGAAAATTGATGGATAACTTTTAGCAATCTTGCTGAAGAGATGTATCTGTCTATGTGAACTGTACACTCAATCATTCACCAACACCACTTGTACATTACACATTACAGGAGCCCACAATCCCCCGTACGGTCCTGACCTCGCTCCAAGCCATTTAAAAATTTTTTGGCATTTTAAAGGAGTTTCTGGGAGGCTGGCGTTTTGGACATGAAGCAATAAGTCCGATCATGGAAGCACCAGTGAACTGAGACAACTTTCTACCTTGATGGTGTCCAAGCACTAGTGAAACCCTGGGATAAGTGCATTAGTGTAGCAGGGGATTATATAGAGACATAAAAGGAGTTTTTAACCCTGAAAAAGTCATATGCGTGCCGAGTCAAAAAGCACATTGTAATAAATATAAACATTACGCCAAACCATAACGCTTGGCCATGAAACCATTATAACTAAAGTGTCAGGTATAAAGAATATAAAGTAAAACAATACGGCCAAAACGATGTGTCTATAATCTAACATAAATACATTAAACACCACCTCAAATGCATATTACTATTAAGCAGGATGAACAGGAAGCGTTTACACGTTATTTTCCTGTGGTTATCCTGACAGTACCAGCCTAACCATTACACAATCACTACCATGGTATACACACAAGACACACTGTGTACACTAACCAGACTGTATATTTCATTTACACTCATTAGCATACAAGGCAAGGAGTGAGAGTTTAAATTTAGCATGTCTGTGCACCGCCACTGTTGATTTGACACGTTCGGTGTGAAACCCGCCAGGAGCGTAACCGCAGACAGACAAGTCGCACCTCCGAATCTGACACGTGAAAAATTTAACGCTAAATTAACACAAGGCAGGGTGATGTTAGAACATGAACTGACTGCTTTGGTGTTAATCAAACTTCGTAAAAACTTACATCACTCCGTCTATCTATCTATCTATCTTTCTATCTATCTACTGTACTGTGCAGTGCAAAAGTCTTAACCCTCCCATTGTATTTTTTAGATAGTCTTGAGAAACAGTAGTCTTGAGAACACAGTGACCTATGAATTGTTCAAGAATAAAAAAGCATCTAACGTAAATCATGAACCAGTGAGAAACAGGTGCAGATGATGACAGATGATCAGGCCGGTGATTAGTGCACTGGTGGTGCTGAATAATGAGTGTTTGGAACAGACGAGAGGGGAAATGAGGCTGCTGCCGAGGTTGCTAGATAAACAAGCAATTTTTAAATAGTATCTTTAGACACTTTGCAGCCTGTCACAGTAAAACATTTGTTCTCATTTCTTTAATTTAATATGAAGGAAAGGCTTTTGCACAGCACTCGATCTACCATCCATCCATCCATCCGTCTGCTTAGGGTCACAGGCACCCTGGAGCGCATGCCAGGGAACTCATGGCACAGGACGGGGTACACTCTGGGATTGCAGGCACTGATACACCACAGTTATTTCAGTTACAGTTACCAAGAACATGCAAACTCCATGCACGCAGAGACGGGAATTGAACCTGGCCGGGAATCGAACTCAGACCCTGAAGGTGCAAGGAGACAGTGCTAACCACTACACCACCCCAATAATTATCAGTTTATTCTAAGTTGCATTATTATTACCATTATTATCCTCCACTGAAGTAAGGCTGGGAATCATTTTGCGATCGCAAGGTGAGTCACGAGTACGCCAACCAGAAGGATCTTGAACATGTAAATAAAATGTTCCCATTACCCTGCTGATTTAATTATCTTGTTATGGATTTCTATGCTGATGGAACAATAAAAACTCACCTCCCCATGTACCTTATTTGTGCACACGTACCAGAGCGGACTGCTGAGCGAAAAAGCAAGGGAGGGATTAATCCAGATACAAATAAGAAACAGCTGAAACAAAACAGTACGTAACATGCTGTTAAAAGAGATTTCCAGTTGAGCAGTTAAATAACAAGGCTTTTGATTACTTTTCTTTTTTTTTTTCTTTTTTTTATTCTAATTTTTAGATTGTCCATTTTGGTCTTGATGGAAGAAAAGTGATAATAATTGAAAGAGAGAGAGAAAGAGAGAGAGCATGGTATACAGACGGTAATCCTACTAACACCATGCAGGGAAAGAAGTGCCTCTGCGAGCGTTTATTTCTGCCTGCTGTCCCTCATTGTACCAGCCAAGCAGATGGCTTATGAATAACAGAGACTCACGGGTCACAGGGAATCAAAATAACCATGGGAAAAGAACGAAGCACATGTGCACGTGTGCTCCAAATACACGTAAAGTAAATGCCATTATGGACACCAGGGAGGCCCTGATTTTGACCAAGTGAAAGCATATTAAATGTCACCAACATACGTAACTGCTAAGATAAAGATACATACTGCGCACAGTTTTTTTTTCATATATATATTATAACATTTCCTGAAACCGGAAATGGCAAGCGTCTCAAAGAAATCTATAGGACGCATGCTCACAGTTTGTCCTGAGAAATAATTAACAGGAATACTAACACGCTATCTAATTACTGTAGCAGATCTTTGTCCTCAAAAGTGACATCATTCAAGATGTTGTGTTTGTTCCACCATCACCAACAATTACGGTATAATTAGCCTATGTTATGTCATCCATCCATCCATCCATCCATCCATCTAGGAACCTCTGTTATCCAACTAGGGACTGTGTAGGCCAGTTGTATTTATACCCATTTTTGTTTGAGCATGGTAGGACCTCATTCCCACGCGCGGTTACACACTATGGGCAATTTGAGACTGCCGATTTGCCTAATCTCCATGTGTACGGGGAGATCATGCAAACTCCAGGCACACAAAACTCGAGGTGGAAATTTAACCCGGACCATATCCATCTATCTATAGTTATCTATAGCACTTACAGTGTCATAGAGCCTATGCCAGGAAGCCAATCTCGGGGTGGCAACACATTCACACAAACACACAATCATATCAAAATTGGAGCAGCCAATCAGACGTCACCAAATGGGTTTGGACTGTAGGAGGAAACCGGAGAACCTCAAGGAAACCCAGCAAGCACAAGGAGAACATGAGAACTCCACACACACACACACACACAAACAGACCGATGGCGGGAACAATCCTTGAGGTGCAAGACAACAGTGCTACCCTCCATCCAACACAGTCAGTTGAATATTTAATGACAAGTTTGATTCCATAAAGAAAAGATATTTAGAATAGAATAGAATAGTATTGGGTTATATCCACATTGAAAATTATAGATTAGAAATGACTTTTCTACACAGAATATATAGGAAATTCATAGACCATCCAAGACTATGTTCATAATTATTTTATATAGAAATATAATGCAGCCAAAATGGAGCAGTGGTAAGGAGGAGTCAGTAAATGGGCACAAAGCAAACAGTTATAGAAGGAATAACCTGCTTTTAAAAAAAAGGAAGTAACACTGAAGAATTTCAAAACCAGGATCAATGAATATCAGTGAAGGATGGTTTGAAACATTAGGTGTGTTTACATGGATCGTATTGGCTGACATTTCATATGAAGTAAAGCATCTAACCAATCATAGATGAGATGGAGTTCTTGAAGCCAATCGTAATGCAGAAGGCGGGATTTATTGTAAAAGAAAGGAAGGAAGCCTAAGCAAATCTCAACGTTGGAGAAATCTATATATATATATATATATATATATTTTTTTTTTTTTTTTTAATTATAAAATCTGTTATATTTCCATCAGATTAAGACAAATTATTCTGATTAAATGCTTTGAGCATGTAAATACAAATCAGCGTTCATATAAGAATGTAATTTGTCATTTAAATCAGAATAAAGAAACCTGTGGCCCTGAATAGTGCAAGCGGATATAGAAAATAAGTTAAAGAGTGAGAGTAATTTAGAATAATAAAAAGTTACTCAAAGGGATTGAAAAAAAAAAAAAACTCTTCTTTATACCATTCTGTGCATTCTTACTTATGGCCATTGGGGGTGCTGTTGTCAGGCAAAGTACTGTATAGTAGATGCCAAAAAATTGAGACTTGTGAGCCCATTTACTGTATGCCAGCTTTCCTTAAATCCTCCTTTTGACACCTTATCCATTCTAGTCTCTCCGCCCTCGGGGAACCTGTGTGTATGTAAAAAGTTGTGTTTTCGCCATGTTTTAGCTGTGCTTGTCTTAGCAAAGATAGCATAGATATCTAGAGTTGGCGAAGGGCATATAATAAGAAATAAAGAAGGCATTGGTTATAAAACTGACATGAATAGTAACATTATTTGTGGAGCTTCTTGCTGGATGTGCCATCTGGCTCATGGGGTGTTGGTCATAAGTCAAAGTCGAATGACATTCACTGCCTCAGGGTTGGTCTCAAACCTATTTGTTGCTGCCAGAGTCTATTGTATGCGGTAACTGTTCTAAGAGCTGTTGCCAAGTCAAGTAACTGATTTAGTGACACATGAAAACTGCGGTGCCAAGAGCCAGTAGAGCTCTGGAGACTCCTGCCATGGGTGCACATATTAAAACAAATCACAAGTATGTGCTTCACAAATAGGGGGTACAAATCATACAGTACCTATGCGAATGCACTCCGCACTTAGACTTCGGCTTATACGGCCTTGACAAGGGTTCCTGCCTTAAAGGCATGATCGATTTCTCTCATTTGTTATACGACTCATGCTGTCACCTCAAAATTCCAAAATACAATAGTTTCTTCTTCTTCTTCTACTCTTTGTTTTATCTGTTTCTAGATTTTGGTGACAATGCAGCTTCCTGTGTCTGTGTGCATGGAGTACGCATGTTCACCTTGTGCTTGGTGGGTTTCCTCCAGTTTCCTCCAACAGTCCAAAGACATGCAGATCAGGTTCATTGCCCCGTAGTGCGTGAATGAGAATGTGAATGTGTGTACGTGTGTACTGTATGCGTGTGTGTGCGCCCTGGGTTCATGCCCTAAGTCTCCAGGGATAGCCTAAGTCTTAAGGGCCCCCAGCGACCCTACAGCTCAGTACATGATGAACGAATGAAAACACATTGACGAATGGAGAGCATTAGGGTAGTGAAAAATAAGAACAGCTCCAGCACTAATGATCCAATTGAGGAACAAGCTTCTTGCATCATTCCATAGCACATTACGGCGTTTGGCCAATAAAAGTCACAACGAGGCAATAAACCGCAATAATCATTGATTTTCCAGCTTCGCATCTTGTGATACAGACTGTTATGGTGTATATAGTAAATCCTCATTTTATTTAGCTCTTATACGGCTGAAAGTAAAGAAATAGGGAAAATAATGTATGATGCTTTTTAGGCATTTTTTTGTCTTTTTTTTTTTTTTTGCAAAAAGAGGACAGAGAATGGAAAATAAATTGTATCTGCCCATGTATTTTCCAAACGACTGAAATCATAATAAGTGAAAAAAATATTATGTAGTGCTTGTACGGAAAATGCTAATGTCCTAATCATCTTCTCCAGACACAACCACTTATGATTCTGTGGACTTGATCTCTGTACCTTTTATTTTGTTTGTTTTTACAGACGCCTTTGTGGTCTCTAATGGAAAAAAAAAAAAAACGTGTTAGGACGGTAGAGGAAAACGAGTAGAACAAAATGCTGGTAAAATCCTAAAAGAAAACAAATCATGTCGAAAGCATGTGGTAAACACCTGAATCTGGGACAGAGTTTTCATCATTTAGCAGGTCAGTGAACCAAGCCTGGAACGCATGAACCACATTAAAATGAGTATAATATCCTCTGAAGACTGGATTAGAGGCTGGATTAGAAGGTCATGTAATCAGGGGCATTATGGGAATTTTTAGTCCCTTTACTGATAATTAAGGATGATATCCACATTTTAGGTTGAAAGACACTAGACCCTTGGCCTCAAATTCTAACTAATGTGCCTGACTAGAGGAGAAAAGTATAAAAGGGTTTGGGGGTAGCTCAGTGGTTAAAGCAGCGGTCAGAAATACCCATACGAACAGCTGCTAACACCGTCCGAACGTGCATTTCCTACGGCCTTCTTAGGGTGGCCTTATAAGAATCCAGCATTTGTAACTAGCCTGGTCATAAGTTTGTGGTCAGGTCGATGGTTTTGTCCAAGATTTTCTCTGAATTTGATGTGAAAATCACTCTTCGTAGAGCCACTTTTGGAGTGCCTTCGGAACAACTTAACAACATCGTACGATGTTGGATGATTTAGGTGATTTAGATTCAGAAGACATTTCCAGAAGCCCATATTCCTACGGTGGCTGTAGGTATGCTACAGGAACACTAAGTTATTTATATGAGTGTTTATGAACAACGTATAAACCGATATTCGTATGGCATTCATGCAAACACACCATGGCGTTCATAGGGCGCTTTTAAGGCAAAAGTTAAGTGTTCACAAGGCAGTAGGTGATTTGTGCCATTCTTATGGGGTCAGTATAAAAGCTGCATGTGCGCCGTACGATTCCTCATTTTTCTGCTGAAAGTTTTCAAGAGATGACAGCTCATTTCTTCACCAGTTCTGGAGATGTTACGACCAACTACTCGAGAGTGCCGTAAGTTGCACATGTTGTTGTTGTTCTTTCGGCTGCTCCCGGCAAGGGGTCGCCACAGCAGAATACCCAGTACGCACTACAACTTGGCACAGGTTTTACGCCGGATGCCCTTCCTGACGCAACCCTGCCATTTTATCTGGGCTTGGAATCGGCACTGCATCCAGTGGCTGGAGTTTGGGCACTGGCTGGGAATCAAACCCGGGCCTTCCGCATGGCAGGCGAAACACCTACCACTGAGCCACCAGTGCCCTTGCCGTAAGTTGCACATATGGGTGCTGTACGACCACCTTATGTAGGCTGTAGGAAGGTCCTAACGCAACCTTAAGGCGAATGTAAGAACTCTACAGCCACCGTACGATAGAAAAGTCGACTTTTTTTTCTAAAGAATGTCTTAAATTGTTCTTAAGAATTAAACGGCAGTCGTACCAACCTCCTTCCTAAGGAGGCTGTAAAAAACTATAATCCCCGCCACGAAGGTCTGAATTTGTAGGAACAAGGTGATTCGTCTCAATTCTGTTGTCCGTAAGAATATTTTTGACTGAGGTTTAAAGCATTAGACTACAGTACAGAAGGTCCCATGTTCAAACCCCCCAACCACCAAGTTAAGCAAGACCCTCAGCTGCTCAGATGTATAATGAGATTGAAGAACAAAAAATGTAGTAAATAAAGGGACAAATGCTGTAAATAAAATAAAATAAAAATTCTGGCTGAATAAAATGGCAACAGGGTGAAGACCAGGGATTTACCCTTAACTGCTGTTTTAATCACAGCAATTTGTCAGTAGTTTTGAAATGGAATTGGTCCCTCCCTATACATATACACCATTGGTGCCACCAAAACAGCTCTTAGCAGGCAATGCATGGACTCCACATGATCTCTGAAGGTGTGTTGTGGTATCTGGCACCAACCTGGGCTAGCCTTCTCCATCTCACTCAATGAGTTTGGATTACTTTTGGTACCTACTGACCGAGTTGTCTAGCTATCATATACTGGCCCTTGATAAAGTCACTTAGACTTCAACACTTCAATTTTAAGAACTTATAGCTTACATAATATTCCCAATCCCTCAACAGTTTCCCTTGTCCTTGCATAAACAATGTTGTCCATGCCACCTTTTAGCGGTTGTTATGTCTGATTGGTGTGTATATCTTCAATAAACACTTTTTTTTTTTGTTCGGAATGGCACTGGACCTGGAGTCTATCCTGACAGCACTGGTTGTGGGGATGCTGGTTGGAATCACCCACTCACTAATTCACACTGAGTTGTGATTTTGAAATGCCAGCCCACCTCGGAGGTGGAAAGTATCCAGAGAACCTTGAGGAAACCCACATAAACTATTGGGAGTTCATGTAAATCTTCAAACGAAGAGTCTCCTGAGCTCGGGATTGAAGCGTGCACCCTGAAGTTATAAACTGTGGTGTCCTGTTAGAATACATTTGCATACTGTATGCACAAAGCAGAATTCGAACTCAATCTATCTAAAGTGTAAAAAACTTGCAGTGCTGGCTGTTCTCTTAATAACACATCAGCTGAGTGCCAAACGTGGTCCTTTCATCAATATATAAAGAATTCATTTCCCTACATGTCAAGGTAGAGGTTGGACGCCTCCCAACTTCCACAGATTGACTTCCTGTAGGTGCCAAACATAATGAGATCTTGGATTAGCAAAAATGACAGACTAATTCATTTTAGTGTGATCAAGTAATTTGAGGAACAGCATGGAGCATGTGTATTTTTCTAAATTGCATACTCTTATTTGCAATTAGCTTTTGCAGTGTTTATTATTGCAAGCTAAAACTTCCTGTTTAAAACAAGTACTGCACAAAGCATATGTTAAGTCATCCACTGAAGTAACAATTTATCCAATTAGACGTCTCAGAGCAATAAAAAAACATATCTAATGACTCCTACTTTTGCACAATTCGCTGTGAAGTCCACCCACATCGTTTACAAAGGCATTGCAGTTATATTGCTGGTGATACCCCATGACATCGTGTCTATGCACTCTGAAACAATGAGAACATCTTATTTTAATGCATTATCTCCTCTGAGTCATTTGCAATCCTGGCCATAGACTGCAAAAACCCTCCTTGCTGGCGTCTGTCTTCTTGTACTCAGCACCAGCGGCTAAAACAACCGCGTATCACATTTCAATGAACTACAGTGCAAAGTAACCGAGCAACCGAGAACAGAGCTGTCAGCTGCCAATATTTAACTCTCGTGATGAAGTGGGTGAGGAAGAGCTGTGGTTACATTGCTCGTTAGATGATAGGGATCAAGCCATAGCACAGACAAAACACCACGCTGAGAAAGCAAACTTTAAGGATGCACAGTAAAGTTCGGAAGTCTTAGTCAACTGCCAATGGATTTTGTCTTGGGAATCATGGAAATCTGATATTCTAATATTATTGCCATTTGGTTTTACCAAGCACCATGTAAGGTTCTTCAGTCTGGCCATCTTAGAGAACCACTTGAGACCTGAATGTTCTCATATGCAGACGTGATATTTCCTCACAACTAAATGTTCTATAAATACTTGTAAGACCCTTATATGAGGACTGTTGGGTATTGTTCTTTAGACACACTTCTTTCTGTTTAAAGTTCCTAAAGTTGATTAAGTTCATATCAGGTTATCAAGTTCTGATAAACAGAAGCAGCGATGTGAAATGACAAGGTATAAAATAGATGAGTGTGAGTCCCTGGTGCCTAAAGTGATTACTAAATGATATATGTTTAGTTTGAAATACATAAAGCCAATTGCAAAATCCTATAAGGAGGTGGCAGCCTATAGGCATCGGATCACTACCCTGAATAAAGCTGAAAGTTTAAACCAATACAATGGCTGTTTGTGAGAACTTTTTTTTTTTTTTTTTTTTTTTACAAATCCTTACTCAAACGAGATGTCAGATCAACAGTAGAAGCGACTTAGCAGTTGAGGGTTAAGGAATATTCAAAAACACCTACAAACACCAATAAACACTATACATCAGGCCGAGACTAGAGGTCTGTAACAAGGGATTAGGACACAACAAAAGGTTTCATCTGGCTGAACAGTAAGATAAGGATAGGATTGTTTTTTGGTTAAATAAAGACCAAGAACATTTCCATGAACATGGGACACTGTGTGATATATTTCCAGAGTTTATGCATTCATCCTTAGTAATTGCCTGAAGGTCATAGTAATTTAAATTAGGCTGCATAATTTTTTTTCTTATGGGAAAAAGGGTAATTTATTTAGGAAAAATTGGGTAGGAAAGGGTTAAAGAAGGGAGGATGGAATGAAAAAGAAGAAAAGAATGTGCACGTGCAGATCTGGTGGGCAGTGCCCCGCTGGCATTCGGGCACCGGCTGGTTCGAGCAGTGGACAGCGGGCAGAGTGGCAGCGTGGGCCCGCGTGGACAGCAGATCCTGCCTCCGTCCGCTCGCGCTGACTCTGTGGGCGGGAGTCTTCTCTGATGTCCGGCGGCTGGGCGGCTTTCCCCCGCTGGGAACAGGGGCCGTAATGTGAACCTCCTTGTGGCCTTTTCCTCTTCGGTGTCAGGGTCACAAGAATCCGGTTCCATTGAGAGCTGTAGAGTCGCGGGAGCTCCGGCAGTGAGCTCGCGGCTGTCCTTGTCGCGGCGATCAAAGGCATACTGGCCTCTTTGAAGTCCCTGGGACGCGTTCCATTGCCCCACTTCTGCGTTCTACGCACGCGTGGCACTCACACCGCGTAGTAAAGTCCAGTCTCCCAACAGACCCTGAGCTACACTCCCCGCTGTGTTTTATAGCGCGGGGAGAAGCCCGGGATCATTAGCAGGGATGGCTCACCAGCCGTGCCTAATTCCACAGCCCCGCTCAAGGGCCCAACAATGTCAAACTAATGGAGCTAGGGCTTGACCTGCCAACCTTCCCATCAGTAACTCAGTGTCTTAACCCTCTGTGCCACCACTGCCCCCTTTATGTTACGTAAAGGTTTTATTATTCTCATCTTAAGAGCTCATTTGTTTTTCAATTGTATCTGTTACTTTGTATCAGAAAATGACAATATGAATGAATGTAAATGAAGCAAATGGTGTAAGAACAATATATTCAAATTCGATTTCAATCTGTCTGATGTACTAAAAAATGTAAGTAAATGCTAAGTAAAATGTGTAAAAACCTTGAATTTGCTTTGAGAAGTGATTAAGTAGACAGCTGTTGGTAATGTGAAGCTGCTTTGCATACTGTACAGTTGTCTAACACTGATAATTTTCAGTTGTGCGACTTCTCCCAAGCATCTTGTGGAAAATAATTCCCATTATTCTACTTATTATAATCGTTTACAAAGCATAGCATGCTCCAAAATCAATTTATTTAATTATTATTATTATTCTTTTTTATGACTTATGATTTTAACGTGACATCCAGTGTCTGTTTATAGCCTTGTCTCTCCATCCACTGGGGAATCAAGTTTTCATGACCACAGTAGACACTTTTTCACCTCCCTCATAAATATTTCAGTGGTGATCCTAACCTGTGTATGCTGCACTCAAATGTTAGCAGTGTAGCAGAAACAATCGACCAGAAATCTGAGTAGGTTGCAAGTGCCCTTCTACAGACAACTAATCATTTCCTTCGAGAAAATCCCCAATATGAGGAAGTCAGACTATAAATCAGAATCTAAAACAGTCTGCATGTCGTACACAAGCCTACTGTTTTCAAGGTGCATGTGCAAAATTGAGCCAGAAAACAATACGGGTCGTATTTCACTATGTGTAGGTTTAGTTTTTAGTATACCACCTCACTATGCTTAGAGGATGATGCAAAGTGCAGTAAGACAGACAACATAAACAGAAGGCGAGGTGAAAATGGCAGAAACCATTAAAAGGGCTGGATGTTTCCTTTATATGTCTCATGAGAGCAAAGAAATAGCATATTTTAAGCCATAAACTGGAAACTTTTTTCTAGCCTTTGCAATATTAATCTCGTAGACGGAACAGCCAAAAAAATTAAAGTTGGGGTTTTGGATAAAAAAAAAAATTAAAAAAAAAGAAATCACACTGAGATTATTTTGACATGAGATTTTGGATTTAAACTGAAATCTGTGTACCATTTGTATTCAAATGTATTTATTTAGGTTAACAGAAAATAAATCAATGATAAATTAAGATGAGGATGTTTGCCAATATTTTTTTTTATCTCCAATTTAATAAACAATTAATTATCGACAAACTCTACATAAACTCCTGACTATGTGTTTATTGCCTTTAATAAATTACAGTCTTTTGTGATGGAATAATTGCACATCTCAGTATTGCAGTTTACATTTTTATGTGAGCAATTGTGCAGCACTAATTGACATTAAAACCACCTAGGGTTTAGATTCCCCTTGTACCAACAAAACAGCTCTATGGAACCTCTAGGGATGCGATGTGGTGTCTAGCATGAGGACGTTGTCAGCAGATCCTTTGGGAGCGTGGGGCCTCTCTGGATCAGACTTGTTTGTCTGTCACATCCCATGGGTGCTCAATCAAATGGGGAATTGGGGAAACTGGGGCCAGCATCTGGAATTTCGGGGATTGCGATTTATATTGGGATTGATTGAGATTGATTCAACAGCACTACTAATTACTGTCTGGTTTTGAAATATTTAAAAGCACTTAAATTATTGAAATTTAAATTCTTTGTACATTATTGAAATGAGTAAGATCTAAGTAGTGTAATTTGTGTCGTTCTGCTCTACGCTCCTGTCCAGTAGTTGGCAGTATTGCACTACTTGCTCATAAAATCAAAAGAAAAAGATGAAATACTCTTGAAAAATGCGAGTATTTACACAAGACATGAAATGGTTTGTATTTTCTGCAAAAACTGTGTAATAGTCTTAAGGAGTTTGTCAATTTTAGAACGTTTAACATTTGTAGGTTTACCTAAATGATGTAAAAATGTGTGGATTTATTCTGAATTGAAAACTAATTAATTGAATTAATTAATTCAACCAACAACTTATCAATTGCACTGTATAACCATTAACATTTTTAGTTTTTTATGTTATACATATAATACAGAAAATTTGTGTGAAAAAGAAGCTGCTTGTGACGTTTATGCAACATCGAAGTGACCAATCTTGCTTCCCAAAAAATTTCAAGTTGCTACAGTAACTTTAGCCATTTTGGAGAGATGATTTTATATGTGCCCCAAAAAATATCTATTTTTTAGCGTTATACTGTCTCACTTCAAACTATAATCATTTAACATGCAAATTATTCATATTTGATATGAGTACTGATAAGTGTAAGCTTCTAGAAGCATATGACCTGTAAAAATTGTTGCTTAAATAGTTTTTTGGTAAAAGCTTAAAAAGCAAAAAAATCTGTAGTGTCTGTAACCATGTCAAATTCATGTTGCAATATCTTAATAATTTAGCATTTTAGAATAATACACTTTTATGTCTTTTCATGTGAAATCTAAATTGGCCAAGTTTTATTTGAATGACTGTTAAGATCATTGAAAGATCTGAATTCAAATAAGTTACAGACACTACAGACATAAAAGGGCAGGAAATTGTATTTAGCAAATGTGTTTTCTTTTTTATCTGATAAAATTATAAATGTGTATGCATATTTACAAAAAACAAACCATGGATCGGGAGATAAGAAGTATTATGAAAATTGGTGTTATATGATCCTATCTGACAATTCACCTTTTCACCTACGGTAGGTACAGTAAGACACTTTTTAGCACCAATAAATGTTTTCGCTGACTATTAACTTACTAATCAAGAAAATCACAAAAGAGAAGTCGATGATGGAAAGATTGTTTAGAGTGGCAATAGAACAGCATTCAACTTATTTTGGAAATCTAAAAAAAAAAAAAAAAAACATGGATGCACCTCTGTCACTGCTTAGCAACAAGCTAAACAGGTACTTGTACTGTATATACTTTTTTTCTCAAACACAGTTAACTGTGTTTTTAGTATTATAGATTGAATGACTATGTCTGTATATTAATGTATCTTAAATTAATACTTCTATATACTGTATAACCCATATAAAATTCAAAAGTGGTGCTTTGTTTACTGCTGATGCTGTGAGTGGCCATTTTTATTTGATGCAAGTTCCTAAAATGAGAATTCTGAATTGAGTGGCTGTTCTTTCATTTTATTTTTCAGCTATTACAAGCAAAAGAAGGCCTTAGTTTTTGAGGTACTGTTTAATCACAAAGCGAACCAACCACCATGCTGTTATTTAAACTATTAAAAAGATGTTCCTCCCTTTCTGCTAGATTGACTAACTGTTTCGCTCACCATTTTTTTTCCCCCAAAGCATTTATTAGCAATAAAATTCAATTTGCAGTTCGTTGGTTTGCCAGCCTTGAGGGTGGAAAAATGCATTACCCCAGAATAAAAGGAAAATGGGAAGTAATGACTCACTGCTGTATGATCAGAGAGGTTCTCTATCATTTCTACTGAATTGCTGGTCTGCTGTATTTATGCATGTGTGTTGGCTTGTGGGCCAGACAGCATTGTTCTCAAGTCTTTGAATCGGTCCTCCTATGTCTTTCCATACACTGCCGTTGTCCCTGAGCCAGTGTGAAAACATCTCGTATTACAGTAGCTGAATTACAGTATTATGGCTCATTGAATTGTATCGCAGACCGGCTTTAGCGTGGGTTTACAGACCTGAAACGATGTGCTCCTGAGATCTAAAATGAAAAAAAAAAAAAAAAACAGATCATTTTCTTTCTGACCTGCTCTTGCTGGTGCACATCATCAGAGGTAAATGTCAGCGTGTGGCTGATAATATTACCAGAGCTGCCATCTAAAAAGATATCTGAGCTCTCTCTCTCTCTCTTTCTTTCTTTCTTTCCATATTTCTGTATTTAAAAGTGAAGGAAAGACTATCACTGTGGCAATCTTTATACAAGAAGAAAGGTGTCAGGGTCAGTTTCCGTAACGGGAACCTTGGACTTTAATTTAACCTTATGCATTTAAACTTCTCGGTCCACTGATGGTGTAATCATTCTGCATTATTTTTTTATAGAACTTACTGAATAATAATAATAATAATAATAATAATAATAATAATAGTAATCTATGCAACATTATTTATTAATACATCAGAACTAGAGGAATCAACTGAAAAAGCCAATGGTCACCTCAACTTTAAGGAACGCTGAACATATTCCACCAAAACGGCAAATACATTGCATGTGCTGGTACGAATGATAAGGCATACGGCCTTGTTCCAATTTAATACAAGTATTTTTGGTTAAAGCTTTTCCGCAATTGCCTTGGCATATGAAGCATTTTCAGCAAACGAATGCCCGAACAAAGGCGACATCCAGAAGACATTCAATACTCGTTTGTGTTAAAGGAAAGTCAAGCGAAGCGAGTTTTGTGTGTGTGGGTTTTTTTTTTTTTTTTTTTTGCATTTTGTGCAAGATTTAGTAAAGACATACCATGGGGTCCCAGGAGTGTTAGCAAGGACGGTGGCAAGAAGAAAAGGGAGCCGCTTTCAGTTTGGTTTTTAAAGCAGTCGGTGACAAGAGGAATCATAAATTAAGGTCAAGTGAGGTTTAATGTCTATTTATTTCATATATTACTTCATTTACATGTCTTTCCTAAATGTTTTGATTGTTTTAATATGCAAAAATATGATTATGGTGTTGGAAATTGGTAATATTGGTAATATTTTTATTACCTGCATTTACATTATTTCCTATAGGAAAATGCGTTTTTGCAATACAAAATTTCTCATTCCGACTTCCCGTTGTATAATGTTTAGAAGTATGAGCTAATTGTTTATCCCATTGTTATCATGAAAGTACATGAAAGAAAAAATAAATTACGATTCACTTCTATTACCCTCACAAATCTCGGAGTGAATGATAAACTTCTGTGACTACTGCAGTTAAATATATTATTTCCCTAAGTCCCGCCTTCATCCTCTAGGTTTCTAACTAATCACAAGATGAGACAAAATTCCTGTAACCAATCATAACACAGAAGGCGGGATTTCTTAACCTCACACAAGCTTGCTAACAGAAGATGGCTAACAGTTTTGCAGTCATTTTATTTGTTATAATTTCAATAATAATTGAATTTAATCAGATAATAATCATTATATACAGTATAAATAATATTATTTTACATAAATGTGGTTTACAGCAAAACTAAGATTTAATCATTAACAAATATTGTGCTGAACTGGGCTAAAAACTTTGAGTACTTGGGTTCATGAGTTGAGTACTGGGTTCATGCTCTAGGTTTTTAACCAATCATAGACAAAACTGATTTCTTATAACCAATCATATGTCAGAAGGCCAATTCATAACCTCACATGAGCTTTGATGTTTTTTGTTTGTTTGTTGTTGCTTTAATTATGGATGTAAATATGTAATTTACTATGCAAAGAAATATACTAAAACTATAAGTGTACGTTTGTTCTTATACTGACTCAGATATACTGCATGTTTGAATTGCGTTTCCTCCTGGTACTTCAGTTTCCTCCAGATTATTCTAACTAGCATTTATGAATTGCCCATATGGTTAGAGTAAGCAAACAGGGTGCGTCCTGCCTTCCAGGGATAGGCTCAAGGGCCTCTGCAACACAGGATAAGCGGTATAGAGTCCATCATTCTCTATATGGATAGAATTACATTTAGATAATGCTTACAACAGAACCTAAGACTTTTCTAACTGCATTGCCGTATATATTAGCGCACACTGTTCATATGAGACTCCACCTTTGACCTATAGATGGTATCCGTTACTTTAACTCAAGTGGGATGTAAATAAACAGATACCTGATATCTCATACGTTGTTCCAAGTTTTAGTCCCTTACAGAGTTTTTTTTTTTTTTTTTTAAAGCAATGCATATTTTTTTTTATTTTCTTTTATCAAAACACTACTACACTAATCTGGTGCTTTACCAGAGGTCAGAATGGTGTCAGCTCTTGCTGAGAAAGGATCATCTTCACTTTGAGTTTCTTATCATCACTACTAAACCAGCAGCATTTAATTTGACCTCAGATCAAAAGGTTGTGAGTTCAAATCCCAGCACTGCCAACCTGCAACTGGTGGGCCCTTGAGCAAGACCCTTAACCTTCAGCTGCTCAGTTATATAAATGGGATTAATTTAAGTCACTCTATATAAGAGTGTCTGCCAAAAGCTGTAAATGTAAATCTGAATAACAAGACTTAAGGGGGAACAAAACTGGCATGTGATACAGTATGCCAGCTGAAATGATATGATATATTCTGTATTGCGTGTTTGTGGATTGTTATGGAACATGCAATGATATTTAGACATTACAATATTTAGAATACGTAGTCAAACAAGAATTTGTTATTATTTATACAGGAACTGTTGCACTCATGGGGAAATTTCTAAACTTGAGCAGGAAAAAACGTTTGAAATAGCCTTGTCCCATCTTTTATTTGGTACCAGAAACTGCTGTTCACATAAAGAGTTTACACCCAAGTTCTCACCCTTACTTTAGTTGATATTCCCCATAAGAAGTTTTACTATAGTATGTATTATAGTATATTATGGTAAACTACAGTGCATCCCATAATACATACCATAGTATTACTGTGGCACTGAAGACATTACCATGGTGACCACCATGGGACTTTGTAGAGTACCAGGAAAGGTGCTGTGGGTACCATGGTAGTATTATGGTTTGTACCACAGTACATCTGAATCTTTGAGTGCACTGTAAAATTGTACTCTATGGTATTTATTTAAAGATACATACATACAATTGTGCCATACTATATAAATATTACCATTATGATATAGACATATATATTTTGACAGCATCCTGATACATGTTCCATAGTACCATACTACTGCACAGGGTAGAACTATGCATCATACAGTAGAACCACGTATCCTAGTGTGCTACATGTACTACGTATATCAATAAATACATTAAGTATCATTGGACTACTACTATACCTAAACATGGCAAAATGTCTTTTCGTCTCACTTGGATTGTAAAGATTTGTACCTCCTGATATGCTATAATCATAAATCTCGTCACCCAAGACTCTCACAATAAAGTAACCTGACCTGACAATCCCACGTCACACCACCAGGGGTCACTATGATCAGAACACTAACCCATTGCTACAGCACCTGATTTCCATCACTTTGCTAATTCAGATAGATTATAAAAGTGTTTGACATGCTGATATTTTGAACATCTTGTTGTCTTGGTTTTATGTCTTGGTGTTTTGACATAGCTGGTTCTCCTGACTGCGATCCGTTTTTTCTGTGATATTCCAGTTCATTAAACTCATTTACATTTAAGCATTTGGCAGACGCCCTTACCTAGAGCGGCTTACATTTTTATCTCGTTGTAAATCTGACCAGCTGAGGGTTAAGGGCCTTGCTCAAGGGCCCAACAGTGGTAACATGGTGATTACGGTTTGGGTTTGAACCAGTGACCTTCCCAACAGGGGCTCCAACACATACCCCAGGGATGGAATTGGACTGAGAATGACATGAGGAGTGATTGTGTAATTGTAAAACTTGGGCTGGAGTTCTAGGCAGCTTGTGCTTTGCACTAGTGAAGAAAAAAAAGAGATGTGGAAATTTATAGAAAAAAAAAAAAAATAGGCCGCTACAAAGGAACAAAAAAATAAACAAATAAAAATTTGAACATGTCATTAATCGAGCCATAAACAGGAACTCGATTTCCACTCACGCTTTCTTATCTCGCAAATTCAACCTCATGTTGAACCAGAACTAAAACAAACAGCGATATTAAAAATGAGTGAAGGGATTCAAATAAACAGGAAATCTGGTCTCAGTTAGTGTTTCTCAAGACCTGGGTTATTTCCCAGTCGAGGATCTGCGTAGGATTTAGCCGATGCATATTCTAACCCACACAGTGCATCAACCTCCGTTCTTTCACACCAGATTCTCACTGATCTCTCTATCTCTCTCTATTTAGCATGTGTAAACACCCCGGAGACAAATTGACCTGAAAAAAAAGAAAAGGCTCCCTCTTTTATCTCTTTTCAGCTCTGAACAGTCTACGAAACGCATTAAGGCCGGAGTGAACGGTAGACTATTTTCTGCATCTGTGGTTAACGCTGGGAAAGCTTAGATTTCTTGATAACGGGATCTTACAGAGTGCATTGTTTTGTAAAGATGAGCACTGATGGAGGTTAATCTGCAGTGTGAGCTTCACTACATAGGATTTTTTTTTTTTTTTTACACTTGGCTACCACGATATGGGAGACCCCTGGAAAACTATGCTTTTCTGCTTTTTCATTGTAGCTGCTACGAGCAAAAAGACAGACACTGCATCTACTGACACTGCTTTTTTTTTCTCACTCTCTCTCTGTCGGCTGGCATTTTCTTATTAGCCATGTTAGCACCACTGGGAGCAGAGGGTCTATCACGCAATTGCATCACCTCTGAAGCTTTACGGTCTTATTTATTTATTTATTTATTTACTTATTTTTATGAATTTGCATTTTCCCACAATCATGCTTTTTGACGAAGCAGTCAACGTCTAGGGATTTATAGTAACGTCCTTGGTTAAATTGGCTTCCCCTCACTGTTCTTAAAAAGTTCCCGGAGAAAACAGAGCGCGGAAAATGAGTCGAACAAATCAAAACAATGCCCTTTCTGCACTATTACCACTCCGAGGCGAGACGAGAGAGAATTAAGGACTGTAGAGGAGAGATTGTAGAGCACAGCGGGAGAGCAGGGGATAGCTAAAAAAGAAGGAGGGGAAAAAAAGACGACAGCGCAAGCATACAGTAGCTGCTATAACGAGAGGACGAAATACAGACAGTAAGCCACCAACAGGAAGAAAAAAAGTGACAACCAGACAGCAGGAGGCTTAAAAGTCCAAGCACTTCAATTCTATCAAGTGTGTATCGAGTGTAAATCCCTCCCAGAGAAGGACGTGAGAGGCAGGACCATCTGTCTCCTGTTAGATGTTCGCTGCTGTCTGCGCTGTAAGCCGACAATTACAAGGCAAATCAGCCTGAACAAGACCCCCTCTGAGTCTGATGCTATGGAGTGAGGGGTTAAAGAGATGCAGCAGCATGCCACGCCCTGTAAATGTGAACAGTAATAATAAAATTAGTAATAGCAAAAGTAAAAGTCTGGTGCTTTTCCTACATTTTTGAATGGAATCCAATTATGCTTTGGAGCGAGGTGGTCTTGATTCACTTCAAAGTGAACTCTACTGTTAGATAACTGCATCAGTGATTAAAATCAACTCATCTGCAGGAGTTAGACAACAAATTACACATCACACTTGTATTGGCTTTCATTACACTGCTCGGCCAAAAAGCTTTGATTATGTCGCTCATTGTAATGAAAATGATTGATCATGCGGACAGAATCACTCTTTCACTCTTTTTGAGTCTTGGAATATGGTCACGCCATCAGGAATGGAAAACTCCATAGATGTGATAACCTGGCCATTCAGTACATTCAGGACTTTAGCTGACTTCATTTTATTGCCACATAACGTTGCATACCGTAGAGTGTAGACCAGACCTACTGAAGCAACCTCGGATCATAACAGTGGACACTATGCATGATCGGTGCATCGCTGATGCACACATCGCGCTGGAATAGGCTCAATCTGGACTCATCAGACCACATGACCTTTTTCCATCACTCCAATCATTATCCACCTTTTTTTTTTTTCTGATTATTCTTACCAAAAAGTGGTTTTCTTATGGACACACAGCTGTTCGGTCCCAATCCTGTTAGTTCTTGTCACATTGTGTGCATAGGAAAGTGCTCTTACTTTTACTATAGCAATGATTTTAATGCTGATTATGGTGATTTTTTTTTTTTTGTTATTTGTTTTTACAATGCAACATCAACCCAATTCTAGTAATTTCAGCAATATCCTTAGTTGTTTTCTTTGTCTCTTTCTGGTCAATAATTTGACCCCCTTTTTTGGCAAGGTAGTGTATTTTATTTCTTTATGATTTCTATGCACACTTCCAATCCTATTTTCAGCTCCACACACCTCTGTGCTATGTGAAACCCAACCAAATAGCAAACAAACCAAACGCATCAATTTTGCTTGACTTGATCTAATTGGTGTCACTGTGCCCAGTGTCTAATAATTGCACTTTGGAGTCCCCTTGTTGGTAGCCATTCATTTTAGCTGTCAGTGTTACAAGTCTCCTGGTGGCGCAGAGATCCCAAGGGATCCAATGGTAATATGGTAATAGGAACAGCAAGGCTTTTCACCTTTTAGTATTCAAATTTTGCTAATTTGCATCACAGGTACAGTTAAATTCTTTCAAAGAAATCAAGAAGTCCAAGGGGTGTTCGAGTCAAACCAGGACTTTTGCAGAATAAAAGAACACAGTTATGAGAGTAAAAACTCTCAAGGGAAGCTCAGCTTCCCCTATAATGTCACAAAATTAATGGTCAAATTATGTACTATTGTATTAACGTTTTATTGACTAAAAATGCGTTCGAAAACGTTCATCTCAAAGACGAGTTGGTTCAGAATCAGTTAGATATAGCAGGTCGGCTGACTTGATTTTCTTCTCA
>JAQMYJ010000014.1:20127811-20153741 GCA_030014305.1 Clarias laeviceps | reverse complement strand
AGATTAAGTTGCATGGGAAGGATCAGGGTTGAGCATGCAATAAATGAAGGTGCATTCAAGTGAAAATGAGCCGTGAATGTGAGGCCGAAAATGAGCTTCCCCTATTTGACAGACCAGTAGCCGCCACTGGTTCACAGACAGATGCATCTCTGTCCCACGCCCTAAATGTTATCAGGAATGACTGCAACAGTGTCTGAGCTTTTAAGAGTTTCATCACCGTACTGTGCTTGTAACTGTCTTTTGTAACTGTCAATCGGTTTAATCTTTCATTCACCAGAAATTTCATCACAAGTCCCAGTTTGACTTCTACATGAAGCTGGTTGGGAGTGGACAGTACCATATGGCTAGACTATTTTGCAGACCATGTTTTTGCAGACCAGAGAACTACAGTATGGAACTCCCAATTCCACCCTGGTTCTTCTTCTAACTTCTTTCCACCCTTCTTCTTCTATCTTCTTCTTTTACTTACTTGTCCTACAACCTTGTTGAACAGTCTACAAATAACCAAGTTCTGAACACCCATGAATTTTAAGAGGTCCCCTAATGTACTTGTGATGAAGGTTAACAAGGTTCAAGAGCTTAATATTACAAGTATATGTGCATGTCAGCTTTATTGATGGTACATGCCAGGAATTGCCTTGTGGCTCCCGCTGAAATAGAAATCTCAATGGTTGTTTAGTTCCCTGTAAATGGTCTTAAAGCATACGATATACAGAGCACCATTTCCTTTTAAAGGTCATACCACTGCTCCTTGAGTTCTCAGTACGGAAAGCTAATCAGTCCTTGCTAAAATTAATAACAGCATCTGCATTATTTAGCACCTGCCTGTGTTCCACCATGCTGGGCCATTCAGATAAAGCTCTCTCCGCTGCACCGAGACAGATTTAGTGCAGGCATTGAGAAGGGAGGAATTGACGACCAGAAAGCTGAGGCTTACTCGAGCTCCTCTACCCCACCTTTTCATTCTATTCCCCTTGGCTGTCCTTTTTAAAATCTGTGAAATTTTTCTTCATCCATTCTAATCTCTCTTGCTTCGCTACTTTTTCCGTATCTCATCTGTGCCCCCCTGTGTTTCACCTCCAAATTTCTCGATCTCACTCTCTCGCTCTCTATTGCACGCTTCATTTTTTGTCAGCGCCTCGCCCTGCTTCTCAGTTGCAGTGCCTGATAAGTGCTCGTCCTATATGTACCCTCACCATGGATCACTCCCTCTTTCTCTTAAAGGTCACAACTCTGCTCTTCGCTCTCCCTGATGCAGAGAGCTTATCAGCCAGGCTTTTATCTCCTGTCTGACAGTAAAACAGAGAGGGAGGTCGATCCACGCTCTTGTATACACACGCCTCGCTAAAAGGATGAGGGGTTTACGTGGAAGGTGCCACCACCTAGGCTTCAGATAAGAGGAAATATTCTCTGGGAGAACATAACCATGTCATGGAGAGGGATGATTTGGGGTTTGATTGCTTATCTGCCATGTAATGAATGGTAGTTCCAGGTATTATAGGCAAACATATAAATCTGTAGACAGTCAAGAGCAAAGTGGCAAAAAGTAGCGGTCCTGTCCCTAAACTTTGTCCTAATGAATTTAAAGTTTGTTTGCTTCGAGCAACTACTGTATCAAAAACACTCACTCACTCATTCACTCACTTATGGTCTACTGTATACCGCTTTAACCTGTATACAGGGTCGCGGGGGGCCTGGAGCCTATCCCAGGAGACTTAAGGCACGAGGTGGGGTGTCAATCCTTCGACACATAGACACACATTCACATACTACAGGCAATCTGGGAACGCCAGTTAACCTAATCTGCATGTCTTTGGACTGTGTGAGGCGACAAGAGTACCGGGAGGAAACTCACCAAGCACGGGGAGAACATGCAAAGTCCATGCACAAAGACTGCGAGATGGGAATTGAACCCAGACCATGGCGGTGTAAAGCAATAGTGCTAAACACTACACCTCTAACTACATACTAGCATACAAATACGTCCTAGCATCCTTCAAGTTAACTAGCTAATTCGATTTGTGCCTGCTCTGCTGCTTTTCTCCTACTAGCACAGCTTTTTTTTTTTTTCTTTTTACTTTTCTCACCTTCTGGAGAGGCTAAGCTAATACATTTTTTCACATCTTATCAACATCCACAAGAGGGACTCAAATGTAAACTGTGTCAACCTTAATCCAGTTTTTAATTGTGCTCTTACACGCTACCTTTTAGAAAAAGATATTAGCATACATTATGCTAATGCTAAATCCGTAGCAGTAAGCTGTTACAGCTTTACAGCTAAACGCTACTGTAATGCAAGAGAGAGAGAGAAAACACTTTCAGCAAACGTTTGTATTTTGTTTCAAATTTGGATAGCTTATTAGAAAATGTTCTTTCATTCATATTTAGGTGCTTGTAGACAGTTGATTTGAGGATCGGAAAACCCCGAAGCTGGAATTAAACCCTTGACCTTGCATGTGAGATATCGCCTTGCTAACCACTATATCACTGTAACACCGTCTATACTGTATAAGATAATACTATTTATAAAATATGTGGAAGTCATGCAGTAAAGGATTCTGCACAGTAGACTTACTATTTAATGCTACAGTTTACCTCTAGGCATTCTGCAAAATGGCAGCTCCATCTGCGTAGGACTTACTAATCCTAGCTCCTAGACTGTGAGTGCTAATTACCTACCGAGTAAAAAGATTCCTCTTGAAATGGACCTTTTGTCTTTTCTCATGCCTCAACAGTCCACATCTGCAACATGTACGTTTTGGTGTAATGACCCAGCTGACTCGAGCTTTCGCTTTGTTGTGGCGCTAATGAGAGCTTTCGACACGCAGCAACAATCTTCCATGTTCCGATCAGCCGTTATCAACTTCAGAGAAAGGTGTCTTAGTGGGGTGCGTGTTATGAAAAGCCAGTATCTGCACCAATAGATGACGCATCCTCGAATTAAACTGAGAAGTAACGTAGATGAATGAAGAAGAAGAAGAAGAAGCATGGTTTATCCTTAACGTCGGTAATTAGCCTTCACGCTTCAGCTAAGTGGCTTTACGTGTAGCAGTGCTTCAGACATCGCTAAGCATGACTAGTGTGTTGGAGAGATCATTAGGCCAGAGAACACACACCAGGACAAGGCTGAGGTGGATAAGGTGATTCATTCACTTCATATCGTCTTCGGTTTTCTCTCTCTCTCTCTCTCTTTTTTTTTTTTTCTATCCCCTACCTGGTTATCCCCACAATATTGATCTCCCTCCGTCCCTTGTCGTATCTTCTCCTCTGTCCTAAATCAATATTATTTTCTTTCTCGCACACCTTTAGTTGCTCCCGATGCTGTTCGAAAGGCCTATTTTCTTTCTTGTTTACTTTTCCCTTTGTTTTTCCCACCTCGCGGTTTCAGAAACGATACGGTGAAAAGCGACAATACCACCGTCGCAACCCGATTCACGGGTGAAGACAAGACACGGCAGGTTTTTGCTTACGAAGCCATTAGCTGTGATCACCTCCGCCTGCCGCACCTGACAAAAGACATTTCCAGAAAGCGCTGAATCGGGAGAACTGCTTAGCATCGTCAGGGACAGGCCGGCTAATTTGAGACAGTCCTGCAGTGTTCAGTGTGTCAGTACACACTGTCTGGGAGCTAATAAAACTCTCAAATCTTTCAAAAGGTCTGCTTTTTTTTTTTTTTTTTTTTTGGCCATAAGCATTTTTTTCCTACAGTAATGATTTGCAACTCGGACGTTTGGGAAGCCATGAAAGTGCCGCAAAGTGGCATAAGAAGTTAGCTAAAAGCTTTGAGCATCAGCCATTTTCAATGAGATCTATATATTTTTCCATTACTAATAGGCCCTCCAGCATATGAGGAGTATGAGCCTAAAGTAATGCTGAAGCTGTTACTGAAAAACAGCCTTGGTATGAGTCATTAAAATCGCCCTGTGTCATTGCTCTGCCCCTGCTATCAGCTCTTCCCAACACTGCTTGTTTAATGGCCCTGTGATCGTTCTCCAGTGTTTCTTAATTAGGTTTTGCGTGCTTTTAAACTTCTCTGCACAAAGTCATGCTCTCTCAGGGTGGCCAGGTTTAAGAGCTTTACTAAACTGCTAATACTGCTGCAAGCTAAGAAATTTGCTTGCTCCCCCCCCCCCCCAAGCATCTCTTCTCAGTTTTCATACAGGGTTTGAAATGTAGCACCTCCCATGTGGTCCTGGTTCTGTTTGTCAGAACTCATATGCCTTTATGTAAACACGGATTAACACTGATTTCTAAAAGAGGTCTTAATATGGATACATAACGAGTGCATTCGTACTGTGCAGTCCGTTTTCAGAGCTTAAATCCAAGCAAAATGGATACTTTTCGGTCTTTGTTTTGTGTTGTGGTTTGGTTTACACTGTAATGATCAGAATTAAATGAACAAAAGAAAAAGAATGCTAATGCCTACAAGAATCTGATTAGAAGGGGAAGCACACCAGGGGACGACTCACACTGATTAAGCATTGGATGTGAAGCAGTGTAGTGGTGGCTCAAATGGTTAGTGCTTTGGGTTATGGACTGAAAGATCATTGGTTCAAGCTCTATTATTGCCAAACTGCCACTGTTGAGCCCTAAAGCAAGGCCCTTAACCCTGCATCCTCTCAGATCACAGCTGCCTAACTGGTACAGTATATGTGAAGGAAGGATTTTACTGTGCGGTAATGTACATGTGACAAATAGCTAAGTGAAAATACCAATTAAAATAACATCTGGTATTATAGTTTAGTTTAATATAGTCATGCCGTCTGACCCTGGGAGTGTGGTTTCTTGCAGTTCTGGTCAGGAATGTTTGAATGACTGAATAACGTTGAACGAATGACCCCTAACGCAATGATGCAAAAACAACTTGTGAACTATTGAACTTCAGTCACTGTGGCAAGAGCACTGCATGCAAAACACTGGGCATTGCACTAAGTAACATACTATTAGTATTAGTAAAGGTAAATATGTAGCAATGAGCAACACGAAAAAATCTTTGGACAACAGCACTGAATTTGAACAGCTTAACGCTTCTGAGATTTGTTTCCTTGAAAGCGAACCATATTACTTTAAAGTAATTTGGGACCTAAGATGCACCTCATGGCAATATGAAAGAAAATGAAACAGTTAGGTAGCATTACAACATGAAATAGCGGGAAGCTGTTGTGTTCGTCTCAATCTCTGATCGGAATTCTAAACCCCGTATTAGCCAAATAATGATGGGTCCCTAGTTGAGTCTGGTTCCTCTCAAGGTTTCTTCCTATTGTTATCTCGGGGAGGTTTTTTCCCCTTGCCTCGGCTTGTTCAACAGGAACAAACTGATTCTTAACTGATTTATACATGTTTTCTTACAAACTCATTTTTATTGATTCTGTAAAGCTGCTTTGCAACAATGACAACAACATTGTTAAAATCACTATATAAATAAAACTGAATTGAAATTCAATTTAATTAAACCCTTTTAGAAACTTAAGGGACCATGGATGTGTGCGCAAATGGGTGTTAATCAGCATTTATGGTACGCAACTTGACACAGGTTTTACATCGGATACCCTTCATGACCCAGCCCTCCCATTTTATCCGGACTTGGGGCTGGAACTTCATCCAGTGACTTGGGTTTGGTTATTGGCTGGGACTCGAACCTGGGCCTCCCACATGGCAATCCACCAATGCCTGGCATAAATGCTCCAAATAAAGGTAAAACATTTACATAGTTTCAAGGTTGTATTTACAGTAGGTCATCCATTCAACGTTATCTGAACATCATTTTATTAAAGTCATCCCAACTTTGAAAAGGAAATTTGTCCTGATGGTCAACATCGTTACAGCGCTCATCCAACCTTAGGGTTCCTGCTGGGTGTGTCAGTTTAACCAAACGAGCATGACGCACCCAGTGATGATTTGGCAGGCTCTCGCCAGCATGTTTGGGGAATAAAAATAAGTGTAGATTTGACTTTCTAACATTCCATATATCATTTAATAGCATGGATTTCAATTTATCAGTTTTACCAGAGGCTTTATGGATTTAAAAATATGGATTAAAGTATGTCTTGGAAATAGCCTCTGGTTATATGAATGATCCATCTTAAACAAACTCCAGACATATTTATCAACATGGACTTGGTTACACTTGGAAACTGATTCCTCAGCCCAGTAGAGCTGAAAGTTTCCAAATGGATTTCTAATAGAACCATGGAGGAGGAGGGGGTGGGGCATAAAGAGAACTTGAGAGCAGGTTTTTTCTTTCTTCCTCCAGCCTTCCATCTGCTTTGCAAGTTCCTGTGCTTGTGACAGGAAGTCCCTCTACAGCGAGGGACTGTCGGAGAGCTCATGTGGCACAGGTACAAGTTAAGCTAAATGTAGGCTGAAAAAATAAGCCGAGAATCCCTCGGGATGCGACTCCAGCCCGGAGCCTGGATGTTCGAATCAGGCCGGCACAAACATTTATGCAAGTAGGTAGCGGCGTATGTACATGTTTTGCATCGTGCTGCATTTTTTTTTTTTTTTTTTTTTAAGTTGAGTAGAAAGAAAACCAAGTCTGGTGGAACAAAAATGAAGACAGACAGGTGAGAAAGGTTATGTGTACTGGACATCAAGAAGAGCACTAAGGATGAGTGGCAAGACTGATGTAGCTGAAGCATGAGCTGAAACGAGAGAAAGAAGAGAAAGCTCTGAAAGGAGGGATAGAGAGGCAGGGTATATTAATAGGCTTCTCCGATGATCTCTCTCTCTCGCCTCAATCCTGACGATAAGAAAAGCTCAAGCTTGCCCCCTAGTGTTTCTGCGACTCCCAGAGGACTTCAGATCAAATAATAGATGACCTTCTTTACCAGCAGTGCCAGATTATGCATAATACTCTATACGCACGCATATGATTTAGATGCCTTGCTTGAACTTTTTGTTTGAAGATAACAACTTTTTAGAGTACAAATATTGTGCTTTTGGTGCATTATCACTAAGACAGGATTATCCTTTTTATTTTGGATTAAACATATAAAGGCCAATAATGTCAGTGTTTTTGAATACCATATAACTACTTTTATAAATAATAAAGAAGACGTAGCCAATACAAGGTCGGAAAATGAAAAAAGACAAAAAAAAAAAAGATAATCCATGCTTTGCTGTTAATCTGGGCATCTCTTGCTGGTATGCGTGCCTAGAGTCATTCTTCTAAAATCCAGACAGTGCTTCACAATCGCTGCCATGGATTTCAGAGGCACGATAAGGGCTGATGCAGACATTTTATAGAGTGAGCCATCTGTGTGTTTTAGTCTCAGCGGAGCTGGCTAAAGGAGAGCAGCAGTAGCAGGACGGACCACAGCTCATTAGAAAAGCACAGAGAGAGAGAGAGAGTCAGAGAGAGAAACAGTCTCAACGTCTCCCCTGTTTTCCTTCGTGAACCCCTCCCTTACTCGTTTTTTTTTTTTTTTTCCCAGTGCATTTGCTCATATCCTGCCTGAATTAGATAAAGCGCTGGAAATCATGACTACCACAGTTTTAATATCACAGCTCTGCCTGCAGGCCAGTGTGAGCTGCATTTATACGCTACATCCAGCTTCATCTCTAGAGGAGGCCACCAACATGTAGGAGTGAATACTTCAATTATGAGCTGATATGTTCAGAAAACAAAGCACTGACCACCTATTAGGGTTGGCTCTCTGTTATAGGTAAAAGGTAAGATGACTTGGGGGCATCCAAGGGGGAGACGAATTGATGATGAGGTGTTACAGTATGTAGACTGATGCGATGCGAAGACTCTGTAGTGCGACCATATAGACGATGATTGTTTTTAGATAAACTAATAATAATTTCAATTTTAGTATGAAGCTTGTTCAAGTCAAACCAGAACTTGTAGACTGAATGGAGGCTTTAAACCGAAGATTTTGAGCACAGTATGGTGATGAGACTCCACAGATGGGTGAATGACGAGTGGAACGCCTGATCCATGGAAATCAACAGATACAGTAACTTGTTGCCAGCTTGCAAAAGAGACGCATCTGTCTGTAGGAACTGTACACACAATCATTCACCAACACCACTTGCAGGAACTCGGCTAGGATTTATTGCCACGTCCCCCTTACAGTCCAGACCTCATTCCAAGCCATTTCTACATGTTTGGGTCATTAAAGGAGTTCCTGGAAGGCCAGCATTTCAGATGTGAAGCAGTCAGTTTGATCATGGCTCAGGTGTACTGAGAAGATTTTCTACCTTGATGGTGCCCTTCTACCTCTGATGGACCCCCTGTGACCCTGTATACAGGATAAAGCGGTATAGACCATGAGGGAGTAATTTGTGCAATTGAAATGCTGGGATAAGTGCATTAGTGTAGCAGGGGATTATATAGAGAAATAAAGGGAGTTTTTAACTCTCATAACTGTGTTCTGTTATTCCGCACAATCAAAAGTCCCGGTTTGACTTGAACACCATACGTAATAAAAGATAGACCAATCACCCCTCCTTCATGTTCTCCTGCATGTTTTCCTCTGGGTTCACCTGTTTCCTTCCTCTGTTGAGAGACATGTGGTGTAGGAACTTTAACTTTTATATCGCCACAGTACAGGATATGATCAGTGCTTGTGCCCTGTGAAGGGTTGGCACCCATTCAAGGTGTTCCTTTCACAGTGCACTGTGAACTGAAAACTTCACTAAAACTAAAAACTTCACCATATCAATAATTGCAAAAAACATCTGCTATACTAGTCTGCATTTACAGTAGTTTGTTACAACAGAAGTGATCTCGTATTACAAATCATGACTTATTAATTATATGGACTTAACAGGCTTTTGCAATTTGACATTGAAAGCTGCACATGATAAATACTGAGATATAAATAAATGACTTATAATGCTATAATAAAAAAAAAGCAACACCGATCCAATCTATGGAAGACCAAAGCGCACAGAGGGAGCATTATACAGAATACTACACCAAAGCGGGCATGGTTGGATGAAGACTTTCCACGCTGTACACCCACATAAACAACTTCAAAGCCTCTAGTTGCTTTGTTAGCTTGTTAGGAAAGCGTTCCTGTGGCTTAATCTCTACGCCGGCTGTTCTGTGGTCGAATATTGATCGACTACACACCCATAGTGAGAGTAATCCTTCATAAAACTCGCACTGCTCTTTCTGATAGGCCTTGACTGATGATCAGTGTCATTGTGCCCAAGAGGACGACACCAGCTGCATCCGCCACTTTCGCCCCTTCCTCCTCCCATTCATCATCATCCTCGGTGGGGCTGAAGCACATCCTGCCTATTTCCTCCCCCTCACTTTGCCTCAAGTGACCATTGGCTGAGATTGGCAGTGATGTAGAGTCCATGTACTTTGGGTTTATTTATTGATGTGAAGCCACATCTTTAACTAAGCTTACGGGTCATCGATTCCCCTGAGACAGAGACAGAGAGGGGAGGAGGCTAGCAGCGAGCCCTTTATGTGTGGAAGCCTTAATTCCAGCTGTCAATACCTAATTGCTAAGTGGTATTCATCTGCATTAGCCAGGATAGCCTTTACATGATAAGAACATGTGAGTGAAGTAGATTCGATGAAGAGAGAGTAATCAAATTCATCAATAACTTTGGTCATTTTCATTGATCGCTTGCCCTGCACTCTAGGAAACAAGGCTTCCTTGAATTTCCAAGATATCATGCAGAAATCCAAAAACAGTAGATTTACATTTAATTACGGGCTTCAAAAGAACAACGAAAAAAAAAAAAAACGGATTAGCAGACTGGTTTATGTGCAACAAAACCCTGAGAACCCAGTTACAAATATGTTCTGAGGATTTTTGATAAGTTGCATTGTTACTGTGCCTCATTCACCCAGTGCCAGGATGTCCTTTTAAGGTTCTCTTTCTATGAGAAATTTCTCAAAGGGTTTACCTTCTAGAAAGGGTTTCAACCAGAACCGAAGAAAAAGAATAACCTTCTCAGTCCTCTTACAAAGATCACTGAATATTCCGTACGCTTTATGGTACATTTACGATCAATCAAGTGCATTGTAGAGTTTCTTGGGTCTCAAAAATACAAGATGATATCACCTCAGGGTTGTACGGTAGGATAAGGACCTCAGGGTTGGACCCAGATGGGATTAAGGTAACATTTGTATATTTGTGAGCCTTGAGTCTTTGCATGTTCTCCCAGTGCTTGGTGGGTTTCCTCCGGGTACTCCAGTTTCCTCCCCTATCCAAAGACAAGCAGATTAGGCTAATTGGCATTCCCAAATGGCCCGTAGTGTGTGAATGAGCATGTGAGTGTGTGTATGTGTGCCCTGTGATGGATTGCCACCCTGTCCAGGGTGTAGCTCGCCTGTCTCCTGGGATAACTTCCAGGCCCCCTGTGACCCCGTATACAGGATAAAGCGGTATGGACCATGAGGGAGTAATGTTTTATCCTGTAGCACTGAACAATTCAGAAGACATGCTGGACCTATAGACATTATAATGAGTAGAAGCAACTGCTTTATCCTCAATAGTTCAATGGAAGTTGTTTTTGGTACCTTCTTTTTTTGGGACGGAGCAATATGGTGCAGCATGCGTTGATTTAAATTCTTTTGATGGCCACTAATCCCTTGTCCTGTCACAGAATCGTAATAACAATTTCAGATAGGGGTTTCAGCCCTTCAGTGGCCTAGCATTCCATCCATGATGTATTACCAGCCTTGCACTTTAAGCCTCCAGCATAATCTGGTTATTGAAGATGAAAGAATGAAGGAAAGGTTTTAAGAAGAACATTCTCACAGTAAGACTTTACAGGCATCAAGTTCACACTTCCAGAGTTTCAGTGCAACCCAGAAAAGTGTGTTTTTATAGTCCCCGGCATGCCCCGGAGTGAGAGCCGTGATCGATGGCAATTAATGGAAGCTCAGTCACCGTTTTCTTCTTCTTCTCCTGAGCATGCTATGCTTTGCTCGGTCTCCTAATTATGATTCAATAAGGCATAGCAAACAAAGTCCGAGATCCTGCAATGATACCCAAACCTATTATCTCAGCAGTTCAGGCTCCTCTGCCGTGACAAATTGGTGTGGGCCTTAAGCGGAATGAAAAACTAGCCAGAATATAGGAAGTAAAATGATCCAGATGGTTTAGCAGTAGCGCATTGATTTGCAGTAGAACCCGAGTATTACTCCATATGAAGCAGAAACCAAGATGGACATTTTGGCATGGATGTTAAATGCCCAAGCAATCATCCATATACAACAGCCTGCAGGGGCGTGATTTGCAAAAGAGAGAAATCTGTCTTCCCAATAAACTGATCATTAACAAAGATTCAAACTCATGAACCAGCCCTTTGATGTATATAGTGCCCGTCTCCACACACACGCCTGTATAAGTTTGTGAAATATTTTAGCATTAGTCATTAGCATTTAGCATTTTCTACTAAGAACATGCAGTCACAGAGAAAATGCTTTCAGCAGGTTTGAGGTGGTTGTCGAATGTTAGACTAAAAGTGATCACCAAGGTCCACCCAATACAGTACTATCATAATACCTAGGTGTAATTCAGTAAGTATCATGATTTTATAAATATCCTGAGTTTATGTGTATATATATATATATATATATATATATATATATATATATACAAATATATACTTATATATTTGTCTACTTATTTATTATCTTACAATTTGAAACAAACTTAACAAATCATTTGCTTCTACCACACAGAATGCTGTGCCATATGAATAGGTTAGACCTCGCCCCCTGTAGGATCGTAGAGGAACGGCAACATTTTACAACCTTAAATGTAAGCATATATAAATTTTTTATTTTTTGGATTTTGGAGTCAGAGTGGCGATATACTGTATGAATTGCCACACAAAAGAATCACAATTTGCAACCTAATCGATCCCCCCCTCCATCTGTAGTTAGTACTATTATTTACTTGTTTGAGGTTAAATATAAAAACCAGATGCGATGTCCATAGTTTATTATTTCATTTTTCTTATGATATGCAGAAACAAACCATACTATATTTTGACTTACATACAGTCCACAGTCAAGCTGCTGTATTTATTTACTTAGTTTTAATTCCCACCCAACCTCGTCTGACTGAGGATTTCACGCTTGCCAACTTGTAGCACATGAATGACCAAGTCAGAGAATTTAAAGCTTGTTTTGATAGCATTGTGCCATTATCAAAGCCCATAAAGGAACTTCCGCTTTTAAAACTCGTCCGAAATAAATCACGGATGCTGCTGTGCTCAGTGCTGTCATTGATCAATAAAAAAAACCCTCACCGTGTCAAGGCTGACAGCAGCCTTTAATTAGTCTCATACGCTAAGGTCAAAGTCATTTGCGCGCAGCTCCAGCCGCCTGTTTGAACAGCGATCAAATCCGCTAAAGGACCGAATAACCCGGGTGCCTGCCATTTCCCACTTTTCTATCACTGTACATAAATATGCAGCCAGGGCAAGCTGCAGTTCTCGTCCGTCTGTGACTGCTGTGTTTTCTACATGGACATCAGCAGTTATTCCTAGCACATACCACATTCTCATCAACGTGCAGCCTGCAGATAAAAGAAGCTTTCTTTGTTTTGTACCGCTCTGGTTGCATGTGCATTATGACAGATATTCCTATGAAGACTTCTGGTGGAGACACGAAGGAGAAAGACAGGGGTCAGTATATAAGGGGAAAAGCCTGGGCAGCTCATGGCATCATTTTAATACGTTCCCTTTAAACCAAGCAAGTTGGTAATGTCTGAAAGACGAGAGGGCGATGCTATCAGCAGCGAAAGCTTGCTTATCTTCTTGTGTTAAGTGCTCAGTCTGGCCTTTAGGAGATTAAAAGAGAAGCACTGCTTGTTTATTTCTTGGCTAAGCCACCTGGAGGAGACCACAGTGGCAGTTCTAGCTCATGAGATCTGATAACATCTGCATCCACATAAACAATGGCTTTCACTCTGGCTTAAACTCAGTCACCTGCCATTTCACACACACAGTGACTGGCATTCACACTCAGACACACGGAAACACAAAAACGCACACACTCCTTCCTTTTGGATCGGGATATTTCTGAGCCATCAGAGAGAGAGAGAGAGAGAGAGAGAGAGACGAGACAGACGGCAGCCTTGTCTAAGCTCAGAAAGTCTGATAACACATAAAATGGCATTGCTTGGAGATTTGCCGTCAACTGCTGACTGACAAGCAAGACACCCGATGGAACAAAATGGAGTTTCTTGATAACTCTCTTTGATCGCTTCATCGGCTCATTTGTCAGATCTTCACACTTACTAATCCATCACTCATCAGTTAAAGGCGATTCCTGCTTAATTTATAACCGTACGAGGCTTCAGATATCCAAAGCCAGAGAAATATGCCATCTGTGTCTGAGAAGGAAATTGATATCTCCTGGAGATCTGTGGTAAATCCTCTGCCAGAACACCACTGTGAGCCTGTCTCTTTTAAAATACATTCAGTCGATATATTTTTTTTCCCCCCTACTTCATCTCATTCATGTCTCTCCATATCCGTTTATCACCTTCTTATCATTTGCATTAGAGGAGCTATGTAATAAGTAGATTGAGAGTGATACGATCTCAAATATACCGACCGATCTCTGACACTTGTACTAAATCAGCGTAGGCAGTAGGGGGCCATAATCGAGTCATGATAAGCAATGTTTGACTAAGGAACAGCTGTCTTTGGATGAAAAATGCCGCAATGAAGAGCGCCATGTTGACATGTTCATTTATAGTTATTACGATTGGAAGAGTACTATAGAATGGAGCTTCTGAAATGCCTTGTAGTCAGTGATGTCTTTCTGTGTAAACAAAAAAACCCTTAAATCCAGGTAAAATATGTTATGCCAGGAACTGTAATAAACAGATATTGTAAACAGTATATTTTGGACAGACGGATAGATGGATGGAGATTTTCCAGTATTCCTTTGAACTGTTATTGGTTTGATGTAGAGAACCATAGGTATAGAGGAGTTTGAGAATCATGACTATACAGGCTTGATAATCATGGGCGCAGATGATCTAGTTGGGTGTGGAGGAGCTACTTTATTTACCATAAATGAAGAATATCTACAGCTCTACAGGTCCTGGAAGACCACTTCCCTCGGCAGTTAAGTGCTTTCTCAGCTCCCAGCACACCTGATTTAATTTATCAACTAATTAACAGTCTCTTCCTAATAGAAGTGCTTGTGAAGATCTACTTTATTGGATTCACTGGATCTCTTTGACACGCATGGCTAATTTGAGAATCAAGGGAATAGAAGATATGCAGTAGATGATCAAGGGTCAAGTTTGAGAACCAGGTTCAAGCAGGATCTATTTTAAAAACAATGGGTGTGAAGGATCCACATCAACAGTCATCAGTGTTGAGGATCTACTCTGACTAACATGGGTATAGAGACTTTGAGTCTATTTTGAGTATCGGGGGGTTGGTGATCTCTTTAAGAAGTACAGATATAAGAGGTGCAACTTTGAGAATGGTGTGCAGGAAGATTCTAACTTGAGAACAATGAGTGTGAAAGATCTTTCATTGCTGTAGATGATCTCCTCTAACTACCATGGGATACCAGTATCTAATTTGAGAACAAAGAATCGAAATAGACTAGATGATCTAGTAATTGAAGATTTGTGAATACTTTGAGAACCAAGGGTTTAGTTAATCTCTTTGAGATGCATGGTTATAGAGGTTCACATTTGAAAACCATATGCAAGGAGGATCTAATTTGAACAATTGATGTGAAGGATCTACTTGAATAACCATGGATATAAAAGATCTACTCTGGCTACCAGGGGTATCAATAAGCTTATTTGAGAATCCTGAACATATAAGGATCTACCGTAGGAACAATTGGTGAAAAATGACCATTACCATCTTTGAGATTTAGCAGATTTACTGTATTTTGACAATCATGTATATTGAGGATGTACTTTGAGAACCATACAGTAGGTATTAGACACCCACTTTAAGAACCATGCCTATAGATAATCTACCTTGGCTGTTGTCTTTTATATGTCCTCCTGTCAGTCAACCCCAGTGGGAGGGGTCAACTACTATTGTTACTAGTTGAATATTAATTTAAGTCAATCTTGATTAGATGACTCAAAAGGGTAACTACATGGTTCTACTAACTAAAAGTTCTACATGGAACCTTATCACAGGGACCTTTTTACGTTTTGAACCTTTAGAACCCTAGACCAGATTATCTAGCTACATTAGCTAACTTTAATATTTGGCATACAGAATTCCATTCTCTTAAACAGAGGTTAAGGAACCTTCTGGTTGGAAGGACTGCAATTCCTACATATAATCAACTTTTGTCCTGAAACCATGCGTGAGACAGAAATACCATGACTACTTTAGTATTACTCGTGTGTAAAATAATGATAAGAGCTGATCCGTCCCACTGAGATTAGAGAACAGATAACCTTATCATGAAATAAAACCAGCAAGGAAAAAAGACTTGATATAAAACTGACAAGAAAAACGACTACGAATAAAAACAGCGAAGAAAATGACATGATATAAAACAAGCAAGGCAGTAAAACAGGCGCTCAAATAAACAAAGTCATAAATTACAACCCATCTATTCGGTCAGCTCCAGATTTATTGACACCCGTGGTAAAAAAAAAAAAAAGGGAGTAAAGAAATAATCTAAGATCTACTATAAAGAACAATTACTGTACATTCATCCTGAATATTTGATGAGGAATCGGGGTATAAGCAGGGTTGGTTCTGAAGTTTTGATGGCCCTAAATGACATCCTACCCAGCCAGTGTGCACCCTAGAGGTAGAAACTACCAGCACGGTTGTCATGGCTCTCTACTTCAGATCCATCAGAAAAACTAGAGGGCTAGTTTTAACCACTGCGATCAGGCACCATTACGTTTTTGTTTGTGTTTATTTGTTTGGAGGCTCGGGGGGCCATAAGGAACTGCTTATATCACTTATAGTGAGAAACAGCCCTGGGCATAACGGTATATAAGGGATTAATGACAAGGGATAAAATATCCGCTACACGTGCTGAGAACTAGTGATATTTAACGGCTACATTTTTGCCTGTGTGTCCTGTACAAGTGTGTGTGTGTGTGTGTGTGTGAGAGCGTCAGAGAGCCCGAGAGACTCACTACGTCAGCTAAAGGTGAGAAGACCTGCTGGCAGCTGTGAGTCCTCACACAGTCTAATGTACCATGAAATTTTATTCTACTCAGCTCACGTTGCAACTCTGCCCTCTTCAGTAAGTGGAAATCTGATGGCTGAATTGTTTCCCCTCAAGGGCAAGTAGTGTTTTTTTTTTCTTTCTTCTTCACCTATGTCATGCTGCTGCTCATCCTGATTACAGTGACTTGATTGGTTCATTAACATGTTATAATTTGAAGAAGACAAATTTAACCACTAAGTTTGTATTTTTAGAGTTAATATAGTGTTACACTCCAGGCACCGTCAACACATAGTAGATATTAGAAGTTGTTTCTGGTGATATGTGTCACAATGTTAATTATGCTTCTGGACTCATGCCCAGTTTTATCTTTCAATTTATTCATCTCCAATATCCAACCACTAGCCTGATCTATCTCGCCAATCAAGTGTGTCCTGTGATTCATAAAGCTACTGCATCCTTCCAAACTGCTCCTCATGCAGCATCTTCGATTGGGTAGCATTGCTCTGATTGACAGGGCAGACTAGTGTCCTCCTTCTGACCCGGAGAACAAGCTAGTTATGCTCTCATGGACTCCTAGCCACAGATGGCTCGGCATCTCCGGGATTCAAACTCACGACTTCCTGATGAGATGGTGAATCTGAGGCAGATGCTAAAGAACCTGTGCCAATCAAGGCAGAACATGGATTGTGTCTCACGTCTTCAGGGAAAGTTCGGTCTTTACCAATAATGATGAAGTTGATTTATGCATCCTACTGTCTCCATTAAAGGAAACTCATTGTACCAATAGGTGGCAGTAATCTGAATTTCAGTGTTACTAAAAATGTCTACTACCTATCATATGGATATAGTGATACAGCGTATGAATTTAATCCGTTCTGGAGGCAAGTTCTTAAGGCATACCCGTAACTTAGCGCAACTTTGGTTCGGTCCTTCTTATGTCGAATTTCTTAAAAAATTTCAGTTTTTAAGGCGAATATTGACATGTTCTGCCGTTCATATCTTGAAGCATCACTGTATTCTGTACGATACAGGGCTGTAAAATATTGTTGCCGTATTGTTGTTTTTATTCCTGTTTTTTGCTCCAGTCTCGTCTCGCACCACCAATTTGTCTCCCTAGTGTGTTCATCTGTTTCATGTTCGTTATCGATTAACGTGTCTTTTAAATGGTTGGTCACTGTTGGTTGCCCAAGCCTTGTTTTTCAAATTCAGTCTTATTGTATAGTACTAGCCAAAAGTATAATTTTTTTTAACTAATAACACCAAGATAATAAGAATCATTTCTTATTTCTTATTCTACGCAGTTTTCTTCAAAACCTGCTGCATCCGGATGGGCATAGAGTCAAAAAGACATCTGCAGTACCCTGGTGTCACTCGATGCCTGTTTGATTGCTTCCTGAAGATCATGTACGGAGAAGTGCATTATAATTCACTAGAATTCAATTTATTGTGCCAGGTGGACACCCCAGCTTTACAAGTAACATATTTACTGGCACATATTTGTTCTAATTAGCCCAGATAGGCAAAAACAAATTAAAGACATAACATTACCTGTTTTGTGAACAATGTACAGTATATTGCATGGAATAGGTTTTCTTAATACTATAATGTACTTCCTGTTTTTTATGCCTCATTTGTTCAATGACCAAGCGCCAGGCCCGAAGTCCTGCCAGTGTGTGTCAACACGGGGGGGCTTCAGACATCAAACTGTGCATTCGGGTTTTCAGAATATCTTGAGGTCTGTGTGCATGGACTTTGCATGTTCTCACTGTGCATGGTGGGTTTCCTCCAGGTACTCCGGTTGCCTCCCACAGTCCATGCAATTGTCGTTCCTAAATTGCTCGTAGTGTGTGAATGTTGACCCGAGATCCTACCACGGTTGTGAAAATGGGAATAGATACAATGGTCACGATTGGCTTCCATGGACCCTGGTTGGACTATAGAGGTTCCTAGATGGATGGAGATGGAACCTATATATATGTATATATATATATATATAAATGATCATGCCAAAAAAAAATAATGCTCTAGGTTTTAAAGGCTAACTAATCATTATTTTTACATACAGTAATTAAAACACGACAACTGCACCCCATATCAAGCCCCTGTAAATGACAAACGACAACAGCATAAAGATTATGGCTCGTAACTGGCCGCCGTGCAGTGGGTTTTGTTTGACACTTACACAATGCGGACGCTCTTGAGGGAAAGTAAAGTTGGGAAAGCAATTTTTTGCCAGACATTTTTACCACCATGAAGGTGAAGGATTTTACTCAAAGGTCCAAGTGTCACAAATTACTCCTCTCAGTGCCAGACATGGTTCCTCACACAGCAAGCACTACTTGATTCTGTCTTTCATTTTTAATGCACTTTTCTAGTTGTTGTTTTTCTGCCATGTATGTTTGTTTTGTCTTTACCCTGTCTGTCTGGTATTTTGTTAGTAACCTATTGCACCTATTTTGTAGTCTGCCTTCATTCGGTTTCATAATTTATACCCCGATGTCAACGTTGCTCTTTGCGAAGTCATGGCAACTTATTACGCAAAAAAGTTCTCACATGACTTCACTGTGTGTATTGCTTCTGCTTTGCTTGTATTATTATTTCTGAATATGTATTAACCTTCCATGATGGTGCATCGACTATAATGGTAAACGTTCTTTGATTTTCCGAGAAAAAAATCTTTGGATGCTGCATCGAGTGTTCTTCTGTCGCTCACGGTATTTCACCTCACTGACTCGTGATCACGGGTACAGAAGATTATCCACTGAGTCACCGCTGCCACTCACACGTGCCCTATGAGTAACTATGTAATAAGGTGTAAGGTTCGTTTTGGCAGATTTAATCCCTGTTAAAAGACACGGTGCTGTGCAGAAATGATTCTGACCTTTGCATTTGGGACTAATTAAAGGTTACGTTATGAATACAGATTTGTATCGGACCAAAGATACACTATTTGATGTAAGAACGCGCAATAACTTTAGCCATTGACAGAAGTAGTCTATATATACCATTGTATAGAAATATATATGTGTATATGTCATCCTTTCATCTCATTTTTGTTACCGATTTCATGGCTATATGCTTTTCGAATACTGTTCTACCTTGTTAAATGTAACAAACACTGGCATCCTCTTGAGTTTGTCCCTGATCTATATGGGAAGTAGAGCTCTCGCGCTCTATGACTATGTCTCTAGGGGCTTTTTTGATGGCTGAAGATGGATGGCTGGATGCTGTGGAGTTACTTGCATCACTGCTTCTCTGAACCGAGGAATTTAAAGGTAGTGTCTTCTAGACAGAGAGCCTGAGAAAGGGACAAGGAGAGATAAAAGGCGAGCCCTGAATGCATGAGGAAAGCATCAATATTCAATGTGCTCACCGCTTTGGATAAAAACTCTTCTGAGACCGTCGCTTCTGCATCTCTACACGCAGCATACATGTATACCATACCTATTTAAGCACCGTCCACCATTTCGCCATTATTTCCGATCCAGTATTCCATGTATGAAGACACCAGCAGTGATTTGATGAAGGAGAGACAGTCCGTGGAGCCGTCAATCCAAAGCAAAGCATCTTATTTCCTCCTCTTAAACCTGTGTTAGTGTAAACGGCGATCAGGGATAAGAGAGACTGGATGAAAATAAGAATGAAAGCAATCCTATAAGAGTCCAAGCTGGGCAAACTTTCAAAGACAGACTGCAGGTTATGAAATATAGATGTCCAAGCTGAGGAGGCGGTGTTTTTGTAAGCAGTGTGTGTTCCAGGGATCTAGCATGGGCGTGTGGGCTTCGCAAAAAATAGACGATTCCTTTTTCGATGGATCAGGGAAGAGGCCCTGACTTAGGAAAGCTGTTTGTGATCGAGAACGGAACGCCCTCCCACGATAAATCCGCCTTTCCCTGTGACTCATACAGACTTTTCTCAATCTCTCCATCACCCTTAGATTTAAGCCGGACCGATTTAGTGGGTTTGTGTGTGTGTGTGTGTCCGGTGTACCATTTGCATTTTTATCTCCAGTTTATTTATAATTGCTCGATTCGAGGACGTCATTTGGATATGTTTTTTTTTTTTTGTTTTTTCCTGTTGGGTCCAAGAAAAAGAAAAGAATGGAATAAATCACAGAGGATGAGAGGCTATAGGAATGTAAACAATGATGCTGAATGAAGTAACTGTTACCACACTGCAGCAAGACAGAACATCCTTAAGTATACCGATAGATTTTTTTTTTCCTATTTCTCAAACCAAGTCAAAGTTTTTACCCATTTACGGTTACGTTATACATTAGAGCAGTTGTTTTCTTTATAAGCCTCTGTTTTTCACTCTCTTGAAAGCAATAAGACAAAAAAAAATGCAGCTTGTCACATTACTGAGAAATCACAAAGCCCTCCATCCTGAAGATTTCCCAGGTGTTCTATTTGGCTGGGCACACTGCCTATGCGTACACGCTCTTCAATATTAGCCTTTTTTTTTTTTTTTTTTCGAAACAAAACCCAGCAATGTGCAAATGAGTTTGATAATGTGACAATACATAGATTTTTTTTCTTTTCTTTTTTGTTCCTTAAAATGCTATCCAGTCAAAACTGCATTGTAAGCATGTTGTCAGCTTTTTTTGTTGTTGTTTTGTTTTATGAATAAGTATAATGCTTTAACCTGTAATGAATCTTAGTATCATATAATTGGATTGCATAACTGCTGTACCATGCAATGGAAGCAATAGTTAAGAAGTCCAGGACAAAATATACTCAATATAGAACAATATAGATCCCAAGGGAATCTGGTGATTTTCTTCTTACTAGTATATTTTTATACTCCTTATGCTAGAATTAGAAATAAGTAGAGATGGAGGGAAAGAAGTGATTCAGTAATGCATACAGTAGTATTCTTAAGTGTGGCAGTCCAGGTATTACCATAATGTCTCCAAAATCACTCACTCACTCATTGTCTACACCGCTTTATCCTGTGTACAGGCTCTGGGAATGCCAATTAACGAGGAAGGAGGCGAACTTAGAACATGGAGGTGCAGGGCAGCAACTAAGCCACTGTTCCACCGACTCCAAAATTGATTTTTAAATTTTTTTTTATTTAAAAGTACACATGTTTGCATTTGAGGTGGTACAATGACCATTACCGTTCCTTTATAATCCTACAGGCTTTAAACTTTTCACACAGCAGTACAGCATCCTGTATGGTTAGAGCCAATTATTTTCTACGTTTGGTTGGAATTAAAACCAAATCTACAAAAATTATATTGAATTGGGGTTTTATACCTTCCTGATACTTATAGAATCGCAATACATATTGAATCAGCACCTTAGGTATCATGATCACATCGTATTAGGTGGTCTTTGGTGAGTCCCATCCCTAGAAATATACTTCTGTATACACTGATCAGCCATAACATCAACACCACCGCCAGGTGAACTGAACAACATTGATCACCAACGATACAATACTTAACTGGCGACAGGACCAAGGCTCACCCATGGTCTGTGGGGTCCAAAGGCAAGCCTATCCGGTCCGATACCACGGAAAAGCCAATGCAGCACAAATTGCTGAAAAACGTCAATGCTGGCCACGACACAAAGGCACCAGTGCATCACAGTCTGTTGCATATGGGGATTAGCAGGCAAAGAGTTCAAGGTTATTGATCCGGGCTCCAAATTCCCAAGATCCCAATCTGATCAAGCACCCTTGGGATCCATGGAGCAACCCGCAGCACCAAAAGCATCCACCAGAGGCCCTGCAGAGCCACGCCCCGAGGCACCAAAAAACCTATGGTATTTTAATTTCATGGTTAACCTACAGTAGATATCATCTGCATATATTTTATAATATTAACCATGATTCATTTTGAAGCCACCCTTTTCTTTTTAAAGATCTTCAACCTTTTTTTGAATCAATACATTTTCTACACCAATGGAATTATTCTTGCTGCATAGACATCCAATATATCTTGCTTGTGTATATGTGAGAGAACATGCAATATGCCATGGCTGAAAAAGAGCAAAGCGCGCATTTTTCATCTAATCGATATTAATATCCTGCTGCTATTTTGAGCGTTTTCTATACCGAGTGTTTGATTTACTACACAGCGCTTATTCCACTGTACCGTACGTCACTCTATCACTCCTTGAAGATAGATAGTATTTGAACTGAACACAGGATACGTTCACATTATGTATGCAGAAGGACGAGCCTCAGGTCGGGGGCAGAGAGGAAGCCGGAGTGTGTCGATCCAACACTCTCATTAACGCAGCGATCGTACTCGAGTCTCTGGGTGAATGTCCACCCTAAATCACGACACGGCTAAAGGTGAATTCCACTTGGATTTGGTTTTTCAGCTGTGGCGCTGTGTTCCGACATCGTTAACAAGTACAGGTGCTTACGCTCCTCTCTCAACAGCACCTCTTAGATTTTCTTTCTTTTTCTCGGTCATTCAGATGTATAATTTATTCTTATACGAAATAAGGATTGTTACAGTTACAGAGCGCTGTTGATTTCTGGATTGGTAAGACGGTGTGTGGCTTCATATTGTAGCGGCAGCAGCTCTGACAGTTGTGGATGAAAATGTGTCGTTCTTTCAAAATAAAAAGCACCAAATCATTGCTCGGGTTTCTGTAAGGAACACTGATGAAAAAATTCTCTAGTTTTTGTAGCAATTTTTCACCAAGGCAAAGTCTTCAGAACTGCATAGTGTGTGCTTTCATGGTAATGTTAGAGGTTCGAACCTACTGTAGCCTCCTGTGTGTGTATGGAGTTTGCATATTCTCCCCCATGCTTGGTAGGTTTCCTCCGGGTTATCCAGTTTCCTCCCACAGTCCAAAGACATGCTGTGTAGTTTGATTGGCGTTCCCAAATTGACTGTAGTGTTTAAGTTTGGTAATGTTTGTGCCCTGCTATAAATTGGCACCACATCCAGGGTGTTTCCTGGCTTGTGCCCTAAAATCTCCACAGTTGCCTCCAGGCTCGTCCTGACCCTGCATAGGATAAATAGGATGAGTGGCATAGATTATGAATAAAGGAATGAAAACCTTTTATCTTAATGAGCATCACATCATTAATCACCTGCTCACTCTCCCTCTGCATGTTCTTTTACTGCACTGAACTGTTATATAATCACATGTTGGAGCTTCATAATGCATCAAGTCTTGAAAAAAGACTTTTTGCTTGGGCTTAAGTGAAACAGAAAGGTCAGGTACACCCTGGCTGGGGTGCCAACCTGTCATAGGGCACAAGCACACATGCTCACATACCCAGTCATATACTTCGGGAAACGCAAATCAGCCCACGCTGCATGTTTTTGGACTGTAGGAGGAAACCGGAGTATATGGAGGAAACCCACCAAGCACAGGGAGAACATGCAAACTCCATGCACAATGAATGGAGGTGAGATTCGAACCCTCAACTCAGCACAGCAGCCGTGCGGCGACAATGATACAAGGAGCGTTCAAGTCAAACTGGGATTCGTGAATAAATTTCAAGCTAGTATGATGACGAGACTCTTAGTCGCAATAAAACATTTGAATTCAAGCCATTTCCACATGCCTGGGCTGTTCGAGGAGTTCCTGGGAGGCCAGTGTTTCAGATGTGAAGTAGGCAGCCAGATCATGAGAAAACATTCTACCATGATGGTATCCAAGCGCTGGATAACTGTAACAGTGTAGTTGGTGATTATATAAAGAAATAAAGGGAGTTTTTACTCTCATAACTGTGTTATTATTCTGCACAATCAAAAGTCCCACTTTGACTTGAAAACCCCTTGTAGATTTATATTAGATGATTTCTTATTCAATTCAGTTAATATGTTCAAATACTCTTTACTTCCTGGTCTCAGTGGAATTCCTCTCCAATAACCAGAAGGTTGAGAGGTCAAATCCCAGAACCTCTGAACGAGACTGCAAAGCTCCACACATGACCTGGATTCTTTCGAAACAGAACTGAACATAATCCTTCAAAGTTACGTCTCCTGGGTTAAAAATAAAACTTCAGAATGTAGCTAGTAATTTGTACTTCACGAACATGGCTCTTGTGTTTTAATAAATCTCTATGTTCAGGTAGTAAACCACAGCAACGTGCCTCTTTAAGAAAACGCATTTGACTTTTGTGTGGATTTGCTCCAGGTGTGTTTGTAATTTCGTTTCTGATTAGGCTTGCAGTTTTATTCTCGTCCCAGTCCTCAGAGGCTTTATTGTGTGCAGTGATATGAGTGAGCATCACTCTATTTTAAGTCTTTCCCAACCTGATTTAATATGAATTTAGTATGAGCGTTAACCCTTACTCCTGATCCGAAAACAAACTTACGGCAAGCAATCGATCTGAATTCGCATGTGAGACCACGCTTGGGTTTCTTGTTGTTGTTGTTTGTCTTGCATATTGGCAGGTTAGCAAGTAATTTAAGTCTATTGACCTACTTTTGCCTTACACACCTTGTTTTGGTGTCCTAATGAACCGAAGATGCCTTGGAAACTACATAAAGGTCATGTGCATACAAGGTCTCAGTTGGATGCTTGTCCTATTTTCCAAATTCTTCCAAATTTGTACACACTTTACTTTAAAAAAAAAGGGGGGGGTGGGCGATTACTGACCCAGATATCTGGGTCAGGTTCTAACTGCAACCTCATATAAATGTTATCTACTTTGTTAAGCCTCTTATTTTAATATGTTATGTTCCTATAGTAACAGCTCATTTTTATTGACCTGCATGTCAGATGACCCATGTGAATTGATTCTAAGAAACATTAGGAAGATTTGGTAGTATAAGTTGCTGTAATTTTAACAAAAAAGAAATTTTACTTTATACACTGGGTGCGATGGTAGTCCAGTGGTACTGTACCTGCACCAAGCTATGTAGTACCACAGCATTTTTGACATTACTATGGTACTTTCAGATATACTACATACTGTACAGGATCTGGGTTCGTTTCCCGGCCAGGTTCGATTCTCGCTTCTGTGTGCATGGAGTGTGCATGTTCTCCCCGTGCTTGGTGGGTTTCCTCTGGGTACTCCGGTTTCCTCCCACAGTCCAAAGACATGCAGATTAAGCTATTTGGCGTTCCCAAATTATGAATAATGAATGAACGCCCGATGGATTGGCACCCTGTCCAGGGTGTACCCTGCGTCGTGCCCTAAGTCTCCTGGGATAGGCTCCAGGCCCCCCCGCCACCCTGAATACGGGATTTAAGCAGTATAGATGGAGTGAGTGAGTGAGTTAGAAAAATTGTTTTTCTAATAATTTATTGATAAATACTATAGTGTATAGTTCTTTAATAGGCAGATGGCTTCATTAATTAGCAAATTTCTGACTTCAAAGAGAAATTGAACTTTTCAGGATGTTCTGGTATTAAAAAATAATGAACTGCGCATATATATATATAACACAATTGCTATTTAGTTGAGATTTATTTATAATTCGATTGACTGGTTTCGGTCTTTAAGTCTTGTAGAACAATAAAGCAATAATATAAAAGAAGCAATAAATAAAGAGCTCTAAGGTCTTCGCCTACATGTTAAGCTTTGCCTCACTCTACACCCATTTAAGATGAGAGTAGTTTCTTTCATTGCTATTGATCTGATAAGGTAATAAGCCTTCTTGATTGAATCAATGAAGCACCAATCACCATTAAAGCAGCATCTTATTCACAGGACAAAATCCCTTTGTTTAAAGTCACTTGTTTGAAGTGAGAAAGATAAAGTAGTATATATACTCAGCAAAAAAAGAAACGTCCCTTTTTCAGGACTGTGTATGTCAACAATAATGTAGTAAAAATCCAAATAACTTTACAGATCTTCATTGTAAAGGGTTTAAACAATGTTTTCCATGCA
>JAQMYJ010000014.1:20104431-20127711 GCA_030014305.1 Clarias laeviceps | reverse complement strand
ATATTTACACATTAAGTTTACTGAAAGTAAAAACAGTTGAAAGTCAGAGGACGTTTCTTTTTTTGCTGAGTATATTTATATATTTTGACATAATAGAGATTTAGGTCTAACTAACAAGTCTAACTTCAGTCATAGCAAAGATGGCGGCTGTGTTTTTCAGCTTGTTGCGTTGCTTGCTGTAATGTCAGGAGTAAATTACTTTTCTACAGTTTAGTCTTTTGTTTTTGGTACTCTATGTTACACTGGGTTAACTGGCTGAAGTGTATCAAGTGTATGAAACGACAGCTGTATTCTATGACAGCCTTGTTTGGTGTCTCTGCAACGTTTAGTTCTAAATGGCTTTATACAGTAAGTATTGCATTTTAAATTTAGACATCTATTTGATATTGTTGTCGGTAGAGTGGCTTAGTGTACATTAGCACTGTATCCCCACCTCGGGGTCCCCGTGCTTATTTCGGTTTCCTCCCACAGTCCAAAAACATGCAGATTAGTCTAACTGGCATTCCCCAATTGGCCGTAGTGTGTGTATGAGTTTGTGCCCTGCAATGGACTGGCACCCTGTCCAGGGTGTATGCCACTTTGTGCCCTAAGTCTTCTGGGATAGGATCCAGGTCCCCTGCGACTCTGAGTACAGGATAAAGCGGTATAGAAGATGAGTAAGTGAATGAGTTCTGTACATGTTGCATATCTCTTTAGTGTTCCTTTCTATGAAGTCTTCACAGTCAGGTTGCTTCTTTCTTTTCTCTTTCTGTTGGAGTGTATTTTCAGTCTTTAACTTGCACTACTAAATTTTAAACTTCACCTGGTACCCTTGAAACTAATGTGGAGATAAAAGGGATCTACCGCTATGTTAATTCCTCTTTGAAGATGTAGTCGGGTTGGCCGAAGAATCCCCTGTTTTTCTCCTCCCGCTGCGGAATGTGCGATGAGATGATCCTGCTTCGTCAGCTCCGGAACGAAGGACAGAGCAGTCACGCTTTCCTTTCCTCTTCATCCACCATCAATCATGCTCAGGAATTCTCCTTTCTCATATATTTCCCCCTTGGTACACCAGGTACGTCTACCTCACAGCCTGTCTGTCTCTTCATCCGTCTGTCTTTCAATTTCTTCCCCACGTAGTGTGTTTAAGCCGACGCTAAGAGTCTGTTTATTTTTCCGCCGATGTGATAAGCATCTCAATTCAAAGCCGAAGACAGACAAGGAAGCGAAACAGGAGCGAGGCCTCCAGATCTGTGTAGCAAACAGGCCGCTATCACGGACGCACCGTGCACATTAACGAGACGTGATGTCTGCCTCATGAATATTCAAGCAGCAACGCCTTTGATCAAACACTCTGACACTTTCCCTCTCTTTCTCCCTCGCTTTATCATTTTTATCAGGGCTCCCTTACCACATTTTCTTGCGCTGCTGATAGCGGTGCCGATTACTATGCTAACAGTCATTTCATAAACAACTCGAGATGTCACACATAAGAACTTGAGATATCACACTCAGCCGAGGACATTTTAGAAACCTCTCAGTGGCCACAGTGACTAGAACCTTACATTATAAAAAATAGACTGTATACCTTCTCAAAACCTCAAAAGATAGAAGCAGAATACAGCATTAAGCAGATGTGCGTATTTCTAATTAGCAGACTCTCTTATCTGCAGAGCTTTGAGCTTTGCTGGTGCTAGAAAGAAAAGACTTGAAAGTCTTAGAAAGAAATTCCTCGAATGCATTCTCAAACGTCGCATATTATGGTTTGATACAGTGGCGCATTTCGTATCGAATCATTTCGTGTTGATTTGCTAGACTCATTTACACAACAGCCAATAGCACTTGGGATATACTTGCCACGCCCCCACATAATCTAAACAAACTTGTCAGTAGCTGAAAATTAAGGCTTTACCCTATACCTGTCCAATCCCTCAACTATGATCCCCCCCATAGTACAGAGTGTTCACATTACACAAACATATTCCATTTTTGGCTTAAGTGTCCTCAGATCCGTGTCCGAGACCTTAGTGTGAAAGCACCCTTAGCCTTGGGTACAGGACTTGCTAAATATCGTACTGTTTTGAACCGAGACAGAGAGTTTGTTGTTTTTTTTATTCCTACGTGCACAAAACTTGGGCAGTTGTACCTCAGCAGGATAAGGCTTTGGCTTACTGATCAGAAGGTCGGCTGTTCAAGCCCCAGCTCCATCAAGCAGCCATTGCTGTTCCCTTAAGCAAGGCCCTTACCCCTTTCTGCTCCAGGCATTCTGTACTGTATCATGGCTGACCTTGCACTCTGGCTTCATCTTGCTACAAACCAGGGGAATTTCACTGTGCTTTAATGCCTATGTGGCGGCACGGTTCCATGGTGGTCAGCAGTGTTGCCTCGCACCTCTGGGTCGAGGGTTCGATTCCAACCTCGTGTTTGTGTGGATGGATGTTTGCATGTGTGGGTTTCTTCTGTGTACTCCGGTTTCCTCCAACAGTCCAAAGACATGCAGATTAGGGTAATTGGCATTCCGAAATTGACCGTGGTGTGTGTGTGTGTGTGTGTGTGTGTGTGCACTGTGATGGATTGGCACCCTGTCCAGGCTGTACCATTATGACATTAGTCTCCTGGGCTAGGCTCCAGGTCTCTGTACAGGTATAGAAGATAGATGAAGCGGTATAGAAGATAAATGAAAAATTTATAATGTATATGGGACAAATAAAAAAAAAAACTGAGTCTTAGTCATTCCTGGTCTTGACAAGAGCCCTACTCAAACCGTCCCCAGTTGGTAGTTGATACTGAAGGGATAATTAGAGACTGGAAACAAGCTTTTAACCAAAAAAGAGAGAAACGATTATTCATATACACTACCGCTCAAATTTCTTTTCTTTTGATTACTGATTTATTTTCTACATTCTACAACAATACTGGGGATTTCACTCAATCACTTTCACTCACTCATCTTCTATACCGCTTTATCCTGTATTCAGGGTCTTGGAGGCTAAGCCAGGAGGTTTAGGGCACGAAGCAGGGTACACCCTGGACAGGGTGCCAATCCATCGCAGTGCACACACACATACACACACTTACACACTCATTCACACATTATGGGCAATTTGGGAACGCCAATTAGCCTAACCTGCATATCTTTGGACTGTGGGAGGAAACCGGAGTACCCGGAGGAAACCCACCAAGCACGGGGAGAACATGCAAATTTCATGCACACAGAGACGGGAATTGAAACCGGACCCTGGAGGTGCAAAGCGACAGTGTTAGCCACTACACCACTCTGCCGCATCTGGGGATTTCAAAACTATAAAAGAAGACTTATGGAATTAGGTAGTTATGTAGCAATAACAACAGTCAGTTGTTATTTTAAGACACGGAGGTCACAGTTCTTGCAAGAACAGTGTTGTCAAGTGTGTTTGTAAAACCCATCAAGCACCATGATGAAACTGTCTCTCATGAAGACCTTCCCAGGAACGCAAGACCAAAACATACCTTTGCTGCAGAGAAGTTAATTTAGAGTCACCAGCCTCAGAAATCACCAATTAACAAACAGCACCACAGATTAGAGCCGTTATGAAGGATTTACAGATCATAAATAGCAGATCTCAATATCAACTGGTCAAAGGAGGAGATTATAAAATATTTTGTACCATTTATGGCCTTCAGCATTGCTTTACATTGTAGAAAGAAAGAAAAAGGGAACAATCATGGAGTTAGAAAGTGATCCCAAACTTTTGAGCGGTAGTGTATCTGAAATTGAAGAACTACAAACTTTAAACAGGAAAAACTTTTTAGAAAAACTATTTTCTGAATGTACCATACTGCTATCCATAACACTAACGGACAGTTTAAAAAAAGCTTTGAAATACCAATTCTAATTTCACGGTCACTTTAAAGATCACTCAGGACTAAAACGCAACTATAGCAAAAAGAATAATGCTCTAGCAAACAATGGCACGCCGTATCAGAGCATAACACGGGCACTTTTGCACCTATCAGCTCCGTCCTTGTGGCCTTGTTTCTTCTTAGGTCTCTTAAGCAATAAAAATGCCATTGTGAAGGTTTAATCACCGGTTAATGACTCTGCTCTCGACCCGCGGTGCACGCCACATGCCTCGGAGCCGCTATCTGTGTAAAACGCATTAGTTCACGCTTTCCGTGATTGCCTTAATTAGTCAAAAAGAAATCCCGAGTAGTCTAAACAGAATAGCTGATACTCAGATAATGCACGAATTAAATAGAGTTTTTTTTTTTTTTTTTTTTAAATATACTGCTTGCTGGTTCATCAGTCATAAAAACAACAATCAGTCACAAGGGCGTCAGCAATTTTTCAAATGTAGTTACGAGAACTTGAGAACAAGTCATTCTGTAAATAATGTCAACTCCAATATGTTGGCAAAAAGTCCATTTAGGTGTTTGAGGGACAGTTGAGGGTTAAGCCTTGCTCAAGGGCCAAACAACAGCAGCTACTTGGTGGTAGTGGGGTTTGGACCCAGTTTATACCTTCCAATCAGCAGGCCAACATCTACTCCACATAGTATGGTGTATAATAACAAGTATACTTATAGAACTATAGTACAGTACCTTAACTTTACTATAGTAATATAGTACTATAGTACAGTAAAAACATATGCACATCCACCTAAAAAGCCAGAATATAATCATTCATATTTAAGTAATTTAAAGCTTAATATGTAAATAGTGGCATTATGTTCATAAAGGTAATCTGTACTCTAAAATGTCTCCAAGTACACTATGATCTTGCGCCCAGATCCAACAGATGGGCTGCTGTCACTATTTCTAGCCCTACAAAGTGACCTATGTGTAGATATAATCTGCATACAGTTACATTAAAAAGGTGTTCCTTAAGGGTTCTTTAGATAAAGGGTGTTACTTATTTTCAATGCTGCACAATTAATGACATAAAAATGGAAATTGCGATATGGAATTGTAATCACGAAAGGCTGCATTATACTACAGGTAATATACATATAGTATATTTACGTTTGGTTTGTCAATAATTTAAATAAATCTGTTTAGTTTTATTTAAATACTTTTGAAGTGATAAAAAAAATATGAAATAATTTGCATCCTTTGAAATTCTGTGTGGAGAATCTGTGACAAAGACGTTTGACATGATTCGGCAAGTTTACAGCAATGATGCAACAAAAGTTGTTCGAGGTGTTTTGTGTGGCAAGGACACTTTAAGAGCGGAAGAACATCACTGGAAGATGAGCCCGACCAAGTGCATGCTCATCGTCTTTTTCAACATTCACGTCATTGTGCAATTCAGAATTTGTCCCCAGGGGCCAGACTGTCTATAGCCAAGTCTACTGCCAGGTTTTAAGGCGTCTGAGGGAGGACGTATAGCGAAAGCAACTAAATCTGTAGAACGCTAATCTCGGAACTTTTTGATACCACATTGTAATCGTAATTTATTTTACATAAAATGTTACTAGAGCTTTAAGAGTTCTTATCATGTTAAAAAATATTGTTGCAATAAGTTGCAAGATCCTTATATCTGATAATTATTATTATTTTTTTTTTGAGAATTGGGATATATCAAAGGCCTGAGAGGCGTCTCTGTGTGGTAACAGTCTCTAAGCTACGACTGCTTAATCTGTTTTGGGCAGGGGTTTGCATTGTTAAATCTAGATGTATACTTTTTTATGAACTTGTAACTTTTAATATTTATATATGCTGTTTCCCACGCACAACTCTCAGAGAGAGAGAGAGAGAGAGAGAGAGAACTTTTCTGAAGATGTCGATACTGTATATATTAGAAGTTGGAAACACTGCAGGCTCAGAAAAAAAAAAAGAATTGAGCCAAAATCTTTAAATATCACTTCAGAAATAAGGAACAGGACTGAAAAGCCAGATAAAAAAGTTTCTGTAAAATATAATACATCATAAGCTGTAATGCTCCGGTTGGAATTGCATCATTTCTGACCACAGGCGCGTCCAAAAGACAAAGAGGGAAACTGGACGAGACGCTCCCTGTTTTTTTTTTTTTTTTTTGTTTTGTTTCTTAGGATAAGCCACACAGTGCAATCTGAAGCTAAGGACAGATCTGAAGTGCTGCAAGAACGTGAGGTAGACATTTGCACCAAGGAAACAAACAAAAAACTGAAAAGAAAAATGTTGGCTGTGACACATAAAATGTTTTGAGATCATTATTTACACAGATCAGCCATAACATTATGACCACCTGCCTAATATTGAGTAGGACCTCCTTTTGCCACCATAACAGTGATGCACTGTGTGTTCTTACAATGTTCTATGAGAACCAGCTTTAACCTTTTCATCAATTTAATCTACACTATGGTGCTTCCATTGGATCGGAGTACACGAGCCAGCCTTCACTCCCTATGTGCATCAGTGAACCTTGGTCTCCCATGAACCTGTCACCAGTTTTCCTGACTTGGATCACTTTTGATATGTCCTGACCACTGCAGCCTGGGAACATCTCACAAGACCTGCAGTTTTGGATTTGCTCTGACCCGGTCCTCTAGCCATCACAGTTTGGCTCTTGTCAAAGTCACTTAAATCCTTACAATTGCCCATTTTTTTTTCTGCTTCCAACACATTACCTTCAGGATGAAAATGTTCACTTACTGTTTTATATATCCCACCCACTTTCAGCCGCCATTGTAACGAGATACAGTGAAACCTCGGATTACGAGTAACACTGTTTGCGAGTGTTCCGCAGGACGAGCAAAGATTTTTAATAAATTTTGATTTGGAAAACGAGCATTGTCTTGGTTTACGAGCACCGAGTATCATGTATCACGCATGCGCTTCTTGTTTTGACGCCGAGCGTCACGTGATCACAACTGAGCCAACGGTTTTTCTCTCTCTTGAGCTGCGGAATTGTAGGTAATCGTCTCCCCTGCTGGGTCTTAGTGCTCGTCACTTACTGGTATAATCAACATCTGTGCACGAGTGTACTGTTTACTATAACACTGTGACTACGTGCGTGTGTGAAACATTTTTTATTTTGTGTTTGTAAGCGCGTGTGTACAGCGTGCATGTACTGTTTCTTATAACACACATGTGCGCGCGTGTAAAGCAAAGAAAATCTCATTAGAAGTTAAAAATCCATTTTCTCTCTCCCTCTCTGTTTCAGCCTTTGTGAGCTTGTGTGTGCGCGCGCGTAATTTGACACCGTGCCTAGGGGTCAGTTTCTGTGAGGAGCAGTATGTGTGTTTGTGTGTGTGTGTGTGTGTCTTATTCAAATAAGAAAGGTTTACTGTGTAATAAAGGTTTATTAGAAGGTTAAAAATCCATTTTTTCCCTCAGCCTCTCTTATGTGTGTGTGCGCGCGCGCGTAATTTGACAATGTGCCGGTTCACACACTCTTTCTCGGGACGGGAGGGGCTTCTCACACACACACACACACACACACAGCGTGAAACACTTAAACGGAAACACTTATCTGTCTGGATTTCTTTTTACTTTTTTTTAAAGTTAAAGTGCAGGTTAATTTGTTTTATTTTTACTTTATATTTTGTGTTAATTATTTTTATATATTTATTTTTTTGGGCTGTGGAACGAATAATTTGAGTTTCCATTATTTCTTATGGGAAAATTTAATTTGGTTTACGAGTGTTTTGGAATACGAGCCCGCTTCCGGAACGAATTATGCTCATAATCCAAGGTTTCACTGTATTGAAAATGTAGCTACTGTGAGAAGGGCCAAATTGTAATGGTTAGACAACTGGGTCAGAGCAACTCCAAAACTGTAGCTCTTGTAAGATGTTCCCAAGCTGCAGTGGTCAGAACGTACCAAAAGTGATCCAAGGAAGGAAAACCGTTAAACTGGCGACAGGGTTATGGGTGGCCAGGGCTCACTGATGCGCATGGGGAGTGAAGGCTGATTCAATAGAAGCGCTCTAATGTAGATGAAACTGAGGAAAAGGTTAATGTTGGTTGTGAAAGAAATGTGTCAGAACACACAGTGCATCAGCGTTTCGGTGGCAAATTGGGGACCTACTCAATATTAAGCGGGTGGTCATAATGTTATGGCTGATCAGTGTGTATAATTAAATATATTATCTATTTTTTTTTAGCACTGGTTCAGTGTTCTCCAGGCACTGGTGATTTTCGTGTACTTTGCAGTGGTTTATTTGTCTGTTTTACAAGTTTAACGATTGCATGACCCTCAGCCAAGAGTGTAAAACTAAATCAAATAGCAAACAAACCAAAAGAAGCACTTGCTTCTGTCTCAGCAAACAGACTTATAGATACAGTATTAAAGCATCCTTAGTGTACAGTATACTGTCTGTTTCGTATTATGCTGCATTCTAGATAACCCTATAAAAGTTTAATATACAGTACATGTTCTATATCTATATTTATACACTAGGAGTAAAAGTGCTCATTTTGCCAGGAAGTAAAAAAAAAAAAAAGTTAAGAATACAATCTGGATAACGACTTTCGGGTTGTTTGTGTTGTAAAAAAGATAATTATGATGTTTTGCTTGAAGACGTGCTGTACTGTAATTGTATACAATGGCTTCGAAGAAAGGAACAGTGAACATGCTCTGTGTTCCAGAGGGAATATCCTTTATATTAAAAGTGTGATAAGGCTTCTGTGGGAGGGATATCAGCCTGCGTGGCGATGGAGAGAATAAAGTATTGGATGGGAGGATGGGGAAACTGAGAACGGGAAACTCAATGATGACTAATAGAGTCTCTCGTATGCAAAACAGCAGGGTTCCTGTTTGCAGGTGTGTTATTTATTTTTATTTTTGTTTGTCCTAGTTTACTGTCTCATTTGGGATGTGGTCCATCTGTACGTGTCTGTGTATGTTCTAGTGCTGGTGACAAGCATCTTCTCACATACACACAGACACATCTAAGGTGTGCGGGACTGTTTATGACAACTGGCACTAATGCGGCTTCGCTTGGATGTGTTCAGGAGTGATGCAAGAGATGAGTCGAGTGCTCTACTACTGATAATAATATTTACTTTTAATTGGAATCTCATTTTCAGTCCAGTCCCTGTACTTGAGCAGTTTCAGAATGACATAACTTAAGGCATGAACCAGTGAGAAACAGGTGCAGATGATGACAGATGATCAGGCCGGTGATTCGTATACTGATGATGCTGAATGCTGATTGGTTGGAACAGATGAGAGGGGAAATGAGGCTGCTGCTGAGGTTGTTACATAAACATCCATTAAAATTCTTTAAATCTGTAGGCACTTTGCAGTAAAACACTTGTTTTTGTTTCTTTCATTTAATCTGCATCATTTACGTAATTTAATATGAAGGAATATGTGAAAATAAGGTGGTTGTATTGCAAAAACTGCAAAAAGTTGAAAGAATCGCTAACAAGAACAAGAATATTTTGCAAGTACTTTGAAGAATATGCAAGCAAGAAATTATAAAATTGTGAAAATAATTTTTAATTATTTTAATGTTGTGAATCGTAAAACTGACCTATGGATCCGATAAATCAAGTTGACCTAAGGACGATTAAATATACTGCATGAACGATGCAATCGCACAGCTTTAGAATCCTAAAAGTGATTTTACATTATAATATAGCATCCTGTATAAAAACAAGGTTCCTTCATGAAGACGAATCAAATATATTTCCTCGGATGCCAAAAACAAATAAAATCCTGAAATACAAAATCAAAAAAATCTAAAGTTACCTTTAATTAAACAAGATTTATCTAAGACAACTGTCAATGTAAAATGCATTCCGGTGCTAAAAATATATTTGTCTCTAATTAAAATGTAATTTTGGAGATATTTTACAGTCCTGCTCCTCTCCTGGCTCCTGTATCTGAGCTGCTTATTCATGCGATGCCTTTTCAAAATGTGCTCCGCTGTAAGGCACAAAATCCAATTTACTAAAACTCTTTTTACGCGCAAACAGAAAAAAAAAAAAAAAACAGTAAAAGAGAACAGACGTGGTGGATCACTAATTTTTAATTCTCTGCAAATCTCAGCCATTTGAGACAGCATTGGGAGGAGGACTGGGACTCCGTTGATTAGCTGCCATGGCCTCGGTTTTTCAGCACATTTTTTTTTTTTACAAGGCGGTAATAAACAACAAGGCCAAATTTTTAATGCTGCTATCAGTGACACATGAAAAGGAGAGGTGCCGACATCGACAGCGCCAAACCAACAGGGATGCAGTCAACCCGCTAGCACGAAGCTGCAGCCAACATCGAATTCAATCGTCAGCCGAACAGGGCACTGGTTTTTTTTTTTTTTTTTTTTTTACTTTTATTTCTTTTCTACCTATTCCTGCTTTTTCATTTATGCCATACTTAGTAGGTAATTTTTTTTTCCTTACAAAAATGGCCTAAATAAAAATATAGCAGTGGCCCTGACTCCACAAGAAGTTATTGTTAAGGTAAAAAGGGCCTCCATGTCTTTAACCTTGACTCATATTGAATATGCCACTGTGAAGGTGATTTTCTATTCCAAGTCATTTTTAATGTAGTGTGTTTATATACATTTATCTACTGTAGATGTAGATGAAATGGAAAGATTCAGGAGCAAAGAAAGAAGTAAAATAAAATAAAGTAATAGTTATAGCACTTATTTGGAAGTAGAGCTGAGCATCGTACATTGACTGACTGTTGGTTGTTGCAATTTTCTATTCGTTTCAGTTCAACAGCACAGATTTGTCTCAAGTGGCTATATTTCTTTTTGAAGTATTAAAAACTACTATGTTTATTTAATAAACATTGAGTATCACGATTTAATAAATATCTCTATTTGATATTGATCTTTTTTCCCCTAATTGTTGTTACAATTTTAAACAAACAAATTATTTGAGAAATGAATTGCTCCTACCACCCTGAATACCGTGCCGTGTGAATAGTTTCGACCACACGCCTTGCTGTAGAAATTACAGTAGATTTGTATTTTTAAAAATGTATTCTGGAGTCATAAATTGCCACACAAAACATGTACATTTTATATCATTTTATATCATTCAAAGGTAAAAATTAAGTGTGAAAACGCACAGCTTTAGTCGGAAATATGTAAAAAATCTTTGACAACTTTTTTTTTTTTTTTTTTTAGATTTTATCATAATGTATTTAATAAGTTTGGTACAAATTAGCTCTATATACACTAAACTTGATTCCAAATCTTATGTGACTTTGGATAGTTGCTTGTATTGATGCATTTGTGGAAAATCTTTCTTGTCAGGCTTTAAGACTCAAATGAATGACAGCCATGAGATGATATTTTTTTTCCTCCTATCTTTCTGCTAATTTACTTAAAGATTTCGATGGCTGCAGACTCGTGCTTTTAGTAGGTCTGGTTGCTGAAAAAATTACATTTCTTGCTGACCAGAAACAAAACAGCGTTTTTTCCATTAGAATCTTTTTTTTAATTAAAATTTAATTATTTAGCAGTGCCGACTGTTTCATTTGAATCTGAGCACTTTATCATATTTCCTTGCCACGAAGACATGTACTGTGACCGACACTACTGTAGCTGGCTTCTCATTTTACACCCGATCACAGAATAAAGCTTCTTTTTATACGTGCAAACGGTGCTGCGCTCTAAAGAATGGATTTTGATTTGCCTATTATGCTCAAGCCACGAGAAATTATTTCCCTTTCGCAAATCATTTCCATTCTACTGCCTCCGTTGTCGATGGCTGGTCTCAGTTTTATTGAAAACCATACAAAATGGATCCTGATGCAGAATGAAATCCGGCCTTGCGCTAAGTAACACCCTCTTATTCGTGACCTTGACTCATCACAATGGTCTGTTGTGGCTGTGGGATTCATTCAGACCCCCCTTGATGGTCATGTTTTTGAGTTGTCCACTAAAGGAACACCCACAGAATGGAAGCAACCTAATGATGCAAAGCAGCAACATACTTGTATACACAGTGTTACAGGGCTTACTGTTAGTAAGTGGTAGAGCTAGAATCACACAGATCTCTTTCTCTCTCTCTCTCTCATTCTCTCTTTTTCTCTCTCTCTGTCTGTCTCTACCCCCAAGTTTTCATTTTGTGATGCTTCGATATTTCGACCTCACCTTCATTCACAATAACAGGCAAAAAAGTCACTCGTTTTGCTGATTAATTGTATCCGCATTTTGCCAAGTAAAAATCCTTTAAATATGTTCTATGAATATAATACTACAGTAAAATAAAAAGTTCTGAAAGCTATTTTTATGCCTTTTTTATTACTTTATTGCTTAAAATGTTTATATTTTATCGGCAGATAAGTTCACTTTTTTATTAATTTATTTCTTAACTTTTAGAAATAAATGCTGAATTTGAGCAAAATGAAATGCCAATACAAAAAAAAAAAAAGAAAAGAAACAATTTCCATGCAAAAAGCCTGCATATTAGGTGATAATATCTTAAATCAGGTGATAGATTTAAAATAAATACAATTTTATTTTTTATTTTGTATATGGCTTTTCTATAGAAATTGTAGATAAACAACTATCCAAGATATTTTCACTTGTTATATAAATTAAACATTCATGTGTATCCACATTTAACTCGCAAATTGTTTATATATATATATATATATATATATATATATATTTTTTTTTTTTTTTTTTAAATAAAGATATATAAAAAATGAATCAAAGTAAATATGTCACTGCAATTGAGCATAGTTCTTAAGTTCAGAGAAGGAGGCAGTTTTTTAGTTTAGCTTACAGTCTGCTCAACCACAGCAGCTCAGTGTGTGCTGTGATTGCAAAAAGTATAAAAACAACATATGCCATGTTGCCATATGCCACAAAACAGGTGATTTCACTAATTACTCCTCGCCCATCTGGCTGAAAAGTTGTGGTAATTAACTGAAAAACATGTGATGATGATATTTAGCTTCAAGAGCCATGGTCTGTGTCTCCAGATCTAAACACAATAGAAACTGTACAGTGGTGAAGGAATTGTCTTCTGTACATGACCTTCAGGAAGCAATCAAGCAGGCATGGATTGAGCAAGTAACACCAGAGTACTGCAGACATTATTAAAAATTAATTAATTAATTAATTAAACTAAATTTCACTTTTGTCTCAATACTTTGGGCCACAATTGTAGAATTTGTTCAGTTTTTTAAGAAATTAACACCATTAATAATAAATAAATTTAGCAAAATTATTAACAGTGCTTAAAATGTGTCTAATATATTAGACTAGTTTAAATATGAAAAATCTATCAAATATTATTTACAGTAAGTCATTGTGGCCATATGTTGTTTATACTTGTCCATTTTGCAGAGGCTTTTATCTGAAGCTGGGAAGGACAAAAATAACTAAACTAAACTAAAGTAAAATTAAATTAAATTAAATTAAATTAAATTAAATTAATCAGACAATGTAAAAGCTGGCGGTGATACTAACCATGTACCATGCAAAGTGAAAAAAAAATGCAACAGAGAATTGTTAAACAGTGTTTATTGCATTACTCTTGGCTGATTCTGTAAATATCTATCTAGCTAGTTAAAGGGCATACAATAGTTGCTCTCTCTCTCTCTCTCTCTCTCTCTCTCTCTCTCTCATTCATTAATTTATTCACTTTCCCATTTTCTATAATGCTTATCCAGTACTGGAGCCTATCTTAGAGGACTAGGTGGGGTACACCATGCATGGAGTACCAGTTTATCACAGGGCAAACAACCCATGTAACATTTAATTAATAGCTATGTTTAGCCATTTGCTGCAATTACACATTTCTTTTGCTATTTTGATGTTCACTGTTCATTGCATTATTCAGGAGAAAACACTCAACACCTAAAGCTATCTTTTTGATAATTTTCTTAAAATAGCCTAGCTAATCAACATCAATAACATAAACAGACAATGAGCTACTTGCCTTGAAGTGTGTCCTTAAATAGGCACTTAAAGCATTGTCTGTCAAAAGTATGTTCTGTTTGTTTGTTCGTTTGTTCGGAGTTGGTTACATTTTACATGCATCATAAGCTATGGATAAATATTAACATGGATGTTAAATTGTCTTGTTTTTACAATAGCTACTCCTCAATACTGATAAAGATACACATACTAAAAATGAAAGAATAACACAACTTACAACAGAGCATTCTGGTTTGCATGTAAAATGGTAAAGTTATTTTTGAATTTCAGGTAATTTCAAAAGAGAAAAGCATTTATTTAAGGTTGCAAATAGGTCTGCAAAGTGATTATGGGTGATTCCTTGAACCACTGCAAAATCACAAGTGAAAAAAAAGTTTCGTTATGACATTGGTATTATTACTGTAGGTGTCATTCACTCATAAAGCCTAGTGAACATGGTGAAACATAACTCTTCACTTAATCCTTATGTAAGTGGGCCCAGTCTCATTTATAAGCAAACATCAAGTCCTTGAACTACGGTGAGGTGGAAAAGTGAAGTCCAAACAGAATCTTAATATATTTGTATGTTTCTTGATAAAGAAAATCCATATAGCTCTATATTTCAGCCCATATATTTCACCTTGAAAATATATATATTTTTCAATATTTATTCCTTCAATCAATTTTCCAGAGGAAGGGAAAAAATACAAGAAAGCAAGCACACCGACTCTTCTGGAAAAACAACTGTGAAAAAAGAATATTTTTGGTGTTTTCTCACAAACTGCAAAGAGAACGAATATCCTCTGAATATGGGTTTTATGAATAGAATCTTAATAATGAAACAAGGCTTTCAAGGTAGGAAGATGCAGCCGTAATTCTTGTCTAAACATTTAATTGTTTGCCTGGATATTGAGTGCAACTTTTAATAAAGCACCAAGGAATTATACATTATGGGTCACTTTGAGTTGACAGAGTTCAAAATAGGATAATAATAAGAAAGTATAAAATACTGTAATAAATAATATTTTTTCCAAACATAGGGCATACTTCATTTTATTTAAATATAAGTTCATCTTCCACGGATATGATTAGTGTATTTATACTAAAATAAAGTTTATCCTACATTCTGCAGTTTATTATATATCTGAAATGATTATACTTTAAACTATGCTTAAAGTATTGTATAATCCATATTTATTAATGACTTTTATGAATTTACATAACAATCATATATAATAACAGAATGTTTATTTTTGAAAATGTATTCATGATTCTTTTTCAGAGGTACAGGTTTAATAGATTTTTTTTCTTTACTGCTGCTTGGAGTGCATTATATGGTTTTTGAACCACATTTCTTACGGTCTGTTTGAAGCATGGACAATCCTCGGTGGCAGCAATATTAGTTGTATTTGTTAAATTACATTTCCTGCGTGCAAAGACTTCTCTTGTCCTGTTGATTGTCATTGGTGTGCTTGAGCGCTTTGTCTGACCAAACTTGAAGGAGGAAGTGTAATTGAGAAACCAGCAGGTCCTTTCCATCTCCCTCAAAGTTATTCTCTTACATACTGTGTTCACAAACCCATCATCAGCTTAGTGGCTTAGTCGTATTTGTACTTGAAGATTGTATGGCTGCTGGTGTCGTCTTCTTATCCTGGCGGGGGCTGCGAGGGAAAGTGGCAAAGTTTTTGGTCTGGCATGCACAAAACATTCATCCATTTATGCTAGCTGTTCTTTGCTGAATGACTCTGATTGTAGTGATGGAGGAAAAACCTCAGAGCACAATTTTTTTCTTAGCAGTATCTTCATTCACACAAAAGGTATTATTAGATTATATAGAAGATATTTTGATGCATCAAATCATGTAATACACTTGGGCCGCTCGGTATGTGTACAGGGACACAATTTTCATAATTTTACCTTTACCTACAGTATGCCACAATAATGAAATTTTTGAAATGTGATTGAAGTGTAGACATGCACTATTAATTCAAGAGGTTTAACAAAAGTATTGCATTTAACATTAAGAATTAGAGCCCCTCTATTTGCATAGGTTTGCATAATTATAGATATTATGATTATGGTTAATACTTGGATGCAAATTGTACGCAGTCAATGACAATCTGAAGTTTGCAACCTAAGGACAACATCAAATGTTGATTTTCGTCTCTTGAGGGACTTCTACTCTAGGCTTTTCCTGAAGCTGCTTTTAGTTGCTGCCTCCAATTTTGTCTTCATTAAATGGGTGAGGTTGGGTGTCTTGGCGATTTACAAACATACAATTTCATTAATTTAAAAAGCTCTTGGGTGGGTTTTGCAGTATGTTTTGTGTCATGGTCAATCTGTTCTGTAAGCACGACCCTATAAGTTTTGCAGGATTTGGCTGAATCTGAGCAAAGAGTATAATTCCATACAAATTAATTCATCATCCACCCTGGATTTACATACATGAAGGCATACATGACTTAGTGGTTAACACTGTCACATTGCACCTTCAGGTTCTGGGCTAGGTTCCTGCCTTGGGTCTGTGGGCATTTACTATAGTTTGCATGTTCTTCCTCTGCTTGGTGGGTTTCCTCCAGGTACTCCAGTTTCCTCCCAAAGACCAAAGACTTGCAGATTAGGCTAAATGGCATTGCTCAAAGTGTGTGCATAAGCGTGTGTGAGTGTTTGTGTGTGTGCGTGTGCCCTGAGATGGATTGGCACCCTGTTCGGGGATAGGCTCCAGGTTCCCAGAGATAAAATGATATAGATGGTGAGTGAGTGAGGGAGTAAGTGAAGGAGTGGTGGAGTAATAAATACACCTCCCTCATAAGAGTGTTCTATCTATCTATGTAGATAGATAGATAGATAGATAGATAGATAGATAGATAGATAGATAGATAGATAGATGTATTTTAAAGTTATAAAATATACAATAAAATATTTACAAGCTAATAATGTATTTATTGTTTTACTAATAAATACTGTTAATTCCTGCCAAATATGATGTAACTAAACATTACTAAAGATAATGTAACACATTGTAGGTTAATGTAACGTATTAAAAACAAATATTTGAAGATTGCAATAGATTTTACAAATAAAACAAGTTAATTAAATCAAGATTTTTCCTTCCATGGGCAATCAACAATTCAGATTTCCCTTCTCCTTATTCATTCATACAATTATTCATTTATCTTCAATACTGTTTATCCTGTGTATAGGGACACGGGGGCCTGGCTCATATCCCAAAAAGGCACAAGGCGGAGGAGACCCTGGAATCCAGCACAGAGCACACACACACATGCTATGGGCAATTTTTGAACACCAATTAACCTAGTGTGCATAAGATTAATCCGATAAATAATAGTATATATTGTAAATATCTAATAAATGAGACAAATGAGACAAAGTTTAAAAAGGTTTTAATAAAAAAATTAAGTAATGCATGTTTAGGAAGATGTGTCTCTAGACTTCAAAGCATGTATGTGTAAATCAGACCTCTCCGTATCAGTTGTCCATATCAGGGACAAATGGATCCTTTTTTATTTTTTTATTTTATACTTTTACCTTATTTTCTTTTTTCTAACCTATTTCCACATTTTTTTTTGTTTGTTTTTGCAAAGCTGCTTTGTGGCAATGGATATTGTTAAAAGCACTATACAAATAATATTGAATTGAATTAAATTGAATTCTTTGTAATCTGATGTAAATTCACATTCTTTGTACTATGTAAATGTGACTGGGAAACATCAAACATTATGCACATGCTTGTTCGTGCTTTATTATTTAGAATCCGCAATAAACCAACTGCTGTGAATGCTTACACAGGCACATCAGAGGTCCCTCCTCTGTGTTAGTGCTGGCCATTACAGCCAAGGTAAGGGATTCTTCTTTAGGTGTGTATGAGGAAAGAAAGTTGCTGAGGTTGCTGAGTCCCTAATTCTCATGCACTGGCTACCCTAATCTTCTGATCTGAAAGATGGAACACAACAGTCTTGTTTCCTCAGGTTGAAAACACATTTGCTTAAGGCATTCAAAGTCAGGAATTGAAATTGTACAGGGATGCACCCAAGTGCATGGAGAGGACATAGTACAATGTTTGTGGACTAATACTGTTGGGCCTTTGTATCAACAATGAATAAAAAAAATCATGAAATATCATATATGGAAAACCCAGAGGTCACTGGATGTAAGCACTGACTTTTTATTCAAGACATTACATGAGTAGTCCATGTTAGGGGTCAGAATGCTGACAAAAATTATTACCACAAGTAAATACATTATTATCAATGAAACATGAGAGCAGAGGTCAAAACTAGAAAATATTATAACTGATCTAGAAAGCTAATAAAAGAAAGGACAAAATGGACATGATAGGCAAGAAACCTAACCCTGAGCCACCAATGCCCACAATGCAATATAGTGTAAATACTGTATATAATATAAATGAATAATATTATACAGAAATAGTTCAGAAGCTCACTCAATCATCGTCATTACCGCCTACTGTAATTCAGGGTCGCGGGGGCCTGGAGCCTATCCCAGGAGACTTGAGGCAGGGTACAGGGTGCCAATCCATCGCAGGGCACATCGACATACACACACTCTTTCACACACTACGGGCAATTTGAGAACACCAATTAACCTAACCTACATGTCTTTGGACTGTGGGAGGAAACCCACCAAGCACGGGGAGAACATGCAAACTCCATGCACACAGAGATGGGAATCGAACCCGGATCCTCGAGGTGAAGGTGACAGTGCTAACCACTACACCACCATGCCACCCCAGGTCAGAAGCTTTAAACATTTTATAATAATAATATTAATTATAATAATTGGCTCTTGTACACTAATAAACACACCAGTGATGGGCAGAAAATCATGTTAAAATGCAATGATCCAATTAATGTTCGGGACTCAGACACAGTCTCAGTGTTTAAGTCTAGGCTAAAAACCTAAAGCCCAGCATTTTTGTAAATAGATTTGCCTTAGGTAAAGGAGCAGATCTGATGGACGTAGAGTATTATGGTGAACTGGTATGTTTAGATGCTGTGTTCCCCACTCTCATTGATCACTCAGGTTTGTTGACGGTGAAGTGATTGATCACTTTACATCTCATGTCTGTGTTTCCTTCTGGCTCTCCCTTTTAGTTATGCTGTCATAGTTAGTCCTGCCGGAATCCCTGCTTGCACTCTGCACTAAATATACATTCACATTATACATTGTTTGACTGTGACCAGACCTAACTGCCATCTCTCCTTCTTTTCTGCTCTCTCCCTCTCTCTCTTTTTCCCTCTACCTGTCTCTCTGTCGAGCTATACATGTCACTCCTGAGCTGCCAGTGATCCAGACCATCTCTACCCTCCGGAGCTGTCTGACTCGTCCTGGTGTCCTGCTTCTGGTTGGAGATCTCATCACATGGATGCTCCATGTGGTCTGCCTGGGATGCATGTGGTGACTGGGAACAGTTCCACTTTTCCACGAAGACGGTCCTGTCCTCGGCTGATGCAGACAGCTCTTCTCTGAGGACCTGTGACTTCAGACGCTCGATAGTTCAGGACTGGAGTTGCCTCCAGGAACGAACTGGCATTTTAACTTTAACACATCTCCTGTTATACTGAACTTCCAGTCTCGCACAGTATGATGCAGATCAATCCCTGCTATCCGTTTTTACCCAAATGAGGATGGGTTCCCTGTTGAATCTGGTTCCTCTCATGGTTTCTTCCTATTACCATCTCAGGGAGTTTTTCCTTGCCACTGTCGCCCTTGTCCTCGGCTTGCTCATCAGGGACAATTTCATCATTTTGATTCATACACATTCACATTTCATACAAAATAATTATTTTGATTGTGTAAAGCTGCTTTGCAACAATGTCAACTGTCAATAGCGCTATACAAATAAAATTGAATTGAATTGAATTGAACATGAGGAGCTCCACCAAATGCAGAGCAGGAACACAACTTCTAGGCCCAGGGATGCTCACAAAGGGTGGGCCAGAGGAAGACGCTGAGGCTTTTATTGAGCTGTTTGATCATGGTGGTGTGAGACTTATGGGGCAAATGTAAGACTGGCTCCAAAAATCCAGGGGGTGGCCTATGGCTGATTTCAACCTGGGAGCCGACCATCTACGTCAGCTCCATGTCAGAGGGACACAGAGGGTGGGGGCACAAGACAATCTAATGTATAATGATTTATTATTATTCGCAGGACCATTTATGTAATTGTATGAGAGAGTGGCCAAAGGTATCATTGTTCCCTTTACTGTCAATTAAGATCCTTGGCATGAGCCTTGTCAGGCAATTAAATTAGAAACAATGAGGGCATCTTGGAGTCCTCGTGGACTGCAATACCTGCAACATGATAACGCAACACCTGGAAGCAATGTCCCGATGTAACATCTCAGCATGCATTGTTGCAGGGGCACTCTTCTACATCATCACAAATGTCGTAATCCTGAAAGAGATTTTGACTGATCAGGCCATGATAATGGTGGTCATGCACTTTTTGCAACCTGGAGGATTAAATTGATTAGTTTTTACTATCCTCAGACAGATGACTTATAATAATCTCAGTAATGCTTTGGAATTGGGATAAGTTCCTAGAACCCTTGTTATTTTCAGACAAGTAGAGAGCAGATTCAATTCAACCTGGTTACTTGTGGCGAGCACCTTTCCATATCACAGCAAGTACAGCCAAGTTGCAGTAGGGATTTTCCCTAAACATGTTTTTTTGCCCCGACCCAGTTGTACTGACCTCATATGGACCAGATGGAGACCACCAGTGGTGGTTATTTACAGTCCCCCTACAGGTTGCAAGAAAACAAAAAATGTGGCTTGGCATAAAATTCAACTTATGCTCAATAGAGAGGTAATCGAGGGTGTTTCCCTCAGCGATAAGGACAGCCCAGTGGTCTTTGTGTCCAACATATCAGGTCAGTTTGGGTATTGTGTGGGCTTTAAAAAAGTAAACACAGTGTTAATGTGTACTTAATGCCCTGGTCTGACAAACTGTTCAATTGTTTAGGTGTGGTTTGCTTTTATTCAACACCGGATTTGACAAACAAATATTCGCAGATTTCCTTGACTCCAAGGTCCCATAAAAAGCAGCCTCTTTCACCCTATTTTTTATACCAATTTTTACATTCTGCACTCCACACTTTGTTTCAAGACCTAATGAACCTAATAGACTCTTTCGCCCTCACACTGCTTATGCTGCCGTATATCCTGACACTATTGTCACCTGGGGGCTGTCCATGGATTGCTGAGATGGTCAGGGCTTATGGTCAACCCCCCAAAAATTTGTGCAAGTGAAGAAGTGGAGGTATAGTATCTGCTCCTGCAGGTTATGGCCAGGCATGGTCTAAAGTGACAAAAGCGTAGCAATTGAGACCCGCCCAATCCCTAACACCAGCAAGGAGCTAAACCAGTTTATGAGACTCCCTGGTTATTATAGTATAGCAGGTTTGTGCCTAGTTTTTTAGACATCTGCTAACTGATCTTACTTAACAAGTGAGCACCAGATCTGTGCCAACAGGTCTTAGAAGAAAGAAGGAATGGGGAATGTGATTTTGGATAATACTTGAGACTTGAGTTTATGACACATGAACTTGCATCTTATGCACTAGCACTTGATGTTAACACTTTGACTAGTGTCAAAGACTCTGAACTGATGAGACATCCTTTTCGACGTCTTCAAGAAGCGTCTTATCTCAGCCAAGCAGAAAAGAAATAGACGGTTACTCAGTGGTTCAAATTTATCAAGTCCAAAGTCAACGCAGCCATCTTCCAGGAGATATAAAAGCACTTGTATCTGCTGACAAGCTTTATGGAGATGACGATTTCCTTTTCTGGCAGGACTTAGCAACTACCCACAGTACTAAAACCAGTAAGTGGTTTGAGGACCATGATATTATTGAGCTTGACTGACCTGAATTTATTGAGTATTGTCATGAAGGAGGTTAGAAACACCCAACCCAATAATATGGATGAGCTGAAGGCTGCAATCAAAGCAACCTGGTCTTCAGTAATGCTTCAGTATCTCCACAGGCTGATCGCCTCCATGCCATGCTGCAAAAATGCAGTAATTGGGTATATCAAGTATTGGGTGCGTAAAATGGACATACTTTTCAAAAGATGGGCATTTCTGTGTTGTTTGATCGATCTCATGAAATATGTTAATAGTTTTCGATATTAGATTTTTTTATGAGATGTAAGCTGTAATTAAATGAAAATTTTAAACTGTAATTAGACTTGAAATATTTAATTTGCTGTGTAGTAAATCTAGAATAAGAGTTTGTCTTATTTTGTCGACACTTTTTAGAGCACAATGGTAATTAAAATAAACTTTAAAACAGTGATAAGTTCTGCTGCTGTGTATTTCACGTGTTCCATCTGAAGCATCACTCAGCTTGTTATACTGTACAACAATGAAAGTTCAGTTTTAATATAGATACTGTATTCTAGTTTTTCTTTTGTGTCTAACTGCAAGAAACATATTTAATATAGCAAAAAAAAAAAAAAAAGCTACTTCCTTCCTCTCAATGTTGTGTACGCATCTTCTGACAAGCATCCAAACATAATGAAGTCATATTTACTTGGCTGCCATCTGGTACAATCTACTCATGACCACCGAAATACAGCAACAGGCTCATGGATTTGTTGCTATTGAAAAAGATTTCATCTGAAAGGAGGTTACTCATATTTAATGCCCTTACCCTAAAACCAGTCGTGGTTCATCTGTTGTCCATTTGCGACTCATGAGTCACTACTGTAAGGCAAAAGAATGTGTTGCAAAGTTCATACACAGTTTAAATTGCGTTTTGCATAGCAGACTTGCTTTAAAAGGTCATGTTACCACAGGCTAATCATAAAATGATTCCAATTTAAAGTGCGGAATATATTTGTACAATAACCCTCTACACATTCATGGTTGGATATCATAGGATAGATCAGGAAAGTACAAAATTTGAACGCATATGGTTTTGTAACGCAAAGGCTCACCACAACCAATAACGGAGCCAAAACTGAGCCACTTCCAGATGTCACTTTGGAAAATGATGGCTGGAATCAAAGTTAACAAATGAAATCAGTTCCCGAAATTAACTAGGACATTCGTGGCAAAGTATGTGAAAACATTCAACTCAAAAGAATTTGTGTTCAAACTGAGCAGCAACTTTGCTTTAACACGACTGCAAGGTAAAAATCTGAAGGAAACTTTTGTCCTATGATTGAGACATGACATAAATAATATGCTAAAATATTAGAAATAACCATAATACACTCTCTGACAATATTGGCAAGGCAAGGCAAGTTTATTTGTATAGCACATTTCATACACAATGGAAATTCAAAGTGCTTTACATAGAATAAAATGAAATAATCATAAAATGAAATAAAAGATAATAGCAATAAAACTTTTTAACGAAAATTTAAAATTAAAATAAAACCAGTTTGCAATAAAACTTTAAACTAATTTAAATTTAATTTAAAATAAAAATAGAAAACTAATTAAAACTAATTAAAA
>JAQMYJ010000014.1:20071024-20104331 GCA_030014305.1 Clarias laeviceps | reverse complement strand
AAATTTTTTATATATATATATATATATATATATATATATATTTTTTTTTTTTTTTTTTTTTTTAAATAAATGTTTAATTTATATATGTTGGCGTTTGAAGTGGTAAAATGTTGCTGTTCTTCTATAATACCACAGGTGGTGTAGTCCATCAATCCATCCATCCATCTAGAACTCTCTGTAGTCCAGCTATGGACCGTCGAGGCCAATGTCAACATTCACACACTAAGGGAAATTTGGAAAAGCCTAATCTGTATGTTTTTGGACTGTGGGAGGAAAGCAGAGTACCCAGAGGAAACCCACAAAGCACAGATAGGACATGCAAAGTCCACGCACACAGACCCCGAGGCGTGAATCGAACCCGGACCCTGGTGGTGCAAGGCCAGAGTGCTAACCATTAAGCCACCATCATGTGTGGTAGCAGCAAATTATTAGTATAGTAGCATATAGTTTGCATTGGTACTGTGATAACATCATATTAGGTGGTCCCTAGTGATTATCCTATGTCTAGACATATATTACTATATTTGTGACCTTAAATTTCTTGTTCTGTAGACTTTTTTTGGCTAATTTTAAATAGAAATTAACAAAATTCTCTGCTAATAAAATTTACACTTTAAAATAATAGAATATATAGAAATAGGCTCATGTATCTTATATTTGTTTGTTTTTTGTTTATTTATTATTTCTTTAAATAAGAAATGTTAAATAGGATTATTTAGATTCAATATACGTATTTTCACATGCTGTCATGGTTTTGCATTGTTCAACCTTATAATTAATAATATATATTTTTTATTATTCTTTGGTTTGTGTTATATTCTTATAATAGAAAATAGTAAATAATATTTTAAACATGATCTAATACTTGATAATATTAAAATATTTTTTTATAAAAAATGTCATTTTTATTTTTAGAATGGATTAAAACACAACCGTACTGTACTGTAAATTTCACAAATGTTGTATTATGTTTGTTTAAATTATATTATCTTGCAAAGTCAGATTAATCCATGGACAACAGACTACCTGTCAGATGTTTGCTGCAAAGTCACTGAGTTCATTGCACTGATTTAAAATGTTCTTCTTCTTCTTAATATTATTGTTGTTGTTGTTGTTGTTCTTTGATTCATTAAATAATTTATTTTCATAGACACATTTTATTAGATTTTTAAGCCTGATGTTCTACTCTAGCCTTCCCTGACCTTGTGAATAATTGATACACATCCAAACATAAATTTGAATGCTGTAGATGAATTTTATTCCATTTTCATTTTTGCAAATCAAGTCCACACTAATCTAAACCATTCTAATCTTAATATCTATAACCTTTTACACATCAATTGAGTTCATACTGATTCCATATGTACAGTATATGTATTTGGAAGACATGGTTTATTCAATTATGTAAGATGATAGCCAAACTGCTGATAATACCTGGTAATATAAATAATTGTTTTTGATCAGACATTGTTTTGGGAAAAGTTTTGGCAACAGATGAGTTCATAGACTGTGTTTTTTATTGATTAGGAATGTGCAGAAGGTTTATGCAGCGTCATACTCACTGTGCACTCTGTCTATGTACTGTACTGTAAATGGGTTTGATGGTGTTTAGCTTCACAATAACATCCTGATTTGGACGTCTATCGCTTGTGATTCATACTGAGCTGACGTACAATACATGTAAATCGGTAACTAGAGTAAGACAACATTTCATACTGAATGATCCCCATCTTGCTTTGTAAAATTCACAACACAATCCCTGCAAAGGGTTTTCCATCACTGATTTATATCCTTCCAGCCCTACCATCGCTAACATTCTACCACATTTCCTTTCGTCCTCTCTCCTCTGCCGCAAAAGACCTGCGAGATTACAGATCGCATTATAATGGATATTCTGGCAAGGACACTGTGGTCACATTTAATTTGGCATTTAATTTGTAACATCTGTACTAAATAACTGGGAACTACGTTATATATCTGTGATTTGTCAATTGCACACACACACACATGCACAGTGCACTTGGAGTGGCATTGCTAAAACCCAGCTGGAGTGGACTCGTGATTGCTAAATAACAATAATGCTCTTCACACTCAAAAGCCTCCTGTTCTAACATCCTCTCTCCTTTCTCTGCCCTTTCATGTCCGGTTTGTCTTTATATTGTGAAAGGGAAAGGTACTACACTGTAGTGTTGTAGTACTTGAGACTCATCTTTAGACCACAAAACCATTTATTCCCAGTATGATTCTGAGTTTAGGTTACTAATGTTCTCTCCATGTCCATGTTTTCTTTAAGTTCTCCAGTTCGCTGGGAGACGGAGTTCCTTTCCATTCAGTTAGCTTTACTTCAAAGTGGTGCGTGTATGGTTGACATGGTGGCTTAGAGGGTTAGCACTGTCTCCTCACACATCTAGGGTTAGGGGGTTTGAATCTTGTTTCTTCTTTTTGGTGTGGAAACACCTGCAATCTAGGTTGATTGGCATTTCCAAATTGCCTATAAGATACAATTGGTTGAGTACAGTATGTGTGCTTGTGCCATGTGTTGGTTTGGCAGGCTATGAAAGGTGTATCCTGCCTTGTGCCCAAAGTTCCCTTGGATAGCCTCCATAAGTGAGATGGATGGATGGATGGATGGATGGTGTATATTATTCCAAATTGCAAATGTCTCCTCTTCTGAGTACTGGTTTCATGGTTTATTTATTTATTTTTTTTTAACCCCACTGTCACTGAGTAAAATCCAGAGCAATTTCCGTGTGTACATGCGTATGCTGGGTGGGTGGATGAGGAGGTAAAACATGTCATCCAGCATTCAGCATTTCCACACACTGTAATTTGGTTCCTTTTGATCTAATCACACGTTCTCTCATCCTTACACTCCTCGCTTCCTCTCCGTGTCAGGAGCATCAATGATTTATCTGGTCGGAATGATGAAATCTTGACACCGAGGACCAGCCTCACTAAAGCTGCCCTCTTAGCCGTCTCTACGGATGAGCTTCCCATTTTCCTGCAAGGGGCTGAAACTTTACTCTCAAGCTCTCCCAAATTTCTAAAGCTTCTCGCATTACCTTCAGTACTTTATACGACTTTATATTTTCGCTCACCACCCAGAGTTTGTGACCCACAGGGAAGGACAGGGATTGAGACTGACCAGAAAATAGACAGCTTTGTCTGCAAACTGAGCTCCTGTTTCACCGCAACACACCAGTTCAGCAGCTACTGTATAACACTACACGCAACTGATCCAATCTGTCTCAGTCTCACACTATGATGACAAAATGCGCTGCTTTCCATCCAGGACGAAGATGCCTAGGTGTGCATGATTTGAGGTTTTCACACCCAATATAAAGTCCTATAACGCCTCACATACTGTATCTATCTGCTATGCTTTATTATCTTGGACAAACTTGTGCGTGGTATCACATGAACCTTTTCCCTTAAATCCATTCCCATAATCCTGTTCTGATAATGGATCTGAAATGAGATTCTCCTGAGCTTCCTGAGTTTGTTTTTTTTTTTCACTTAAAATGCGGCATGACTAACTGACCAAAGTCACTTTTAAAAGATATCAATATCGTGATAATACGTTACGCAACTTTTTTGATTATAAAAAATTTATATCTATTCATGAGAGTGGGTGTCTGGATTTATCTGCTGCATCTAGACAGCCTTACTCTCTCGACGTACCGTATATGAAATCTCATCCGCGGGGATGATCTCATAGATCTCTTTCATAAATGTTATTACTGGAATCATTCATCATTCGATGGTGTACGGGCAAATTCAGTTGCTTATACACTGCCAAATAACATCTAATGTGTTTACCGCTCTTAGAACGACCTGTGTACGGCATATCCGTTCTTGGCAGAAAGCAAGGTGACAGTCTAAATGGGTTCTGTGCTATACGGCCTGAGCTTGCTAGAAATTACACTTCTGTCTTCTACATATAGCGCAGACCTTAGCAGTCCATTCATTTTTTTTTTTTATTTACTATTATTATTATTTATCTCTTTGTAAAGTTTCACAGTAAACAGTATAAACATTTCATCTAAAAAACTTTTTTTTCTCTTCAAATCTCGATAAACAAAATAGTCATAAATTTAGTCAGCAAAGATGGAGATCTGCCGCTAATCTAATTCAGCTTGGGTCATTACCCTTAAATGATCAAATGTGGGTTCAGAGCTGCAAATTCTTTTTTTTTTGTTTTTTGTTTGAAGCAGCCATCAAAGAATATTGATAGCTTTTCAGAATACACTATGTTAGCGCTGTCACCTTGTACCTACAGGATCCGGGTTCGATTTCGCGGCCAGGTTCGATTCCCGCCTGCATGGAGTTTGCATGTTCTCCCCGTACTTGATGGGTTTCCTCCGGGTTCTCCGGTTTCCTCCCACAGTTCAAACACACGTAGATTACGCTAGTTGGCATTCCCCAATTGCACATAGTGTGTGAATGAGTGTCTGTGCATGTCTGTTTGCCCTGCGATGGATTGGCACCCTGTCCAAGGTGTCACCCCGTCTCATACCCTAAGTCTCCTGGGAGATGCTCCAGGCCCCCCTGTGACCCTGAATACAGGATAAAGCCGTATAGATGATGAGTGAGTGAGAGAGTACACTGTATGGCTAATGACGTATGCGGATACCTGATCCGCCCATTATAGTTCTCCTTTTGCTGTTATAATAACCCCTACTCATCTGGTGTTGTGCGAGGAGGCCTGGGGCGCAGTAGGTGTTCCAGTTCATCCCAAATCCATTCCCTGTGGTTGAGGTCAGGGCTCTGCGCAGGACACTGTTCAAGTTCTTCTGCTCCAACCTTAACACACCACGTCCTAACGGAGCTCACTATGTGCATAGTGGTGCTGTTGGGCTAGAACAGGTCCAAGGCTCTTGAAGTAGCCGCAGTTTGGAGTACCCAAGATTCACAGTATGAGGTCCATATATTGTATTTTAGTTACCAATAATGAACACCAACTGGCTCTTCCATGGTATGAATTTCTCATTATATTTAAATGCGGTTTAACATCGCCATTGTGAGACCTGACTGTAACATTTAGAAATTAGTTAAAAGTTGAGTTCTAAGTTCTGGATCCACTGTGACCCTGATCAGGCATAAAGGCATAATTAAATGAGTGAAAACTAATTGCAGAGCATTGCAAACGCATTAGGCTACACATGGTGGTGTAGTGGTTAGGACTGTCGCCTTGCCCCTCCAGGGTCCGGGTTCGATTCCTGGCCAGGCTCGATTCCCGTCTCTGTGTGCATGGAGTGTGCATGTTCTCCCCCGTACTTGGTGGGTTTCCTCCAGGAGGCTTAGGGCACGAGGCAGGGTACCAATCCATCCGAGGGCACACACGCTCAAACACACACTACGGGCAATTTGGGAACGCCAATTAACCTAACCTGCCAAACACGGAAACCCACCAAACACGGAGAGAACATGCAAACTTCATCCACACAGACCCCGGAGTAGGAATCAAACCCGGACCCTGGAGGTGCAAGGCGACAGCGCTAACCACTAAGGCTCCATGCATCCTCATTTATGAAACAGCCTTTTAATATAAACTTGCTTCACAAGACAGATTCATTTTGTAAACAATACAGTAACTGGTTCAAAATCCCTTTTCGCCTCCTATACAGCTACCGATTCAATAAGGAAGAATTCAGTACTTGCATAACCCAACAAAAAACATTTTTTGGGTCATAAATGCAATTAAATGTAAAAGTAAAAGCAGTTAGAAAAACAAAATAGAAAAAACTCTAATAACCAAAATGTCACTCGACCGTGTCTTACAAACTGCACCACCAATTGGATCTTTGCAGGTGGGTAGACTACTGTTGCCCAGACCAGAATTAACCAACATTAGCCACAGGCATCAGTGAATGTCATCTTATTGGCCATTTGGTCAACAAGGCAAACATACGCCAGTACTGATGTCTGACTGATAAATTTCAATCACTAGTTTAAACTGATAACATCAACACAAGAAAGTTGACTAGATTGGAAAGAATTCATGCTTTTTAAAATGAAAAGTCAAATACATTGTTAGAGGAAATACCACACAGGGAGAAAAAACACTGAGAGGTTTAAAAGATTGCTGCACACGATAAAAGCATTGGCCTTCACAACTATGATGAAAACAACATGTATTTATTTGATATAAACATGTTTGGTGCAGATTTCTTTTATACTCTCTCTATAGCCCAATGTTTCATCTGCTTTGCCAGGCCATGCAATCTTAACGATCTCTTTGCATTAAATCTGACTCAGATTAAAAAAAAAAAAAAAAAAACAGTACTGGATTAATTTTGAATAGTGACTTATGTCATCTTGATCAATTGCTGTAATTGAATAAATGTCATCAAGGTCTATGGGATTAATAAGAAGTCAAAAAGTCACCTTCAAAAGAGCCCATGTCCAAAAGTCACCGATTTCCGATATATCCATGTATGTGATGTACGAGAATGTTCAATACTGGTGCCTGACACACTTCCACTGCTAGGGCTGCTCTCACTTTTCAGATCTGCCTGACTGATCCTGATGCTCTACTTGCACTTGGAGCTCTAAGGTATTGCATGAATACCCTAAAAATTGCACTTCCCAAAAACAAAACCACTTCTTTTTACCCGCAAGGCTGCTGCTTTAATAAATAAATGACTGTCCTTTGCTCGTGCTCATACTGAATCCTATCAAAACACTGAGAATGCAAGTGAATGTATAATTCAGATCGGACAGAAGTTTTCAAAATGGATCAGTGGTTTGTTGTGGACGTAGAGGCTGTTAGTTTCATGCTGATGTAAGACAGATATCAGATAAGAAGATTTCAGAACAAAGAAAAGCCAGCACTGCATAATGCATTTACAGCATGTTTAATACTGTAACTGCCTGCAGACCAGCAATTTATTATTGGCATAAGAAACAACTAAATTATTTCAAAAACACTGTGCACAGGTCCAAACTATCTTGTTTTTTTTTTTCTTCGTGTTTTTCTTTGGGCATAGTGATAGGCTCCACCCACTGAATACAGACACCTCAAACACAGATACAGATATGAATCCATATACTGGCACATATGAACAGTTTGGCAGCAAAATGAAAACTCCATTTCTGCATTTTTGGTATAAGCAAGAAGTATTGCAAACTAATAAATAATAATATAATAAATAATATTTTCTACATGTTTTCTTTAAATGACAGGGTTCTTACAAATGCCACAATTTTGTGTTAAAATTGTTTGGGTTACCCTTACGGAAAAAATATATATATATGGCAATATATTGTAAAATATAATGCAATACAGTATAATATCTGTTTTTTGTTAATTATTAGTTCAGTTAGTGTAGCAATGAGGAATATTAATATTATAAAATCTTTTTAATTTACCAGTAGATCAGAACACTAAATCATTTAATATAGACAGTTATTATATAGATGAATATATTTTCTTTGCTTAAGGGTTGTACAAGTGTGAATCTTGTTAAATTTAGCAAAACGCTACAACTCCATCTTTCTTCTCTTCTTTCTTTCTTTTTCTTTTTTTTTGCACAATGAGTAAATAATCCAGCAGTTTTGTTTGTGGTAAATGCAAATACGCATTATAGTATTAATAATTTATTGGCAGCACGGTGGCTTAGTGGTTTGTACGGTCGCCTTGCACCTCCAGGGTCCAGATTTGATTGATTCCTACATCAGGGGCTGTGACCATGGAGTTTGCATGTTCTCCCCACGCTTGGTGGGTTTCCTCCGGGTAGTCCAGTTTCCTCCCACAGTCCAAAAACATGCAGATTAGACTAAATGGCTTTCCCACATTGCCGGTAGTGTGTGAATGAGCATGTGAATGTTGACAGGAAGGTCCTACAACGGTTATAAAATTGGAATAAATACAATGGTCACCACTGGCCTTCACGGTCCCTAGTACAGAGGTTCCTACTGTAGGTGGATGGATGTTATAATATATCCCTTATAACTCATGTTTTAATAGCGATTTTTCAGTGAGTCACCGGCAACAAATTAAATCAAAGAAGAATGTCTTCCTTGTTGCATACAAGGCTTTTTAATTACAAAGATTGTTAAACAATACCTTAAGTATTCAGTCTACAAAGCATTATTAACCTCCTCCTCTACCAGGTTCGGTTTCACTTCAGTAGTTCTACAACAGCGCCTTGTTTTTTCATAGTACAGGTATAATGCGTTCAAGCATCAGCTGACTGTATGTAAGTTAGTCATCCCCTAAGGATATAACATAACGAGACATATGGGACAGAATCAGACAAAGCGAACACAGTGGCTTCCCACACAATGCGTGCATCTCATGTCTCTTCTACACAAATCGGTTTTAAGTGCTGTAATGTTGTTCCTACGCGTAACTTTTCTTTCAAAAGTATTCCTGTTAGCGCATTATAGAAGAGGAAGAGGAAAAAAGTATCAAATTGGAAGTTAAACAGAAGGTTAAACTACAGTACAAACTTACTTCACCACAGTGCTTCCACTTTTGCAATTCCGCATATCTTTGTTAAGTATAGTATATAACATGGTGTTCGTACAACATATAAACTGTAGAACATCCCAGTTCACAGAACATATCACAGCTATTAAGTGGACACCTACCTGTACTGCTTTAATGCTGGGTTGAGTGTAAATGTCCGTTTCTGGGCTTCAACATTCTTCTAAAATCCTTTGAACACATTTAGTTCACTCATGGCAACCAAGGTTTTGCCCAGCAGGTAGTTTTGCTTCACTGATCACGTGACAGAAATAAGCAATGCAATTGGCTTGTCATGACACTTTTTGTATTTTGCTATAAATTTGTCCATAGACATCCATGTGTGCCAGAGAACAAATTCTTTGCCAGAATGATTGAAGAGTAAAAATGGCATTTCTCTCATTTTGCTGTCAAACTATTCAGTCATATACAATGTTACCCAGATGAGGATGAGTTTCCTTTTGAATCAGGTTTCTCTTAATTTTTTTCTCCTCATGCAGTCTCGAAGAACATTTCCTCTCCACACTCACACTAGGCTTATTCATTAGGGATCAAAATGCAAATTTGTGTTTCTTTGTGACGATTCCTGTGTGTCTGCTTTACAAATTCAATGGGATAGAATTGGTGTTAAAAGGGTATACAATATGATCGGGTGTTTGTTTTTGACTTTCGATCAAAAAGGAACCTTCGACAGAGGAGCATCCGGATCACGAGACTACAGACCTTTGTCTGTGTTCATACCTGCGTCCTTTTAAACTTTAATAGACCTCATTTCTCTAATGGAGGCACTAATGGATTTGTGGTTTTACTGTCAGAAAGATTTTTGTGCATGTGTGTGTGTGTATTTGTGTGTGTGATAGATAGAGAGAGATATAGATGGACCGAGGTATTAAAAGGGAGATGAATACAGCGGTGAAGATAAAATAGTGAGGTGGAGGCTAAAAAAAACGTGTAGGAGAGACTGACTTATTGTCCTGACAAAGACTCCAAAGTTGTGAGACTAATTTTAGGTCCTTCTCCACTGCGTCTGATTAACTATTTACTACACCATCCGTCATGTGTTCGAGTGGGCCCTCATGATCCTCTTTGATAAGCCACACTTTCTTCAACCCCCTTTTCTGCCTTAGATTAAACGATAAAAGTTTCATAGCCTCTGTTTGGCTCCGAACAGTCGTTAGCTTGGTTAGCTGTAGCATTCGCAGCCATGCGCCGTGACAAAGAGACTGGCCTCATTGAACAAACATCAATTAGCATCTGGAGGGACAAAGCAAGGCCACTGGAGCCTGAAAAGAGCGCGAGGATCCGGTCATTAGCTTAAAGATTTATGTGGAGTATATCTGAAAGCTAAAGCTTTCCTGGAGTGGAGCTGAGCCGGAGCTAGCATACAGTCTGTTCGCAGCTTAGCATCTTTACTCAGCAGGCTTTTGTGGTTCTTTAAAACCCTTATTATTATCTTCTATTTAGGTCTAAAATTCATTATTCCATAATTTTTAATTGGTAGCTTAACAACCTAGCATCAGAGCACATGTAGAGAAGTTTAACATGCCTACTGTACTGTATTTCTATTGACTCATTTGTATATTATTTGTATATTTAATTGTACACATTTTTAAGATAGATCTTACAACTGTATTCAGTATTTTCATCATGAAGATTTTTCATAACTTAAGTGATCAAAAAATAATCTTATACTGTGGGATCTCAGTGCCATATTTTAATGCGTCAGGCAGTAGAACATGTAATGCATCAAAATGAAGTTGTGATCTCAACAGTTCAGAGTCAGTGCTTTATAACAGTCAAGAGAATCACTGTCTTATAAAGTTCTTCACAATGCTTTTCAGGTTTCTTAGTAACACCGGCAAGCTGCAGTTTTAAATTTTATTAACTTCAGAAAAAAAGCAGATGTGTACCTGGTGTGCTGCTTCAACTTACATACTGTAATAAGAGCAAGCTCGCAATGTGCATGTTCGACAACATTAAACATGTCTATAAATAGCTATACAACTAATTCTTTCAATGTTAAAAAAGTAAAGTAAAAATGTTTTGTAAGAGTGGTGCAAGGGGAATAAAACAGCTTAGGATCTGCTGATAATGAAATATAATTAATGCTGCATGTTGTTGTTAGTCTTTCGGCTGCTCCCGGCAAGGGGTCGCCACAGCGTAATATCCAGTCCGCACAACAACTTGGCACAGGTTTTACACCGGATGCCCTTCCTGACGCAACCCTCCCATTTTATCCGGGCTTGGGACCGGCACTGCATCCAGTGGCTGGGGGGTTTGGGCACTGGCATGATTTGATAAAAAACATACATACACTGACATATGTTGTGATTGCGATTTTGATATTTAACTATTAAGTGTACCATTTTGTATTCAAAGGAGTTTATCTAACCTATTAGCAAATAATTAGATTGAGTTTATGTTTGCTAATATTTAATTATGAACTCAAAATTACTGCGGTACCTCTGCATACAAATTTTATTTAATAGTTCTTAAGGCACAGGTTCGTATTGTAAAACGCATTTTCTCATAGGAAATAATGTAAATACAGATAATCCGTTCCAGTCACCCAAAAATATTAACAATATTACCAATTTTTAACACTATAATCATAGTTGATAATAATATTAAATAAATAAATAAATATGAAGACATTAAACCTCACTTAACCTTAATTTGTGATTCCTCTTGGCACCGGCTGCTTTAAAAACCAAAATTAAAGCTCCCTTTTATTCTTGCTACCGTCCTTGAACATTCTTGGGACCCACGGTGCTATGTGTTCACTAAATCTTGCACAAAATTACAAAAAAAACATAAAAAATATGTAAATTCGCTTCCCTTGGCTTTCCACTGATGCAAGTTTTGAACGGCTCCTGGACTCAGAACTAAGCCGGCATTCGGTTCGTCTCTCTTTGTTCGCTCGTATGGCATAAATATTCCGTTTGCTGAGGCAAATTTCTTGCAAAATTTCAGTTCTTAAGTAAAAATTTGTGAAGTGGGGCGTTTGAATGCCGAGCTACCACTGTATTAAAATAATAATAATAATAAATTACTTAAATTATTGACTTTAATTATTGAACTTGCCGTAAATTCCAGACTATATGTATATTACCTGTAATAAATTTTATTCTTTTGCAAAAAAAAAAGAAATAATTAATGCACAAATGAATTAAATCACGACATGGATCGGCAATTCGAGCAACACTAATAATTGCAAAGATCCATATTGCGATTTTAATACTAACTATTAATAACTATATACAATTCCTGGAGAAATTGTGCAAGGGTGACGGCTTTTCCTGTGTAAAATACTAAAAACTGCTCCTCCCTAGACATATTTACAAAGATAATGGTCTGTGTACTTCCTGTGATATCATGGAGTGTGTGTGTGTGTGTGTGAGTCAAGGGGGCATACTCGGGCCACTCGGTGCAGCCGATCCTCCTAGTTACATGTGAATCTCACAGGCACAGAGAATGTAACTTCAAAGCCAACAGGACTCCTGTGCTACTTTTACTTAAATCAGAGGAAGCACAGATGCTAGAGAGTTGCTTCTCAGATTGTTTGAGAGAGGAATGAGCAAAAAGTGTGTGTATTTTAAGAATTGAATGCAGGATGGCTTTTTCCAAAGTGCTCCAAAAGCGTTTTTCAATATGTGTCCACTCTACAAAACCCCATTATAGTCTATGGAGTGATTTCTGCAGTGATTTCAGGGCCATCTTTGAAGGGATGAATTATTGTTGATCGACATGATTTTTTACCAAAGTAGTAGTTTTTCAAGCTTTTTTTTCAAGCCCTTCTGTGTCTTCTTCTCACACTCAGACCAAGAAAAGTGTCAGAAGAGCAAAGGGGTTTGTCAGGGGTACCAAACGGATCATCATAACTCGAAAACCTAAAACTTCCATTGTGCTCACCTGGGACCGAACGCTTTGATATTAATTTCGTGGGGTTGTGTGCAAAATCCAGGGCTATCGGCCACCTAGTCCTGAATCAGAAAAACAGGAATTTTAAGAAAACCGTCAGTCGGATTCTTTAGAAAAGTAATAGTGAGCCATTCCCAGGAAGGTGGAGGGATTGGGCCGGTTTGTGACCTAATCAACTTCAAGGTGGTAACAGAACCTCACTCCAATATTGGTCATTTTTTAAATTTATTTATTTATTCCTATGTTGTAAAAATTCAACTTTCCTTCTTATAATTATCAATTTTACACAAAAGTTACTATAGCAATCTGAACTGCAGTATTAGGAAGTGGAAGTTCAGCTGTAGGTCACTGGGACACCCTCTGTTTAATTAGTGAAGAGAAAAGAAGGATTAAAATTTGTTCTGCAACGAGTATAGGATCACGTTTTATTTTGGGAAATCATGGAAACTTTCAGGGGAGGTTTATTTTTAAAGTGTTTACAGGGAATTGTTAAGCTGAATAGATCTCTTTAGAGTGTTTCGCCCTTTGCTTGTCCATGAGCCTCTCTAAACATGCATTTCACGCTCGCTGCTGTCCGACATGGCCTCTGTGCTGTCCTTTAATGGATTACTATCTGGTCTGAGCTGGGCTTTTAAACCCCCGCAAATAACATCCTATGCATTTAGGATAAAGCTTGTTTTGTTGTATTTTAGCAGATTGTCGTGCTGTTTTTGGTGATTTGTTCAAATCCGACAAGTTTTTGCTCTTTAGAGAATATGTCTGTGAATTTATTGTGGACATATCTTAACATTATCTTGATGCACGACTCACAGTGGTGTTTTTCTGTTCTTGGCCTGCACAGACATATCTGCATCTATCTGCTTACAGGCTGTCAGTCAGCAGGGTCTGATGGAGAGCTCAGCGATACTGAAAAGGAACACACACAGTCTGCTGTGCTTGGCACGTTATTTCATGCGGTTTATTTTTGAGAGCAGCCATTTTGTCTTCCCACAGTCTTCACAGACTCTGAATCAACTTTTTCTTTTTTTTTCCGATACAGAAACCTGGTCCCTCTCTGTCTGCAGTCTACCAGCAGTGTGTCTACAGACAGTCTTGCCTGTACAGATTACAGATTGTATTTGGAATCTTACTGAGAACTTGTTAAACCCCTGTGGACTTGTTACTGAAACAGCACAAGACCCTGAGCTTAGGGAAAATTGCAAATTTATGCCCGTCAATTTATTTGCATGCCCACGTCTGCACTTTCATTCATTCATTCATCTTCAGTAAACGCTTTAGCCTGGTGAGGGTCACAGGTAAATCCTATCCTGCAAACACTGGCCGTGAGCCAGGATTACACTTTAGATGTGACTGCATTTATTTTATGTCCATAGAATTTAAATTCATATGATCATATTCATCAGAATATAAGATAAGACCTGAATTACACATCTGTAACAATTATATACTTGTAGTGCATGTTAAAAATCAGCGAGAGTGGTTAAAGTTCTTTGATCTTGATGAGGAAATCGGTATTAAAATTCTGCTCCTTAATGCTTAGAAGGTTGTGGTCACCAATCAGCAGCCTGCAATGTAACAAACTATAGTGAGTCCCCTACATACGAACGAGTTCCGTTCTGTACGTAAGTCTTGTACGTAAGTTCAACAAACAATATCTAGGTACTCGGATAAAACGCAATTGGGTAAACACAGTATACTACAGTACAGTGTTCTTGAGTGGAACGATTCATGTTAAAAGAATGATTAATGTCTGCCATTCTTTCACCTCACTCCATTCTCTCAATTATTTTCACTTTTGTCTCCATTGTTATTGCTTGGCGCTTCTTAGCTGTACCAGCTTGCTTTTACGCTTGCTTCAGGAGACCCTGGGATGTATGCTGTACGCACATGACCATGTAGGTCTAACTTGTTGTAACTTGTTCTTGCATGTTTGCATCTTCGAAAAGTTCGTAACTCGAATGTTGGGTATTAACAACAAACAGATCTTGAGTGACTGCATTTGAACAATATACCATAACAGTACTTCACGAGTACTCAATCAAAATCATAATGAACATTTTAGAGCTTTAAATATGAGTATCTTTACTCATATCTTTATCTTTTTGTATATATAAAAAATCTTTTTTATCCTCAGCTTTTTTTTTTTTTTTTTTTTAAGTTTCATCATTTTTGTTCACTTTCCATAACTCATAATCTACAAATCTACATCAAATCAAATACTCTCAGGAGTCCATATACCCCACTCCGGTAAACAAACTGCAACTATCGGTCTACAGTAGCAGCTAATTAGCAGCAAACATGGGTCATTTGTGTAGTTAATTTCCCTTCCAAAGCATCCCCTGAGTGTTGAAAACTTGGCTGCACTAACTGTAACAGTCTAGAAGCTAGAAAGCACAGTTAAGATACAGCTAATGTGTGGATGACACTGAGAGCGAACAAGATACCTAGAGATATCAAACTGTGTTAGTGTGTGGAAGTTGTCCAAACAGCTTGTTTCACAATACAGGTTTTTTTTTTTCTTTCTTTCTTTAGTTGTATGACACCTCTTGCTGTGGGCCGGTAAAAAAATAAAAAAATAAATAAAAATACAGCCCACTACCACTACAAAACCCCGGGGTTGGAAAGTCTTTGCTATAGGGTATTAAATATGATGGAAACAACTGTTTTTTTGATAAACCACTGTTGAGACTGTTTTTAGATTTGCTGTACTTTTAACAGCTATTGGCTGTTCTGGGAATCATTCGAGTTCACACAATCCTTGCCTGACTTCCCGCATCCAATAAAAAAAAAACAAAAAAAAAAACAATCGAATCAGGTCATAGAATTGAATTAAACCCTCTTACAACTCAACTCAAATTGCAACTTCAAGCTGTTCTTTCGGCACTTAAAAGATAGAATACAACGTGCTTCAGTGCTAAATATTACACAGGATTATTCTATCTAGTTAATCAGAATGACACAATTTCCACATTTTTGCAAATACTTTTTCGAAACTTTAGTACATAATTGTTAATATGACTAACACCGAGTGAACCAACAAATCTTATAGACTTATTTAGTGTAGAAATGCTGATGGACTACTACAGTACCACCTTGCCAATGTATTCATGGTTAGGATCAGACGATTCAAATGTAAGGGAAAACTTTCAAAACTGAAATGAAAAAAGTTAGAAAGAAAAATAACAAAATAACAAACATAATTATTATGAAGGTGCATGGTTCATACACTACATTAGGGACGAATACTTATTGGACACTAATGGATTAAGGCCTTGTTGAGACTGCAGGCAAATCCGAAATCTGATCTTTAGCACTGCCTGTCTACACTGTTATTTAAAAGTGATCAGATCCGACTGGGCTCTGTTCAGACTGGCAGCCCAAATCTGACACAATGTCTCCATAGGTTGCCCTGGCATTGACGCCATGTCCGTCTGAATCCCCTTTCTCACATGCAGCGTGATATTTCTTCATACAGTCTATCGACCTGTTAAGTTCTGTATATTCCCTCTAGCTTTACGTGTACTGAGTCATTCCCAAAGTGCTATCAGATATTTAATTTCATCAACTAATGTTCTCTATTTCCATCTCATTTCTCTCCTCGTTTCTATCCTAGTCATCGTCTAGTGATGAACTTCCGCCACACCTTGCGAAAGATGTAATAGACAGTATGAAATCTAATTTGAGTGGAAAGAGCATCTGCAGTGAGACACATCTTTGGGAATCTAAGGTCAAATCACCTTTGGATGTGATTCAAATTGGAATTGCAAAAATTACACTTAATGTTTTTTGTTTTGTTTTACTTTTCAGACTACATGAGAGGAATCTGAGTGCAAACTGATTCTAAACTGAATCCAATCAGTATATGTTAAAAATCTGATTTGGACTAGCAGTCTAAACAAGGCCTTAGAGTTAAACAACACTAGATATTTCATCCTATCCATTTGAGTTTGGTCAAATTGAATCCAGTTCCATCTTGCCAGGTTCTGACCCCTATTGTTTTCCATACTCATTTGAGTCACATATTCCTTATTTGGTCACAGTTTCCTGTTTGATTGTTGGTTTTACCTATGTCCTGTTTTAATTAAATGTATTTATACTCTCTTGCTACTTTGCTAGCTTATTCTTTTGCTTTATTTTCTCACATTCCTTCATGCTTTCTGGCAAAGCTGTTGATAAGTGTTTGTTTATGCTTTTTTTTTTTTTTAACAAAGGTTTCCTTTGTTTCTTATTTATTATCTTTAAATAAAAGAGAGATAACTTGTGTCAGTAAGGCTAAAACAGTTCAATCCAACTAGAATCTTTCAGAATTTTTTTGGAAGACACTATTTTGTTCTTCCAGGTTTTGGATTTGCCCTGGAGTTATATTAGTTTAAAAAAAAATGTTTTTAAAGTTTCTTATATGATGTTTCCTTTTTATTTTATTTTATTTTTTTAATGATATTAAGAGACTACTGGTGATACTTTGTTCTATGAGAGGAATGAAAATAGATTTAGATGTTGATTTTGCTGTATTTTAAAGTTTTGTATCTAAATGTAAATAAAATTAGATCAGATATGTTTAGATTTTTAATATAAAATTAGAAATACAAGAAGACTCATTTCTGGTTATCTTGTCCCCACCGTGAAACAATTTTTTTTTTATAGCTACAAATCAAATAAACATCTGTTTTGTGAAATCCAATAATAATAATAATAATAATAATAATAATAAGCCCCCCCCCCCCACCCCCACCCCTTCTGGTTGTTAAACCTACCTGATCTATGGAAAACTATATATCCAGACACAAAATCTGCTCGTCCCAGGCTGCAGATTTGTCCACAATGATTATACTTGCAAAACTAAACACAGAGTCACAGCTGTGAATATGCAATTATTAAAATGGTTAAATTTATGCCCACTGCCCTTCACAGAAAACTCCAAGGACCACCATTTGAGTTTTGGTTTACATGAGTTAGGGGTGTTCAAGTCAAAACGGGACTTTTGATTGTGCAGAAAAACAAAACACAGTTATGAGAGTAAAAAAAATATCCCTTTTACTTCCGTTTTACTGCGGCTCCCGGTTTGACTTGAATGCCCCTCAAAATTTTCTGCTTCTCGTTTGAAGCCAGAATTCTTAAACCTGTGAATAGTGGTGCTTTAAGAATGAAACATAAAACAAAAAACGAATTCACATCTTGATGAGGGCAACTGAGGAATCCTCTCATGGCAGGTAAATACCTATCCTTATCCGCAACTGGCTGTTTTAAAAAATTTGGAACACCATATGAAAAAAAACATTCATATCATAGATATTTCACATGCAAAATGAGAGGCGACATGCACCAGTTTACACCTGCTGTGATAAATAAATCGAACTCCCCAATGACTCATTCACGCACACGTAGACGTGCCGTATAAAGCAGAAAGAAGATTACTGGTGTCTGAGTAAGCTCGCTCTCTTTCTTTCTCCTTCTCTCTTACAGGCGTTTATATCATCCCCATAATTTGACTGGTAAATAATGAGGAATGCATTTCTGTGCTACTCTAAATGAGCTATCATAGTGACTCCATAGTGTCAGTGTGTGTTAGTGGGCTGGGCTGAAAGAGGCTCATTATAACAAGCTGTAAAGGAGGAAACGAGAGGATGAAAATGGCATTTAGAAGCCATTAATATAATTAGATAGAAGGAAGGATAGAAACTGTTTTCCTTAGATATTTCGAAAATGGCTTGTTTAAGCTAAACTAATAGAAAGTCATCAAGCCGTGAGCTCAAATCTCAATTAAAATACAGTTTTATTAATGACAGGTGGACGTGTGTTAGCATGAATTTAATGGGGTGAGCTACAGCAGGCTTGTTAAAAGATGCTATGAGCTAGAAAGTCTCACACACACACACATACACACATTATTCTGTCACACATACAGTAAGCCCACTGGCCTGTTGCCAATCAGTGCTTTCACAGACCGGATGCAGCCCTGCTCTACAGCTCTCACGGCCAAAACACACCGGCTCGGATCAGCAAGATGCATGTCTTTCACCACTCTGGCTTCCTTTGTCTCTTACTTTCACTTACTGTATTTCCTTTCAACTTCGTCTCTACATGCGTCTCCTCCCAGAAATAATATTCAGATATAAAAGTGAAGAATTTTAATGGATGTTTTTGAAAATATCACCCAATCCCACTTCTTCCTAATAAAAAGCCTTGTTACTAATCCCACCTAATCCTGCATGAATCCCAACCAATCCTCTCCATTCTTACAGAAATGCGTGACCAATCCTGCTCAATCCCACATTTGTTCGTCCCATCTTGCAGCACTTTTAATGAACTCGGTCAGCTCTGTTCCCCAAGTTATAAAGAAATGAGTCATTTAACTAGTCACAGCACTGGAAACTAGGGATGGGAATCACCAGGGAGCACCCGATACGATGTCATTGCGATACCTATGTGCCGATTTGATATGTATTGCATTTTTGCAAGTACCGCAATTATATAAATATTCCTATTCAATATCATTTTGTTACAATTCTAACCAATGTTTGCTACTAAAACACATAATTTGTGCTGTGTGAATAGTTTAGAATGTGCCACCTGATGGATTATGAAGGAACAGCAATGTTTCTCTACCTTAAATGCAAAGCATATAAATTAAAAATTTATTTTAATAAATTGGTTTTGGTCAAAAGAATTGCAATGCATAACTGAATCAATTATTAGTGTAAACCAGGATAAAGCAGCATCCAATCAGAAACCCAGTTCTAATCCACACCCATACCAGACGTCATCCTTTCTATGAAGTCATTTATTTCGCTTTTAAAAAGGAACTTTTTCCTAGTCAGGGTTGCTCTGAATCCAGTGCCTTTACTAGGAACACTGGGTGGGAGGTGTGAATATGATGCCAGTCTGTCACAGAGAATCACAAACACACACATTCCACACAGCTGGGAGCAATTAAGATTTATCAATCTACCTACTGGGATGTTTCTGGAAGGTGGGAGGAAACCAGAGAAGCTGAAGGTTTAATCCTTAATGGATACAAGCAAAATATGACAGATCTGAACCCAAACTTGGGGTCATACAGTACCAGGAACCTTGCGTAAGGTGGCAGTGCTACCACCACCATGCTTCATCATGCAGCTACATTTATTTAATGATTCCTATAAAGTGAATAAAGCTGATTTTGCAAAAATAGTCCAGTTGGATTTCATTCAATTTTATTCTAAAGAATTTTAAAGAAAGGATGTCCTCTAACCCTTATCTTCTGGGACTATGCACAAATGTATTCGCCTCCCACACAGCCTGACCCACTGGGCTCTTTTAATCAAATAAGTGTTTGGTTAAAGGAGTTTAGGAATCAGGGATTTTTATCCTTTCTCTATTTATTTGAAAGAAACAGACTCGGGATGGAGTGCCTCTTCAGTGTGTTACATAAGAGCAGGGTGGAGCTCTGCTGCCTCCCCTTCTCTGGTTCCTTCACAATTTTATGATTTTTTCAAATATAAGCATAATCATCATATAAATACTATTTATGCCTATGTGCACTATTGATTGATGCCATAATACATCAGTAACACTGCAAATAAGGCTGACATTGTCCTCGTTTTTCCTCGAGTACATATGAGGGGGGGGGGAAGCCATGGCTTGCTCATAAAGCATACGATAAGCCGTTACAGATTAGATGTTGCATCTTTGTGTTGTGCTGAGCTGGGAGAATGAAAAACGAGCCGTGATTCTTGGGGCAGCTCTTTAATAGGACGGGAGATGAAAACAGGCAGGATGCCCAGCATGATGTCTCATTCTCATTCTTTTTGCTGGAACTGGATATAATAAAAGATGAATGTCTGTCTGTCCACATACAGCTTCCTAGACTATACAAACACTATACAAAACACACCTACACCTACACCCCCGAGCATGCACCTATGGTGCTATGAAGAACATATGAATATGAATACGCTTAACCTCGTAGTTCATCGATGCATTTCAGTCAACACCTTAAATATGTTTTTAAAAGGTGCCATTTCTCCCCCAGGTGAAGCGACAGTGCAAAATTTTTTAACTCAGAGTGTGGAATTTAACTCTTGCATCCCTGAATTAACACACAAGGTGTGAATGATGTTGAACTGCACGCAGTGTTGAGCTTGTGCATTATTGCAGCAATGCATTAACACTCATTTGTGTTTGAAACTTGAAGAATAAAGTGTGTTGTATGAGCTAATTAAGCACTGCGAATATTAACACTGCATTAACACTGTAGTGGGTTGTTTTGCACTCATCTCATATCAGGCTCAGGCAAGTGCAAATTAGATGCAGAATGGGCGAACAAGTTAAAAAAAATGCCCTAGGTTTTATAGCCGACTTTACGCGCAGGAAATGAAAAATGCATAAACAGAGGTAGATCTACAGTAGTGATCATTTTAGGTTTGATTATATGACTCAGATAAGAAATAGGAAGAAAAAATAATTAAAGTTTATAATAATAATAATAATAATAATAATAATAAGTGTGCATTCCTGATACTCACCCTCGCGCAGGAGAGACTTCATGATTGATTTGGATTTAAATCCCTTTTCTTTTCTTTTTTTTCCTTCCAGTAAAAATTCCAGTAATTCCAGCTAAACGGTCCCGAGATCAACTTCAAAAGGATCAAAGGATCCCGGATCCCCTCCTGTGTGCGCGCGCGCTGGGTGAGCGAAGGGATGCGCGGCTCGCGGATTCAGCCGACAGAGGCGCGAGACGGAGAGCCGAGTCTCGCGCCGACGGATCCGCGCTCACTCATCGGGCATCGAGCGCGCGAGCGAGGTTAGGATCCCGGACCGAAGACTAGATGCGGACACACACACACACACGCATACACATATACACACACACAAGCACGCACGCACGCACATGCAGACGCGGGGGTTCAAGCACGAGCTCACGAGCCCGATGCGCTGAAGTCAAAGTGTGTGTGTGTGTGTGAGTGAGTGCAAGGGAGGGGAGAGAGAGGGAAAAAAGAAAAAGAAGAAGCAAGAACAATAATAACTGTCCGGTGGTGTTGCAATGAAGAACGGAATCCTGAATGGGTCAAAGGTGATCCAGATGTGAAAATGGAGTGATGGATGTAGTATTCCTGCAAATAATGTCAATGCAAAGAAGTGATGGAGGACTGGAGACGAGCTGCGCTGCTGGAAGAGGAAAGAATTGAAGTGAGGGATAGAAAGAGAGAGAGAGAGAGAGAGAGAGAGAGAGAGGAATACTAAAGGAGAGATAGATGATGCATGAGTGAGATGCATGAAAGAGGGGCAAAGAAAACTTAAACAGTGGTGATGATGATGGTGATGGTTGAGAGAGAGATCTACAGAGGAAGAGGGGTAGTTAAGAAAGAAATGCATGCAGAGAAAGAAAACTTAAACAATGGTGCTGATGATACAGTAGTTGAGAGAGGGAGAGAGAGAGGGGTTACGAGAGAGGAATACACTGAGTGCGAGAGAGAGGGTGATTAAGGGAGGAATGCTAAAGGAGAGATAGATGATGCATGAGGGAGTTGCATGAAAGAGGGGCAAAGAAAACTTAAATGAGAGAGAGAGGGATCTATAGAGGTAGTTATAATAGTGATTATGGTTGAGCGACAAAGAGTGAGAAAGAGGGGTAGATAAGGAAAGAAATACATGCAAAAAAAGAAAACAATAGTGGTGATGGTTATGAGAGAAAGAGAGATATAGAGGAAGAAATCCATGCAGAGAAAGAGGGATAATTGTTAAATGAGGAATAAAGAGAGAGAGTGAGAGAGAGAGAGAGAGGAAGTGTGAAGAGATAAATGTTTTACAGCACCCATAGAGCGCTAATGAATCTTTCATGATTTCACATGGATGGCCATTTGGATAAGGGAGCAACAAGCATGTGGTCACCTTCAAACACAAAAACTGTTATTAATGCACAGGCTGTGATTTATTGTGTTGTTTAATGGACACTGTTGATGAGGTCAAAGTCCCGGGTCCAGGGCAACTTCTCAGCTTGTCTGGATTGAAAACTGGAAGGCTTATCAAGATTGTCAGTCAAAATAAAGAGTAATGGAACACTAGAGTGGGTTATTAACTGAATAAAGTGAGAATTATTAGGAAAATAATTATCAATGACTGGGTGATATGCCCCATGATGGATTAGCACATAGTGATTAGCACTGTAGCCTCGCACCTGTACGGTCCAGGTTCGATTTCTGTGTGCATGGTGTTTGGATTTTCTCCCAGAGCTTGGTGGGTTTCTTCCGGGTACTCTGGTTTCTCCTACAGATTAGGTGAATTGTCATTCCCAAATTGTCTGTATTGTATGCGCATCTGCCCTGCGATGGATTGGCACCCTGTCCCGTGTACCCCGCCTCATGCCTCAAGTCTCCGGGGATAGGCTGCAGGCCCCCATGAACCTGTACAGGATAGTCAGCATAGAAGATGAATGAATGGGTGATGTGCCCTATGATGGATTGGCATCCAGTCTAGGGTGTACCCTGCATCATGCGTGGCACGGTGGTGTAGTGGTTAGCATTGTGGCCTCTTCCCTCCAGGGTTCAATTCCAGAATCAGGTCCGTGACTGAAACGTGCATGTTCTCCCCATGCTTGGTGGGTTTCCCCCAGGTACTCCAGTTTCCTCCCACAGATTAGGTTAACTGACATTACCAAATTGCCTGAAATGGATTGCCCCCACCTTCTCCCTAAAGTCTCCTGGGATAGGCTCCAGGCCTCCTACGACCCTGTACAGGATTAGCAGTATAGAAAAGAAATAAATGACTGGGTGATGTGATGCAGCCTAATTACTGTGACCACCACAAATTATTTTCCAATAAGACCACCTCCATTAACAGCCTGGGGACCATCTGCCATACAAGTCCCTGTAAGTGAGCTGTTACTATAGAAACCACTATAGACTATATATGCTAAATAAATCACAAGTAGGAACCCAGTAGTGACTACACAGCATAAAACCTATAACGGTCTACAACGCTATTACTAAAGCTCTTAAGATAAGATAATCATCAGAGAAAGTCCTGCTGAGGTTGTTCTTACAATCTTGATGGTCTTTTTTTTTTTTTTTTTTTTTTTACACTTTTGTGAAAGTTTTGTGGCGTCCATGGGAAATCAGGCAAAAATTGATTTACATTCATAACCACATCCTTCTCCCTCAAAAACTACTCTCATGTCTTAGAGCTCATATACAAAGACCTTTTGACAAAACGATTCCTCTATGAAAGCTTTGACGAAAAACGGTTCACATAAATGTTTATTGACCAGCCTGCAACTGCCCTTAGACTTTCATTATAAGAGAATCTTGAGTAGGCTGCTTCTCTTCGCTAAAATTCTTGCGGTAATTGCACACAGACTACAGATGGTGTAGACAAGAGTTTTGATTAAAAAAAAAAAAAAAAGTGTACTCATTTAGCCAAGTCATGTAATTCTTCTGCAGCACTATATATCCATTGTAGAAAATGTTCTCTCCATCTTTTTTAATTTTCATAGAAAGGTGAAGGCTGACACATGCTTTCTCAAGATGTATGAAACCAATGAACCACAACTGCTGTTCACACACCTTTTGAGAAAAATGCTATCTACCCTCTTCTGCATGATTCTCATGATCACCTAGTGTTGCTCTGATTGATAACCGAGATGGAGGAAATGTTTTCCATGGCTGCATGGTGGTTCTCCTCATGCTTGGTGGGTTTCCTCTGGCTACTCTGGTTCCTCCCACCGTGCAAAGAAATGCATATTAGACTAATTGGCATCGCCAAATTTCCTGTAGTGTGTGAGTCTGTGCATGCTTGTGCCTTGGATTGGCACCTGTCAAGGGCTGGTACTGTAGCTTGCCTAGCACCCCGAGTCCCCTGGGATAGGTTTTAGGCCTCCCCTAACCCTGAACAAGATAAGTGGCATGGAGTGTGGGTGAATGAGCGAGTGTGTGATGGAGTGAGTGAGTGATGAGCGAGTGAGAAATGTTTTCACTTTCACCATTAGCATTTTACGTTAACAACACATCTAAAATAGAACACTATCCAATTTTCCTGTTGTCCAAGCTACCAGTGAAACTACATATCTACTGAGGTCTTTATACCATACTCCAACCTCCATCTAGAATGGGTTGCACCATGTCAAAAACGTAATGGCTGAAAACCGAGACAGCCAACATTCTTCATAAGAGCTTCAGGCAACTCTACATAATGTAATAAGTAAATTAAAAATAGACTATGATGGTAAATCATTGACCGAACAATCCCCCCCCCCCCCCCCCACACACACACACACAACTTATTGATCGCTGTAAACCGCAACGATTCACCTTCATTCAACCTCACTTACTCAATTGCCATAAAGTCCCTCTGGTCTTGGTGGTCTCTTCCAATTAAATTTAGGCAGAGCAATTTGGTAAGAGTTTCCAAGTGTGCAGGGTCGATGTGGGCCTGAAAGATTTGACTATTGATGATGCACTTCACAGCGCGGTCCTTGAAGGAGTGCTATTTAAATTGCCAGTCATGACCACATGAAGGCCAATGTGTTATTTGGAATTCTGGAACATCTAAAAGGTTTATGGACTTCATCCAAAATCACGTTTTATTGATCGTTTCCCTTAGTCCGGTCTTCTCCGGACCCTTGGAAGGAACCTTGCTGAGTTGGTGAATTGTTACAGTATGATTAAACACAAACAAGAATCTTGCTGTTATTGGGAAAATATCATCTTTGGGATGCCCTCTTTATCCTAGGTTATTTTGTAAGGTGTTCCTTTCTTCTCAGATTCGTCAGAAGGACATTTTTTATTTACATTTCCAAAATGTTTTAAATTAATTAAATGGGCATCAATGTGGACTGTACTTATTATATCGCCTATTTTGACTTAGGTTAGTCATACAACGAAGGTTCTCAAGGGTTCTTTGGTTAATTGCTTAATTAATTCTGGCTTTCCACTTTGACTCCTCCTAAATAATAATAATAAAAAAACATTCTCTTCTATGGTTCTACTTAAAACCTTAAGCCCTTCCCAATGGCTCGATCTAAGGTGGATTACTATGACGGCGGGCCTACAGCCAGCGCCTCTTACCATCTGCCAGCCCCTCGCTCAACCAAAAGGAAGAAAACACAACACGCGTTCAGCACCTCAGCCAGCTCCGCTGTGCACACGGGAGGGGCGGGGGGGCCTTAACTCACCGTGGTTGGCAGCAGATTATTAGCCACCATCCGGGTGTCATCAGCGCCCTATAAAAGGACTGCCAAATGGCAGTACGGTGAGTAGTATGTTCTGGATGCGTAACTCACAGATATCGCTCTGTATATTTACTCCTACAGGCTCTGAGTGCTCTGGAGATTCCCTGATACAGGGCAAACTGCAGAGAAGGGGCCCTCGCCAAAGCTCGACTGGCACAGGAGTTGCACCCTGCTCATCTGTTCTTCACTTCCTCACCCTCCGAAGTGATTCACCCATTTTGTATTTTATAAAAAAATAAAAGGGCACTTTATTTCCCATCATCTTGTCCCTGAGTCTGTGTTCAATCCTAGTTGGTCCTAATTTGCCCCACCTTAGATGCTTCATATCTGTATACTGTATAACGATTGCTTAAATGTTTTAACATCAACAGTCTTCTAAGGGCAATGTAGTGGGTTCTTAGACTCCCAACAATAGAACTCCAATAGACATATTTTTAATTGGCATAGTCGTTAATTGTATTACAACAGTTTTTTTTTTATTTCAATTTTGCATTTTTTTTTAACATTGAGTTGTATTTCCTCCTCAATGAACAGGTATTGCAGATTTATTTAATTGTTGGAATTACTGTTTTAAATTGCAAATTAAATTGACTTTTTAAATTTATTTGTGTGTCTTTGTGTGCAAAACTGCACAATCATGATGTTTATGTACTTCAGTGTTTTCTATTATACCAGTCGAACTGAAAATGGTCCAACATTTTCTGTTGTCTAACTTAATCCAAGACTGAGCCATGTGGCTTGTGGGTTAATTGCTTATTTTTCTGTGTTTGAGTAAAAAATGACATGTTGGGAGACATCTTCAGGAAAATGTCCAAAACACAAACCGAGACAAGGAAGAAATAATAAAGAAAAATTAGCCAGGGAAATTGAAGGCATCCTTGGGAAATCTAAAACTCATTCTTGTGCACAATACGCCCCCCAGCGACTAGAGCGAGCGAGAGAGAGAGAAAGAAAGAGAGTGAGAGAGACGGAGATGGGGGAAGGGTGGGGAGAGAGAGAGAGAGAGAGAGAGAGAATGGAGTAAGAAACAGAGCTGACGCACTTACAATAAAAGAGGCTGATATTGAAATATTTAACACATGGGCTAAATGTCCAAATGGCCCCTCGTTCTATACTATGGAGTAATGGCTCCTACATCCTGTGTATTGGCCTACATGTCCAACACGAAGCCATTTGGACTGTAACAATTGGTCAGGAAATGATTAACCCCACTAAGAGCATGAACAGAAACCATCAGCCACCATTGGAATATTGGAAATCCTGCATTAAATATTTTTTAATCTGATTGGCTAAAAGTTGTGGAAACATTTTTTATAACAGTATTTTTGACTGCAATGCAAATTCCAGGTTTATCTTAATGCACTTGTTCTAATACATTATAATTGCTGTAGTAAAAGCATACACAGGCACTTTGCAACACAGAGGGTGCAATAACATGCCACGCTACAAGCAATTATTACTACTAGATATAATTGAAACAGATTCATTTTGCAGACACAGAACAATTATAAATAGATAGAAATGCTTTTTTTTATGTAATTGTTGACAAGCTGTTGAGGTATATGAGAAATATAACATTTTAGGGGATGCTGGTTTTTATAGGCATATGAGACACTCCAGGTTGATTCGTTTCATATAACATCATCCTTCATTGTGTTTTATTCTTTTCTAAGGAAGCTTGAGATACCCTTTTGCTTAAGTGTACTGTGTATGCTTACATTGCGATTCGTTTTGCTCTCAATGCACTTTGGATAAAAGCGTGTAAAACTGTTGACTTTTGATCCGCTGGTAAGCTTGCAGAACAATACCCTCTTTGATAAAATTGTGTTTCTTAAAGTTTCATCAGATGGTCATGGGTTTCATCTTTATAAACATATTACACTTGGCCCCTTGTCTAAATAAAAAACACTCACTTGTAGAATTCTATATCGAACCTTAAAGGATTCACCCAGAAGTTCAGTTGCCCCAGAGATCATCACATAATGTTTAACAAGATCATTTTAAAGTGTGCAGTGTTCCAACATGCATGACCAGCAAAACCAAGTTCATTTACATCCAAAAAGGGGTTTGCTTTTATCTGCCCTGTAAGAACACTGGCTGATGAGGAAACCTTCTGATACTGGGTTCTGCATACAGTTTTGAAGAGGTTTCATTTGGGTATCTTGTTTGAGGGATTGCTCACATTCTTCCATTCCTGAGTTCAAATTCAATCTCAAAGTTCAATTCTTTGAGCCATATATCAGTGGTAGGTTTCTCCTCTGCCATGCAGAAGGCCAGGGTTTGATTCTCAGCCACTGGATGCAGCACCGGTCCCAAGCCCAGATAATATGCAAGGGTTGCGTCAGGAAGTACAACCTGTGCGTGGGTCAGATGGTCTGCTGTGCTGTGGAGACGCTTTGATGGGAGAAGCCAAAAGACAGCATTATTTAAGCCATATTGAACATTTGGTTTGTAGCAATACCAATGTATTTTTTCCTTTTCAGTAATCTTCAGTGTTGGTGGCTCAAGTGGTTGAGGCTCTGGGTTGCCTCAACCCAGTGGGTCAAAGGTTCGAGCTCTGCCACCCATAAACTTTACACGCCATACAGTCCCAACATGGCAGGGTTGCAATAGGAAGTGAATCTGGGTTAAAACCTGTGCCAAATCTTATTGATCAAATGATCCCATGCGATGACGCCTAGAATAGAAAGAGACAAAACCCATGGGGGGGGGGGATATTAAATAAATTAAGAAAAAGTAAGTACTTTTATCCTGGTCTGAGTGGGGGTTGAGCTGGACACTATTCCGGGAACTCTAGGTGTGAGCCGGATAGGCTTCAGCTCCAAGAAGATTAATGAACAAATAAAGAAAATGTTGGTGTGGATTGGTACCCCATCCAGGGTGTACCCCACTTCATGCCCCCCCGAGTATGGACTACAAGTCTATCATGGAGCACCATAAATTCACACACTCATTCACGCCTAATGCCAAATTTGAATTGTATTACTGTTTCTGAGGTAGTGGGAGGAGACTGATAAAACTCACAGGGACAGTGGGAAACCATTTGAAATTCCAGAGAGTCTGTAATCCTCAGGATAGGACAGGGGACCACAGAGCTTTGTAGTGGTGATGTCCCTCGTTCCAAAACACTGTTATAAGCATCCTTACTGCTGAATGAAATTTTATTCAATTCATACAGTCAAGCTGCTATGTTTTTCAATCACACTCTACCCATATGTTAGATAAGAGTAGCATTCTGTGCAGTCTTTGAGTTAGGGTACACAGTACATCTGCTTCAAATGAGTCTGGGATGACAGCCTGTGTCGATATCTCCTATTCCAGTGCTTTCAAAGAGTTAGAAGAGTGTCTTGTTACTGATGCTCTTTAACACATACTCATGAGTGACTCACAAGACTAAGTTGCAATGAAAATAGGAGTGACTCAAGGTATAGAAAAAACATATTACATACACTCTGAGCCATATGCTTGTTCTGATACAATTTCAGTGTTTACCTACTACACCAGAAAAAGATGGGTGAAACCACAGTGTCTGAAATGTTCATGTCACTTGGCTTCAGTTTATTGTGTAGATAGCTGTTGTTTCCCCTTGGACCTACCAAAATTAATAACCCAGTGAATTAGTTATTTCATAATATAACTTATTACCTTTTCTAAAAAATAAAAGACTCACTCACTCATCTTCCATAAAGTCACCGCTTTATCCTGTATTCAGGGTCACGGGCACCTGGAGCCTATCCCAGGAGGCTTAGGGCACACCCTGGACAGGGTGCCAATCCGTCACAGGGCACACCCACACACTATTGTCTATTTGGCAACGCCAATTAGCCTAACCTGCATATCGTTGGACTGTGGGAGGAAACCCACCAAACATGTGGAGAACATGCAAACTCCGTGCACACAGAGACTGGAATCGAGCCTGGCCGGGAATCGAACCCAGACCCTGCAGGTGCAAGGCGACTGTGCTAACCACTACACCACCATGCTGCCCAGCGAGATACTGTTACTAGAAAATACTAAACACCATGCTAACGTGAATTACTTTATATCTTTCGTATAACAAATGTTGTAATTGCTAACCATTTTTTTATTAAAGGATGACATAGATAAAAAAAAGTACCCCCTCCTGTAAACGAGGATAGACTTCAGTTCCAAGAAGATAAATGAATGAATGAAGTAAGTATGGGTGTGCCCTGCGGTGGGTTGGTACCCTATCCGGGCTGTACCCCGTCTCATGCCCCAAGTCCCCTGGCTCAGGCTCCAGACTCTGTACAGGGTAACCGGTATAGAGAATAGGAGAGTGATAGAGAGAGTAAGTATTGTTGCTTTGTCACAGAGAGTTTCTTCTGGGTTCTTGGACTTCATCCCACCTCCCAAAAACATGCAAAGCACTTCAGCTCCTGAATATGCATCAAGCCCGGCGATGACTTGGTAGGGCTGTAGACAGTTCTTGGCAAGAGTTGCCAAGTACAAGACCAGGACAAATAGGCATCAGGTCAAGCTCAGAGTTGCCAAGTCCAATGCTAGGACTAGCCGGCATCAAGTCAAGCCCAGAGTTGCTAAGTTCAATGCTAGGACTAGCCGACTTTAAGGAGGCCAAGCCAAGATTGAAACCAAGTGCAGGCAAGCCTTTAAATCAACTGGTTTCATTGATGTATGGCTCCAATGATTTCTATGAATGCTACAGATGCTGGCACACAGATGGCATTAGGTTGTTCTTGAGAGTTTGATAAAACTTTGACTTTGGACCACCATTGATACATGATAATGGGATAATGTTAAACAAGTGCCCCAAGTACAACATTCCAAAACTGATCATTTTTGGCATGTAATCTGATGCCCTGACCGGGACTAGAGCAGTTAAAAAGCTGAATGCTAACCACCTGTCCACAAAGGATCATGCTGCTGGACTAGTAATTGCACATATTGCTTTGTTAAACAATGAGTACCAAACAATGCAGTACACATCAACACTTAACGTCTGAGGTCCATTATGTGAAACTTGACTTTTTGCAACTTGGATGCTGTAAAACCACCATATTCAAGTACAATATGGTTGCTTAGGAAGGCTAAATAGGCTCCTGCAATGGCTAAATCGTGAGCCAATTATTCACTGATTTTGCACCTATAGGTTGTTTTAATAAGCATTTGTTTCTATTCCAAATTAATACTACTTCTTTGACACTTGCTGCTGCTGCTGTCACTAGCACTGCTCTGCGTTTGGGAGACATCATGAACTTCACAGTAATACTTTTTACAGTCAAAAGACACACAAGCACTTTGTGTACGAAAGAGATAAGATACAAGCACTGTGTATGGGAAACTGCTGTGTCCATCCTGTCCTTCAGTTAGGATTTCTGAAGCCACTGCGTGAATGCTTTATAACTTTTAAAAGATATGCTGTCCTGATGTTGTGTTTTAGGTGGAGGAAGACACACCTTACTTACAGCTTTATGACAATGGGTATTTCCTAGAAAAAAGGAATGACTTATGAATATGTGATATAAAAAAAGTCAACTTGGGTATTGTTTTTTGAATCTCTCTTGCAAGTTGCACCAATGCCCAGGACTGAGACCAAGTCCAATTACAAATATATCCAAGGGAAGTCCATGTCAATACAGAAAATGTCTCGAGACCAAAATTAAATCAAAGCCCAGACTCATGTCCTGCAGCCCACTGAGCTCAAGATCTTGCAATTTTGCACTGTTGCTTTCTAGTAATGACCCACTTTTCCTACCAAACATAGATGAGAACTGGTTCAGATAGACTCCTGGCATTCAGAACAGTTGTTTTCACAATTTTTGCCAACTGGAAACTCTGTATAGCTGATAAACTTAGACTCACAGATATTTCAGGAAATGTTGTCTATAAGCTATGGTACACTGCTGGCAGATTTTTTAAGGAAAAAGGAAAAGCTGAATCTTTTTACATAACGGTTTCTTCTTTTGAATCAAAACTAAACCTAGATTTAAAATGTTGTGAAAGAACGCTGGCATGATGTCAACAATAAGATTGTCTACCTGAAAGTCCCCAGAATAACAGAATAACTGATTGTCACTCAATGGAAATTTGTCTTAATTGAAATGTTGCTTGTTGTCATGTCTCATATGAATACTTAATTATTGTAGAATTACTTCAGTCCAGTATTTAATAAAAATAGTAATTGCTGGAATTTCTTTCTTTTTTTGCTAAAAGTTCACATTCAGGGGTTTAATGGAACCTACACTATTATGCGAAATTCATAATGGCTTTTTCCCATTTTTGTATTGGCCATGGTTTAAACAAGCCAATTAGATTTCCAATCTATTGTGACCTAATATGAGAAGACACCCTCCCTCAGCTTGTTGCTCAGTTTTGCTGTTCTCTGGGGATGTGTGAGTTTGAGGTATGAAGAAATACTCTGAGAGTTATTTCATCTGGAGCATTAACTGGCACGCTTTGGTGGAACATACAGTACTGTGTAAAAGTCTTGATCCCCAGTCATTTCTTCATAGTTTGCTTTCATAATTTGAGACTTTCTTGCATTTTTAATGTAGTCTTCAGGAATAGCTCTCCTGGCTTAATGAAGAACGTTTTTGTCCCTCATTTTCAGTCCAGTCCCTGTTCCTGAGCAATTTCAGAGGAATGTCTTTTTGTTTGTTAAGCCCACAGTGATCTATAAATCATTCAAGCATTCACTTAAATCATAAACCAGTGAGAAACAGGTGCAGATGATGCCAGATGATCTGGCCGGCGTTAGTATACTGGTGATGCTGAATGCTGAGTGGCTGGAACAGATGAGAGGGGAAATGAGGTTGCTGCTGAGGTGGTTACATAAACAACCAATTATTAAATTGTATCTTTAGGCACCTTGCAGTTTTACTGTTAGCATAAAGCATTTGTTCCAATTTCTTTAACTGAATCTACATTAATGCAATAGGAAGGGAAAAAAAGGGGTGTGGTTCAAGACTTTAATACACATTTCTGTACATTAACTTGTTAAAGAAATAATAAAACATGAGATCTTTTTAAATTCATTACATCCTTTTTATTGCACAGTGCCTTTTACAGTATGTCTATGATGGTTGAATGTCTGTGATTTTTAAAGGACAACAGCTTTCTCTACATTTGTCTCCGTGCTTTTTAAAAATTCATCGTCTGGGCTAGCACATTGTTATTCTGAAGTGCATGAGTGGAAGTCTAATCGTAAAAGCCAGCCATACAGCCTCAAAGAGTTATAAATCGAGTCAGGACTCAGTTGGAACAGATGATGATTCAGTCGGAACCATTATATGACAAGTAGACAAATGTTGAAACAAACTAAAGAACATTAAATGAGCTGAATCACAACCATTTAAAAGCTTTATAACTTTAATGTTCTTTGTCCTACTGGAGATCAGGCACAATTCTGAAGTGTTCACAAGGGAAGCACAGTGGGGTTTTTTTTGGTCGGTGGTGGTGTTGTTGTTGTTATTGTTGTTTGTCAGAACAGAGCTTTCCAATTGCGACCATTTCTGCTATGAACGTTCAGCACTGAAACACGCAATATGTGATTTATCATGTTGCTTTCTTAAAGGAAAGTCCATAGCTTCAAAACACGCTATTACACTGGGAAGCCTTGGTGTGGAAAAGAAGCCTATACACGCTGTACAGCTAATAGCTGGGAAAACCGCTAATGTGGCCACAAAAAAATTATTTAAATTAATAGTTTGGGCTGTTGCCTAAAAGGGTATTGC
>JAQMYJ010000014.1:20056862-20071006 GCA_030014305.1 Clarias laeviceps | reverse complement strand
GTGTCAAACCTACTCTTTACCAAAATGTTTTTTTTTTTTCACTGTTTTGTCCAGTAAATGGAAACGCACTTAATTCCCAAGCTAGTTAAATATTCAGCTCATCTCTCACCTCTCTACAGTTATTGGGGAACATCCAAGGCAGAAGCCATGTTGGCAGGTACAAATCTCTATTTAATTGGTGTAATGAAATGCGCAAGCTGTTGGATTTCAAAGCTGCTAACTCGCACTAAATAATCCATTCGTGGTGAAACTACAGGGAACAGCAGTCTGAACTGTCATTAAATCCTGATCTCAGATCAGTCTTGGAATTTTCTGTAGTGATTAAACATACGATCTTGCAAGTGAGACAGCACGCAGGCTTAGTGGTTAGCACTGTCACTTTGCACCTCCAGGGTTCGGGTTTGATTCCCGCCTCGGTGTGCATGGTGTTTGCATGTTCTCTCTGCGCTTGGTTGGTTTCCTCCGGGTGCTCCTGGGTTTCCTCCCAAAGTCAAAAGACATGCAGATTAGACTAATTGTCATTGAATAAGCATGCGAGTGTGTATGTGTGTATGCTCTGCGATGGATTGGCACGCCATCCAGGGTGTACCCAGTCTTACTGTAAGTCTCCTGGGATAGGCTCCAGGTCCCCCGCAGCCCAATATACAGGATAAGGTGGTATAGATGATTGATTGATTGATTAATTGATTGATTGATTGATCTTAGAAGTGAACCCTCTTAGACAAGAGGACTGACATCTAATATCTACAGTATTAGTAGTGTTCCATTAACTATTTTTATTAAGCTCTTAATATTAATATTTAGGGCTTCGTTATTCCATAAAAACTACAGTATGTCATTCCGACATACCTCACATTATGTAAATGTTCCTCATACTGTAGCTTCATTCGTGATTCACAATACATGCTTCACACGATTCTACAATACATCAAGTAACATATACAGTAATACTGTATAACAGACCACATCTGACATCAGTATATCGTAATCGTGTGTCTGCTTATTCTTAAATGTTCCATGCAGTTTGTTCAGGTTTCAAAGTAAAAAATTTCTAGTGTCAACTTGGTAAGATTTCTAGGTTGATTTTATATGGGTTGAGTGTCTTCATGTCAGACATGCACCCGGCGCCTTACGTTAGAGTGAAAATCTACTTTTAGGTTCTCCTTTGAATGCATTTTGAGAAAAATAAATCATGAGATGCCAGAGAAATGCAGAGATAAAATCTACAGGTTTTGTATCTTATGACACAACTGCCATTGATGAGCTGTATGAATCTATGAGGGATTATTTAAGACAACTTCTTGATTGTGCAGAATAACAGAACACAGTTACGATAGTAAGTAAAAATGACTTTTGTTTCTCTATGTAATCCCCTGCTACACTAATGCACTTACAGTATGGCAGTGCTTTACTAGAGCTTGGATATTATCAATCTAGAAAGTTTTCTCAGTACACTGGAGACATGATCGGCCTGCTTCATGTCTGAAACTCTGGCCTCCCAGGAACACCTTTAATGGCCCAAACATGTGGAAATGGCTTTAAATGAGGTCAGGACTGTACAGGAGACGTGGCAATAACTCCCAGCCGAGTTCCTGTCATGTGCAAGTGGTGAATGATTGTGTGTACAGTTCTCACAGACAGATGCGTCTCTTCTGCAAGTTGACAAGTTAAAGTTGTCTGCAGATTTTCAAGGATCAGGTGTTCCACTCGCTGAATGAATGCAGTGTTCTCCGAGCCGCCTCGGCCGGTATCATCATTCACGAACTTCTTTAAAACTTTGCATCTTTTAAATGTTTTACTGCGGCTAAGAGTCTCATTACCATACTGCGCTTGAAGTCTTCTGTAAATGTCAATGAATTTTACTCCTTCACTTAAGAAATTTCTTCGAGTGCAGGTTTGACTTGAACATCCCTCCTACATAATATTCTGTTTATTTTTATTATTAGTTCATTAGTTGTGCTTTCGCAAGTCCAAAATAATAATACGTAAAAAAGAGTTATTTTTTTTAATCAAGAAAAAAATGACCTTCTTGGAAATGGCAGATGTTTTCAGGCCACAGCGCGCCATATAGACAAGTTTCAAACATCAAGAACCTTTCAGAGATTTTTTTTAGGTTATGGTGCTTTAGGGAAATTCGTCCTGCCGCTTGGGATGCCAGGGGAAGTTAGTCATAAGTCATAAAGCATGCCTGTATTTCCTTCAACGGCTTCTGAGGACACGGAGCTCCAGCCGGAACATAGTGACAAAGTGATTGTGTAACATGTCGCTCTGGTGGTACATTTAAAGCCGTGCTATTTGTTTATTTAGTGCAGCGCTGACATCCATGGAAAATGTCACGTATATTTAAAGTGTGGCAAAAACGGCAGCTTTTAAAAAGACGAGAAGAAAAAAGAGGCGCTCGGAAATTGCGTGACAAGCCGCCGACGTGGACGTGTATTCATCTGACATTCTTTAACAGCCATATAATCAGGAGAGACCACTTTCATTTACTTGTCGCATCAACATCCACTGGAGGCCTATTATCCAGGGATAAGTTTCTACAGCGTGACAAACAGTGTTCTGCCATTTCTGCACCGGTTCCGCGCTCACACACTGGCGCTTTTCCATTCCGTCTACTCCGCTCGGCGTTGTGACACCTTCGGCGTGGTGGCTCGTTCCGTCACGAGGCCTGAGAAGGCAATTTCCATGATGGAGCTGTTTTTGTGCTCTGTCCAAAACTCGTTAACTCATTGGAATAAAGACAATGTCGACTCATTCACATTAAGTTGTAATTACACAGATCTTATTCCCTCGCACTGCTTGCTCCGTCCCGCTTTTGCCTCCTCGTTCTCCCCTCCTCTCCTCTTCCATTTTGTCTTGTTAATTAGAATCTAGAACATGGCAGTACGAGTTAACCTGCCTTGAAGAAAAATGGCTAGACTGCTCCCACTGCTTCACTTTACTGCTTAAAATAAAAGGCATATAACCTTTACTATAACAAATATAGAAAAAGGAAAACTCGGTTGGAAGGAACGTCCTACTGATAAAAAAAAGTTTCATAATAAATAATATTGCTGGACTATCAGGAGTGCCAAAATGATGTTTACTTATATGGTATGTTTATGCTTCCCACATAAATTAGCCATCTGTAGGAAGACAAGGGAGCAATACTGACTTGCTGTCTGGGTTGGAGAAGCATACTATCTGTCCTCTGTCAATCACAAAGGCATTAGCTCACCACCATAGGCGTCAGGGAGCTTATGTATGCAGAAGAAGGATTTGGATTAGCTTTTGTCTGAGGTTGTAACCATGCTGCTCTGTGATGCTCTGACCATGCTGTGTTGCCTTGGAACTGTTAGCATGTTGAGATTTTTTTTTTTTCTCAAAGGTCTCATATTTTCCTATTTTTTTGAAACATGTTACATAGTTCCCACAATATAAGTGCTAATGCTCCGGCTGAAATACCCATCAAATAATGCATGCATCATGTGCCATGATCTACTGCTGAGCAATTAGCCAGGGGAGGGACACTTCTTATATGACATCACAATAGGAGACAAATCTAACTCTCCTTTAAACCCCAGCTCTTACTCACTCACTCACTCATACTGTTTTATCCTTTATGCAGGGGGGCCTGGAGCCTATCCCAGGGGCTCGAGTCGGGGTACACCCTGGACGGGGTGCCAATCCACTGCAGGGCACACACACACACTCATGGGCAATTTGGGAACACCAATTGACCTAATTTGCATGTTTTTGCACTGGAGGAGGAAATGGGAGCACCTGGAGGAAACCCATAGAGTATGTGGAGAACATGTAAAAAGCATGGAAAGTTTTTTTTTTTTCACACTGTTTTAAATTAGTATACACTCACCAAAAATTCATCTAAATATCTAAAAGAATGTTGCACAATAGGTGCCCTTTAAATATCATATCATATCAATATCTATCGAGCAACAGCAGACCACAATTATCCAAAATTTGGCCCATTTATGTCATAAATACTAATGTTGATTAATGTGTATTGTTCTTGTTAAGTTATCAAAGATTGCTTTGATATTTTCTTTGAAGCTACCAGCAGTTCGGGGTTTTATTTTGTCCATGGTGTATAATTACAAGGAGTTCATATGGAAGAGCGCTTTCTGTCTTAGAGAGGAAATTAGCAGTTGTTGTAATGTCTCTGCAATCAACAGCTTTTTTCCTAGCACGCTCCCCTTGACTGAGTATTTCTATCAGTTCCCCTTTGCACCTGTACATATAATTAGGGGGAAAAAAGGTTGTGTCATTGGGATTACTGTGTTCTAAATGTGATTGGGAACAATAAACGTGAAAAATGTGTAGATCTGGGGTGTTTAGCTCAACCTTGCGAGGTTCGAACTACATACAGTAAGGCACAGGTACACAGGTACGGACGGATAAGCGGAGAACATGAGCGGATGAACGGCAAGTGGCTTGGAAATCACAATTGATGTCTGAGTTTTGTCTCTTAGTGTTAGAGAGCCAGTATAGTACTATATTTGGAAAAAGAAATGCAAGAAGAAAAGTATTTTTGAGTTGTTCATGTTCATGTAGTTTAATTGTAGGATGTTTCAAACTTTTTTAATAACATACAGTACTGTGTAAAAGTCTTTATCCCCCACTCACTTCTTCATATTTGACTTCCAAAGAGTCAGACTTTCTTGTATTTTTAATGCTGACTAGAGAAATAGTTCTCCAGGCTTCCTGAAGGACTTCTTTAGTTCTTATCTTTGGTTTATACTAGCGATGGTGAGTACTTGGATGAGAGGGGAAATGAGGTTGCTGCTGAGATTACATATACATTTTTAATGATAGGTTTAGGCACTATTTATTCCCATTTCTTAAATTTAATATAAAATTAAAAATAAGGGGACTTACAGTAGGGCACAAGGCGGGGTACACCCTGGACGGGGTGCCAATCAATCACAGGGCACACACACACACACACACACTCACTACAGGCAATTTGGGAACACCGATTAGCCTAAACTGCATGTGTTTGAACTTTGGGAGGAAACCAGAGTAGCCGGGGGAGAACTTTCCAAGCATGGGGAGAACATGCACACAGAGATGGAAATTGAACCTGGACCTTGGAAGTTCAAGGCATCAGTGCTAACCACTAAGCCACCATACCGCCTGGGTCATGACAATACTGATTATCTAATTAAAAACGATCTCTACTATATTACCAAAATTATCTGAACATCTTACCATCGTGCCTATACATCTTTGCTGAACATTCCATTCCAGATTTAGCCCTCTTTACTGTTATAATAAGAGCTCGGCTCTCCTGGGAAGGCTTTCCACTAGATTTTGGATCATGACCATGGGGATTCGTGCTCATTCGGCTACAAGAGCATTAGTGAGATCAGGCATGATGTTGGGTCAGGAGGTCTGGAGTGCAGTCGGTGTTCCAGTTCTTCTCAAAGTTCATGATCATTAAATATTTAATGATTTATTTATAGCTGTGTTGAAGTGGTTATGTTTTACTTTGTAGTGCTACCACTGTTGACTAGTAGCACAGATTCTATTCGTATTAGAGTGGAAATGTTCTTGCTGTTAAACCATGCGTTTGCAAAGTCAACCAGCATGTGTGTACGTGTAGTTAAAAGCAAGTATATTTCCTCCTTCAGATGTCTGTTTTTTTTTTACTTGAAGATTAAAGAAAAGAATAAAAAAAAATAAATACAAATGTACTCTCTGCCCAAACACATTTTGTCAGTGTATTTCTATCAACCTATGTTGTCAATTCACTAATCAGACAAGAAATATAAAATTTTAAAAATACTAAAAATTCTTTGAACATCCATCAAGGTTGCATTCAATAAATCTTGACAGATTATCGGCTACAGAAGCTACACCGTTTTTTCCGCTCAGAAAACTAGCTGAGATCCTTTGCTGCGCACATCCAGAGTGCGGTCCCATGATTCAGAAAATTGAATCTGATCTCATGGAAAATTTGCACAAATCTGAACATGCAGGATTGATGTGGTTCAGGATAATTTGCCTCAGATGAAAGTCAAGTGAAACTCGACAGTTTCAAAATGCAAACAAAACGAGAGTCTCTTTTTTTTTAGCATCCGCTCTCTAAAGCAGAAATAGTAGAAGCTTTCAGCATAAAAAAAAAAAATACATTTTAAACTCATATATATTTTTTTGCCCCAGAACAAAAAAACAAAACAAAACACTTTTGCAAACTGAACCTTTAGACAGCTGAGACTAATTCAAGAACAAAATTGCCAGCGATGTGCTTTGATACACCTATTTCTTTTTTGTTCAGAAATTGAATTCATGAATTATTATTCAGTCAGAAGCTTCCAGACAAGAGAATAATTTAATCATAAACAGGACTTCAGTTCAGGTTTCAGCTGATGAACATCAAAAAGCTGTGAGATGAATGTGTTTTTACACTGAGTAGCTCTGAGGCAGCAAGGCCAGGGTACTGAAAACATCATCACTCCACTAATTAATACTACACGTTTACATTTACGCATTTAGCAAACGCTCTTATCCAGAGCGACTTACATTTTTATCTCATTATACATCTGAGCAGTTGAGGGTTAAGGGCCTTTTGCTCAAGGGCCCAACAGTGGCAACTTGGTGGTTGGGGGGTTTGAACTTGGGATCTTCCGAACTGTAGTCCAATGCCTTAACCCCTGAGCTACCCCATTTTATCAGGATGTTTTCTTTCTGTCTCTATTTTCTTTCTTTATTCTTTTTCCCAACATTTTCTTTCTCTTAGCATTTTCTTTCTTCCTTTTTTTACTTTGAATTTTCTCATTCTTTTTCTTTATCCATTTTCTTTTTTTCTTGCTTTATATACTTTTTATATTTCTATCATTTATATCTTTTTCCCCCAAGATTTCGTTCTTTCTCTCTGTTAAATTTCACTCCATTTTCCCTTTTTAATTTTTTCTTTCTTTCTGTACTTTTTTATATTTGTCATCTTTCTTTTTTTTTCTTTCTTTCTTTTGTTTTCACTCTATATTTAAAAAAAAATTCTCCATTTTCTTTTTTATTTCCTTTCTTTCTCCATTTTATTTTTTTTTCTTTCTTTCTTTCTGAACTGTTTATATTTCTTGTCTTTCTTTTTTTTCTCCAAGATTTCTTTCTTTATTTCGTTGTCAATCTATTTTTTGTTTTTCTACATTTTTTTTATTTTCTCTTTTTTCTTCTCTTTTTAAATTTTTTCTTTCTTTATGTTATTTTCTTTCTTTTTTTTCTTTCTGCATTTTTCTCATGATCTCTCCATATTCTCATTTCTTTTCCCCACTTTTCTTTTTTATACATTATATGTTTTTCTAGTTACAGGTTTTATTTCCCTTTTTTCTTTTTCAAGATTTTCTTACTTTTTTTTTCTTCTTTATCTCTTTCTTTCTCTGTTTGTCTTCCTGCTTGATTGTTCTTCGATCCCTCCCAAAGCCCGTGCTTCAGTCCTGCTGTATGATTGGACAGGGTGTTAAGTAAGGAGAAAGCTCCAAGAAGTGCCACCTGTGCATCTATCCTTAGTTTTTGTTCACAAATCCATCTTTCTCTCTCTCTGTCTCAAAAGATTACTCGATTTCTAATATTCCTATCACAGCAGATTACGATTACAGTTAATCTCTGACAGCAGCTTTCGAAGCACTTGATCTTTCAGAAGGTACTTAATCTCTGCTCAGCTCATCTCAAACTGCATTTCTCTCACTTTGTTTCATAACTTTCCCCATTCTGACAGCACATGTATTCGGGGACAGCTGGGAAATTACAGCCGTGCCAATGAGACACTATCACGTAACATCTAAATTACGGGTATTATCTGCCATCTGTAGATGAGAGCACACTTACAGACAAGATACACGAAGCAAACAGAAGTCCATAGTGCACAATAGAGAGCTGTTTTTGATTCAAACATGGGTGTTTAGGAGAAAGAGAAAGAAATGCATGAAAAGCACTCTTCAAGATAAAGGCCTGAATTACATAACCATAGGCAAAAAAAAGTAAGACTAAATAACAGGACAGCATGACTGTGTAGCACGTACTGTATATACTGTACAGCATATATAACTCGCATTTTTGACCACTGTACCATTGTACAGTAATGTCCAAAGTGTAAGATGAAACCCACTCATTTTCTCCTATACAGGGGGATTATTATAAATATAGCAAAAAAGATAATTTATGTGTGCAGCGCCAGCAGAAGTTCACGATGGATGTAATTTATTTAAAACTTAAAATAAAATAAGCACAAGTACTGACGGAAATGTTTTCTGGACCACTGAGGTATGTTAATTCTACAGTAGGTTGTGGGTTTAAATATTACTTCCTTTTCATCACATTCAACTTATTATTGTATGAATAATTGTATGATTATATAATTGTACTGATGTGTGTGCGTCATTTCTCTGACAGTTCCATGCAGAGCTGTAGTGGAGTAGAAAGTATAGATATTCGCTGTAGGATGTATTGCAGTTAAAGTTCAAAGTATTAACAGACCAATCTACCAAGTAAAGTACAGAAGAGAAAGAGGAAACTGTACTTAAGTACTGTAAGTAAGGAAGGATTTTCAGCCACTTGCACTGTGCTGAAGAAACTAAAATCATTGTAGGCATTATCATGGCAGTTCAATTCTATTTACTGTCTGTTTCCTCAAGTGAACATTCTAATGCACACGTCAAAGTAAGAAGTAGCAATTTGGAAATATAATATTTTAGATTTTTAATGGAGTGTTTTATTGTAAGGTGAACTTTATCATGACAGCATGGTTCCTTACTTGTTAGAGCTGTTGCCTCACACCTCCAGGGTTGGTGGCTTGAATCCTGTTTCCAGTCTGTGTTCATGGAATTTGCTTCTACTCCATGTGCTTGGCAAGGTTTCTCTTGGTACTCTGGTTTCCTCCAATAGTAAAAAGTCATACCGCATAGAATGATTAATGTTTCCAATCCATGTGCATGACTGAGTGTATGGATGTGCACCATGTAGTGACTTGGCATGTGGTCCAGAGTGTCAGCCATCCTGTGCCCCGAGAAAGGTCAAATGGTATAAACAATGGATGGACCTCATCATTCAGAAAAAAATCGTACCCCAATTGACTGATTAAGGGTAGGGTGGTGTGCAGGTTGAGTGTAAAATGTCCCAGCATAACCCCCCAAGAAAGTGCAGCCAATCCGCTGTCTAGACACCTGGCTGTGGATAGCTAGAATGGAACTCGTGAAATCGCCAATGATCGTGGCGAACAAACATTTTCCTGCTACACTACTCAGGAGCCCCTAGACAACCATTATTAAGCAAAATGTTTCTTGCCTCATCAAGCGAGAGAGAGAAAACAAAGCATGAAAATCAGAAATATCATTATTTGACCTTCTGGCCATAATGCATGCACACACACTCCATAATTCCTGTTCTTGCAATTCTCAATGATCAATTGCAAGAAATATGAGTGTGAATGTTGACCGGAGGACCTACCTTAATCATACAAAAAAATGGAAATAAATTAAATGGTCCCCATTGGCCTCTACGATCCCTAGTTGGACTACATAGGCTTCAACTATTTTTTTTTACCTTTTTTAAAAAAAAATCTTATAGACATAATCAAAATGAAAACTGATTTGATAAAAAAAAAAAAAGAAAAAATATATATTACCTTATATCTCTTTCTCTTTCCTTTAAAAGGTTGTTCTGTCTCTGACTGCACGGCGGTGTAGTGGTTAGTACTGTCATCTTGCACCTCCAGGGTCCGAGTTCGATTCCCACATGGTGGGTTTTCTCCCACAGTTCAAAGACATTCAGATTAGATTAATAGATGTTCCCAAATTACCTGTAGTGTATGTATGTACTGTATGTATGTATGTGGCTTGCGATGGATTGGCACCTGTCCAGTGTGTACCCTGCCTCATGCCCTATGTCTCCTGGGATTGGCTCCAGGCCCCCTGCAACACTGTATACAGGATAAAGCGGTATAGACAATGAGTGAGTGAGTTCTGTCTCTGCATGCTAATGAAGTATCTATACAGAGTACCAAAACTTAAAGATCCCACATTTTATCGTTTCCATAACAAGTTAAAAAGCAACATAATGTTAAATACCTGACATTATGTTGCCTTTCTTTCATACCCTCCCAAATGGCCCATTTCATTGTCTTTTGTAAATGATCTACTGTATTACTGAGCCATGCTAGGCAACAAGCGTTGTTGTGGGGGGACTTCTTGTATGGAAGAAATCTTATTGGCTTGTTTTTTGTTTGTCCATGCACACTGGAGACCCATCTGAATGTCTAAAAATGACTAAAAAGTGCATTTTGCATAGCGTATTCTCCATAACTATCCACTTTCTTGTGTCAAACAACTCAGTCCGTAAGTGTTACATACAGTATCATCGCCTTCCAACAATTCACTATATCAACAAGATAGGCGTCGTTGTTAAAAATGACCAGGCAGTACTAGTCTCAGGGCTGATGTTTAAGAAAAAAGCCTAATCACCTTCTGACCAATCAGAATCAAGAACTCAACGGCATAATGTAATCTTAGATATGTGCAAAAGATAAAGAACTTTCTGTTAAGTGCCACAAGATAAAACTATGAGAGTTATTCAGGAGATCATACTTTTAAATTTGGACTCTGCTTCTCAGATGCTGCCAATTGTTCCCTTTTAGACTGCTTTTTGGCAGATCTTAGATGGGTATGGTAATCAGTAATGGTTACACAACTTCTTTTTCATATGCTCCCTCTGTCATGCTTTGCACAGCCTAAAGCCTCTTAGTGTGAGGCAAAGGAAAAAAAAAAACGATTGATGATTTGGGGGGTCATAAAGGCTTCTGCCAATGCCGCATGCATCGTTTTTAGCATTGTATTTACAAGTAACAATTTCCAGTTTTCAGAAAATGTGGTCTTGCTTCGGAGCGTCTTGACTTAATGAAAATCAAGCAGTGATAATCGTGAGCCAGAGGGTGAGAGGATTTGCGTGGTGAGTATGTGCAGGTCTAAATCTCAAAGCTAAATCTCTCTCTCTCTCTCTCTCTCTCTGTCTCTCTCTCTCTCTCCTCTTCTCTTCATCTTTCAGCTTTGCATAATGATGTGAATGTCACATGGCGAGGCTTGAGCATTTTATGAGCGCATTTGTCAAAAACCTGATACTGGTAGAATATACACGTGGTAGAAAGACAGCTTTGGCCAAACGTTTAGAAATAACGCTTTATTAATTTATGATTGATGATTATTTATTGTTAAATACAAGATAGGAATTTAGAAACTAAAAGAATTGAGTGCAAGAGAATACCAGACAGTTTGCTGGTGTCTTTAAGCATTGTTTTTTTTATTTACTTTTTTTTTTTTTATTAAAATGCGATCTCAGAGCAAAAGGATCATGAAAATTATATTTAGGATTAGGATATTTTAAACACTAAATCCTGTCCAGTGTCCAATATTAAGGTACCGCATTATCCTGTATTCAGGGTCCTGGGGACCTGGAGCCTATCCCAGGAGGTTTAGGGCACGAGGCAGGGTACACCCTGGACAGGGTGCCAATCCATCACAGGGCACACACACATACACACACTCACACACTCATTCACACACTACGTGCAATTTGGGAACTCCAATTAGCCTAACCTGCATATCTTTGGACTGTGGGAGGAAACCGGAGTACCCGCAGGAAACCAGAGGAAACGGGGAGAACATTATTAAGGTACCAGTTGTTTCCAAATTATGTATTTACAAATATGTATATTGTAGAAATGAAATACTTTAAACACAGTGTGCCCTTTACAATAATCTATGTATGTGTATCTGATAAATAATTGATAAATATGTAATAAAAATAATGAATTAAGTCCAAACAGCATAAGCAGCTGTGCTGATATCCAGTACAACACCATGACCTCAAGTGTGATATTGTTTTTGTGCAACAGTTCCACAAATTCCTTTTTCTTAATCAAGAAATTGATGATTTGTTTGGGTAACCAGTTATTTTGCTCCACCAACATACATCCTTAATACTACTGGCAGAGCTGGCACCCTGGACAAGGTTCCAGTTCACACTCACTCACACACTATGGGCTAAAAAACACCAATTAGCGCACTCTACAGGTTTTTAGACTGTGCGAGAAAATCGGAGTACCTGAAGAAAACCCACCAATCACAGCGTGAACACGCAAACTCCACACACAGACCCTAGGTGGGAATCGAACTCTGACCCTGGATGTGTGAGGACACAGTGCAAACCACTATGCCACCGTGCCCACCAAAAGTAAATTAGTTAATTAATTAAATTGAAAGGTTTGGTTTAATAATTAAAATGTACCATGGATGGTTACTTGACCACATTCTATGAATTTACTAATTCTTTGCTTTAAAATCGAGCTGGCTAGGGATGAAGCTGCACCACATGATGCATCAACAGAGTTATTGGTCCGACATCGACCAGTTAATTGCACCTTCATTAAGCACTTGGCACGACAAGAAACATCCTCATGTCACAAGGCTAAGAATCTAAATTATGATTCTTCATAATGTGCAGAGCAGCAAAGATTTGAACAGGCCCTGCAGATAACTAGAACTTTAAATCGTCCATTAAGACACCTCCATTTGTCTCTAAGCAGGCAGTGAGCGATGTTAACAGAGAGCTCATGACAGCCATGTCCTTCATTTCAAGTTCTATCATAAATTTCAACCTCAGCAAATTGAGAAAGTTAACTCGACCTTGCATGCTCTGGGCCAGAACTGCGGCTGAGCCATATCAGGTCCATATTATCAGTTCATATTAATTATGTGTTAACATTTCACTGATGATTTTTATCCAAAGTGACCTATAACAGAAGCAGGATCCAATCCAGTAGGATATAGCAGGGTAGTTGAGAGTTTAAGACCTTGCTTGAAGGCACATAATGGATGTTTTTAGGAGACCTTGAATTTGAATAAAGCATCAGTGTAAGCAGGGAACCTTGGTGCAGTTTTGGGTGACCATCTGACATTGACGCATAGCAAAAAAGACCAATGTTAGAAGGATTTCCGCACTTCAGTTGCTTGTTCAGTTTCTTATCTTCTTAAAACTTGACTACTTCTCCTATTTGGTCTTCTTTGTCATACTTTAAGATCCTTAGAAGATATCTACATTTCCACAACTTGACTTGTTTTCAACCTTCCTGTGTTCATGCACTTCTGGTTACTTTTCTGTTTCTCTACAGAGAAAAATAATTCTGTTTCTCCACAGAACCCATTTAAACAACATTTAAAGTCTTCCTGCTTGCCTACAAAGGCAGAAATTGAGGCAAGGTTCAAATCCTAAGCCACATTTTTGGTGTCATAAAGGAGTAGCACAAATTCAAGACATAATGAAGACAAACATACTGTAAAGACAGTTTCCAATTTCAATTATTAACAAAGGACTGTAAGTCTTCAATTCATACCGCAGTGATTTAGTGTCTCTGTTCATTGATTTCTGCAGGACTCCCACAGTGCTGGACTCTGAACTTTCTGGGGTCCTGAACATCATGTTAATTGCCACCCCATCCCAAACATACCTCTCAAGTACCAGATTACACAGGGCACCACATGCAAAACCCTGAATCATGGCAACAACCCTGACAACGCTGGCTCTTATCAAAAAAAGGATTCATTAATTAGTTTATTTCGTGAGGGTTGTTCAAGTCAAGTCGGGACTGGTGATGAAATTTCTCATGAATAAAACTGATTGACATTTACAGAAGTCTTCAAACTCAGAACGGTGATGAGACTCTTATCCCGAGGAAAACATTTAAATGGTCCATAAATGACGATCCCTGACTTCAAAGTCCACTGCAATAATTCCCATGAATATTCAGTGAGTAGAACACCTGATAACTTATAGGTTCCAGAAAAGATGCTTCTGTCTGTGAGAAATGTACAGCCAATAATTCATGACCACCACTTGCACATTACAGGGACTCGGCAGGGAGGTTTTGCCACATCTGCCATACAGTCCTGATCTTGCGCCATATTTGTGCCATTACGGAGTTCCTGGGAGGCCAGTGTTTCAGACATGAAACAGGCAGTTTGTTCAAGGTTCTGGAATACTGAGAACTTTCTACGCTGTTAGTATTCAAGCACTAGTGAAACACAGGGATAAGTGCATAATTCCCGGCTTGACTTGAACACCCCTTGTAGGGCCTATCATGGGAGCACTGGGTAAAGGGC
>JAQMYJ010000014.1:20014852-20025081 GCA_030014305.1 Clarias laeviceps | reverse complement strand
TGGGGTTTGGAGATCTGTCTAACTTTGACAGGGCATATAAAAGACATGAAAAGAGCAATGAATTTACTTTTAAATAAGTAGACAATTTTATGATGTAGGCGGAAAATGAGCTTCCACTATTTGACAGACCAGTAGCCGCCACTGATATATATATATATATATATATATTTTTTTTTTTTTTTTTTTTAATCAGAAACCGAAAGCCTTAACAGTTTGAGCCACTACTGCCCCTATGTGTATTTTGAGATGCTTACTGTGTTTGCATTGATGGCGGCACTGTGGCATAGTGATTAGCACTTTCCGCCTCAGGGTTCTCCCCGTGGGGTTCCTCCGGGTTCTCCACAGTCCAAAAACATGCAGATTAGGCTAATTCGCATTCTTTCTGTCCCATAGTGTGTGAATGCACATGTGAATGTTGACCGGAGGTCCCACCATGGTCATAAAAATGGGAATAAATTCAATGGTAATCACCTTTAGCTTCCATGGTCCCTAGTTGGTCAAGAGAGATTCCTACAGTACTGTAGATGTATGGATGTATGCTTGCAGTAACTGCTATTTGGATTTACTGCCTGTCAGAGTACTGGAAATCAAATAAGCAGCCATTGCAAACAAACTTTTTTCTCATCATTCTGTATAAACGTATGTAAAATCCCAGGAATAGGCAGTAGAGATGCACAAGCAGCCTTGCCCACCCAAGCCCAGCGGAAGCAAACTAACTCTAATGCTGTAAAATAAATATTCTGATAATCTGTCTTCTTAATTTCAGAAGGCTATAAACAGTGTGTAAGAAATATCCGCTTAATCCTCCCTCCTAATTCCAGTCAGATTGATTCTACAGTGCAGTATACAATTGCTTCCCCCCCTCATCATAGCAGAGGCTAAAGAGCGTGTTGCTGATAATTTGCTTAATCTAAAAGCAATTGCCTCTCTACCTCCCTCCATCTTCCCAAGCAGGAAGGCTGAGCATGTTTAAACCTGTTGTGCTGTCCCATGTCCCTGCATGCAATCAATACTAATGTGACTAGCGGCACAGCTCGCTGTGATATCGATTTCACTAGTGGAGAAGTGAAAAACAAAAACGCGCTGCTTGCTTTCACACTCGGCTTCCTGTGTGAGGGAGTGGACGTCACGCTGCCGTGTGAGAACTAGACACGGAAAGTGGGATTTACAGGTACATGGCAAAAACAACACATGCAAAACATGCCTCAAACTTCTATATTTTAAGAATGATTTGATTTTAAGTTTTGAGTTCACAATTTCTTTAAAATCAGAGCTAAATAATCCAGTCGTGGTTGTACTTTTTATTTTTATCATCTCTTTTATGCTTTGCATCGACGTCGTAATTACATATCTTAACATCTTTAATGCACCGTTTAGCTCTTTGCACATCGGTCAAGGCCTCAAGCTCGAAAATGGTGGTTGATCTGTGGCAAGATGTTCATTCTCGCACTTCTCTCATAATATAATTCAGTTTAAAGCAGCGGGGCCACGTTGGATCGATGCAGGGTCACTCCATGATGGATGAGACCGCATTTAACTAATTTCGCCTCAAGACAGATTACTCAGCTCCAAACGTAGAGGCAGCCTTCTTCTGCGTGTCTCTTCTTGCTTTTCCAACCTTCTCTATCACGCTTTTGCAGCAGAGACCAAAAACTGATCAAGTTCTCATGGTTAGTTTTGTTCATTATGGACTGGCCTGAACCTTGTGGCTTGTTAGTCAGTTTTACACCTGTCTCACTGTCTATGTGTAATTTCAATTTGATCATGTAAAACATTTACTTAATTTTATATTGTGCGATTTTAACTGATACCTTTATTATGAGTTGTCATACTGGTCGAGATCCTAGTAAACTCTTGGCGGAATTTTAAAACAGACTTTGCAATATTGTAGGTACTGTAGGTAGGTAGGTAGGTACAGTAGGTCGATCATAACATCTTGTGTGGGCTCCTCTTGTGCCAGCAGGGCAACTTTGGTCACTTCAAGCATGACCTCCAAATTTTTCATAGGACAAGGTCCCAAGAAGTGGGTGTGCTGTGGTGCCTGGAACCTGTACATTACCAGTGAATCCTTTGGGTGCCTTGGTTTATGGGGTGGGGCCTCCTTGGACTGGATTGAGATCTTTGGAATTTGAAGGTCAGAACAACAACCTTGAACATTTTTGCCAGCTAAGACCATCATTGATTTTTTTTTTAACAATTTGTACTACATTGACCTTTGGCACTCACGATCTTGCCACCAGTTTACTGGAATATAATTGATAATCAATATTATTCTGTTGACCCGGTAGTGGAGGTGTTAATGCTGTGGCCGATAGACTAGATCTGACATTTGATTTGATTTGGCTGATCTGACAGTTGCATGCAGTTCTTCCATAGCCACTTCAGCATTAGAATTTTCAGAGAGTGAAGAGAATTCCTTCAATTTGTTTTGTTAACATTAACATACACACCTTCTCCTTTTTCTTTACCATAGTCCGGTGCCATTCTCTCTGCCTTGAAGACATTGCAACACTCCAGTTCAATCGTGCTGCTTGTAATGTGTTTCGGTTAAGCCATGTTTCAGGAAAAAAAAAAAATGTATTTTGCGTTTTGTAATCCGTTTATGCGTTTTAAATCCGAAGCTGCAGTTCATCCATTTTGTTCACTAGAGACCGTACATGTTGCAAAAAGAATGCGAGTGATGGTCGATGTGGCTTTTAGATTATATGTCATACTAAAAGATGATTACATGTCAGATTACATGTTGAAGTTCCTCTAATGATAGTGTAGACCCGCAATGGAACTAAATTACCCATGCTGCTCATGTCATCAATCAAGATGATCTGGCTCAGATGAGGATTCACATAAACACCAATATTCTTTATATTGACCTTGTAGTCATTTTTCTGTCCATTAATTAACACTCTATATGAGATTTAAGCAGATCTTGCACGCTGCCAAATTTGTACCAACACTATTATAGACGGTCTGCAGAATTTAAAACAAATTTGATCCAGATTATCATTAGATTTTTTCCAGTTTCCAGAAGACAAATTAGTTCCTGTTGTTGCTTTTGTTATAACAGGCATTGCATATTGAGTTGGTAAGAGAAAAATTTGTCATGTTACAGAGAAACCACAAAGTCCCCTATTTAGTATAATGTCTTGTGGTGGGAACATCCATCCAGCCATCCATTATTTATGCCACTTATTCTGAATAGGGTCACCAATGGCCTGGAGCCTAACCCAGGGTACTCAGGGCATGAGATGGGGTACAATTTGGATGGGGTGCCAAGATATCACAGGACTCATACTGTACACACGGACACATACACCCAATCATACACTATGGGCAATTTGTAAACACCAGTCAGCTGACAACAAGTGTCTGTGGGAGGAAACCAGAGAACATACAAAATCCAAGCACACACACACTGTGAGTCAAACCCCAACCCTGGAGATGCAAGGGCGACAGTGCTAACCACTGATGTGTATTCACCTCCAATAAACATACCTTAGACGGAATCTGTCGGGAACCTAGGCAAAAATTTGCAGAGAACCTCCCTAATCAGCAATCGTCACCATTATCTTATACATAATACATTTTTGCCTGCCCTCAGGGGCCCCCTACTAGCCTGGGGCCCCAAGCAGTTGCCTGCCTTGCCTGCTGACAAGCAGTGGCCTTAAAGAAAACTTGGTTAAATCACAACACCATCATTAGCGAGCATTCAGCGAGTCCCTATGAGTTAGTTGTTACCATAGAAACGAGTGTCTTATTTAAACAAGTGCATTAATACCTCCTAGTGATTTGCCTCGCAGCCGAAACTGCTGTCAGAGATGGCATGGTGATGCAATGGGTAGTGTTGCTGACTCACAGCTCCAGGGTGTGCAGTGAGATTAAAGTTACAATGGATGGAAAAGCAGACTTTACTGTCCAGAAATACATTATTGCTGTGCGAGGATGTGAGGCATCAGGCAATTTGTGAAGGATGGTCAGTTTTGAATGCTTTAAGGAGTATAACCTCAGACTTATTTATTTTTTATTCTGCATTCAATTTTGTCCATCCATTTTTTTTTTTATTATGTTTGAATAAATATAAAAGACATAACCAGGACACAAGACTGACACAATGAAAAACAACATTAAGTAATGGAACTCTTGTAGGGTCCCTGCTACTGTAATCAGCATAAAGCAACATAAGGCAAGTTGTCCATTTGTATGATTTCACCCTCTTCTCTACGTACATACAATATTTTACATTTGATTGTGACAGCTTATTGAATAATACTCGAATAAAAAAAAAAACTTTCTTAAAATGAATGGGTTTTATGGGCCTTTTTATGGCTCCGCATAGGTTTTTATGTATTAGGGCAACTTTCACTTGAAATAATTTGCTTTAAATCATTGCAATGTTCTGTCCTTATCCTTGGAGACATTTATCTATCATGGCACTTCTTGAAGCATCACTGTTAACAGAGAAATGAAAAATCTTTCATTTGCCCACAAATGGCCACCTATGACCAGGTTAACCTTCTCCTTTTGTTCTGCTTAAACTGAACAATATTGTGTATGAACCAACAGAGATGGCTGATAACAGCTAGGCCACACCGACATGTCAAACTTTGCAGTGCTCAGATCAACTCATGAGAAGTTAATCAAGCTTATCGATTGTCATTTTCCTCTGCACTTTCTCTGAGAGTGGGAAGCTGCTTAATCAGTTTAAATGCCTCTCTGATGGATACAGTAGTAGTGCCATTCTCCACTATCTTCCAGCTGCTTCCATTTGTGCCAATCAGACTCATAATGCAGATACTCCACAACACATAATATAGTACTTTTTTTCATTTGTTACTCTTCGGTAAATTCTTTGGGGACAGTGGTGGCTTTGATGGTTGAGGCATTGAGTTGCTGGTTGGAAGATTGGCAGGTTTGAGCCCTGCCATTTCTGCATCACCAATGTTTAGTCCATGGGCAAGATCCTTAACCCTATGCCCCATACAATCAAGGAACAGGATGCAGTCCCAGTCCTAAGGCTGGTTAAAAAAATGGGAGGAAGGGAGTCTGGAGTAAAACCTGTGGCAGACCTGATCTGATGTGGGGACACCTAATATAAAAGGGACAAAGGATTAGGGAAAATCCAATAAATGCTTTATTCTGTCCAACTATCTGCATGGTTTGAACCTGGACTTTGAAAAAAAACCTGGGCTTTGGAGCTCCAAGACTATAATTTAACCAATCAAACCAATGTGCTACACTAGAGGAGCTCAGTCCATCACAGGAAATCAGACATTTACTTACGCCCAGACTCAAATTTATATATTTAGGCATACCAGTGATCGTGTTTCTGTAAAGTTGAAGGAAACCCCATCCATCCATCTAGGAACCTCTGTAGTCCAACCTCTGTAGTTACCATTTTTTTACAAAATGGTTGGACCTCCAGTCAACATTCACACACAATTTGTGAAGCCTAATTAGCATAATCTTTATGTCTTTGGACTGTACTAAACCAACCAAAGGGAGACCATGCAATTTCCTTGCACACGGACCCCGAGGCAGGACTTGACCCAGACCCTGGAGGTGTAAGGCCACAGCGCTAACCACTACGCCACGATGCCGCCAGAAGGAAGCTAAACCTAGGTTAAGTCTATACGGATGCAGGGAGAATGTGAAAAAGTTAAATTCTGTCATCATACTACTCTCTATTTTGATAACCGAATATCCAATATTGTGCTTTATTTCGTCAGGGCAGACAAGCACCATATGTGTAGAAGTGTGATATTTATTAAGACCTGGAACATATTAATGCATTCTGGTATGGTCTTTGTTCCATGCAGAGACACTTGCTGTGTTGTCAGATAAAGGGCTCTGGTCAAAATGATGAAGGCCTTTAATATCACAAATGCACAGGAGTGCAATGAAATGAGAATTATTTTTGTACCCTGTTTTAAATGTGTTTCAAATGCTTAGAGGTCTAGTAGTGGTTTATAATCATGCAAAATCTACCAGCTGATCAGAACTTTTCTGTTTTTCAATGCTTTACGTATATTATCTTCTTCTTTACTTAATTCTAGGAAAATTTTCTCTCCATTATTGCTGACTCACTCGCTGGGCGGTTAAGAAGTTATTTAAAAAAAAAAAAAAAGATAATAATGGCACGTCTTAAGCTGTAAAAATTACACACACAGACCTTGGAAATCAATTAAAAATGAGCTGAGGTTTGCATGAAGAAAAGTTATGAAGGTTATGGCTAGAGTAAGGGCCGGGATAGCCTTCATTGTTTGCGACTTATGAAATCATATTCATGCAAAATCCTGTTTCCATAAACATGAGAAAAGGTCGCTAAATGATTCAAAACAAAAGCTGGTGACCAAAAGAAAAGGAAAAAAAAAAAAGTCATTCGATTCTGGGAAGCTTTATGGGGAACAAGATTCTTCTTGGTTTGGAACTGTGACTTATCTGTAATTAGAGTGTATTACACCTCTGAACAGGATAGCTCACAGTGTTCAGAAGAAAAATCTGGAACAGAGACAAGTGATCGTGATAACAAGGGACTAGAAGCTAAAACTTAAAGAGGTACAAAAGAATAAGAGTGAACCATTCATCAACAGATTATCATCATTTCTATAGTAACGACTCATTCGCATAGACTTGAGTGTACAGGTAAAACTGACAACAACCAGCAATGTAAGACAAAGCCAGACAGAAGTGTTATACAACAGGTGTTATTTATAGCCATGCTCATTAACCAAAAAGGCTCAGGTGCAAGCAATCATGTGAATTAATGTGGTGTAGTCCAGTGGCTGATGAGGCTTGTATTTTTGTTCCTGTTTGGCACTGCCATGATAATTAACATATATTCCAGTCTCTTCAGAGGCGTGGGTTCGAATCACACTGCTGCCAGGGAGGACTTTAATGGGGTAGTGGTGGCTGAAACGGGTAATGCTGTGGGTTACTCGGCTACTGACTGGAGGGTCAGGGGTTCCATCCCTAGAGCCAGCAAGTTGGACGTTTGAGCAAGGCCTCCTCCAGGGGCGCGGTATCCTGGCTGACCCTGTGCTCTGACCCTGAGCTTTCTGACTGAGATATGAAAAAAATGATAATTTCCCTGCGCAATAATAAACTGAATCTTAATAAATGCAATATACTGTAACACTCATGGTTTTGCTGTTGTACTGAATATCAGCACCTGATTTATTTAGTACAACAGCACAAGTATGATCTTTATGTATATTACGGCATTTAGCAGACGCCCTTATCCAGAGTGACTTACATTTGTATCTCATTATAAATCTGAGCAGTTGAGGGTTAAGGGCCTTGCTTAGGGGCCCAATAGTGTTAACTTGGTGGTCCATGAGGTTTGAACCTGGGACCTTCAAACCATAGTCCAATGCTCCACCAACCGCTCCATATCTGCAACTAACTAACTATGACTGGTGGAGCTGGAAACCGACGTTCAGTGGAATTAACATGTAGCCATGTACAACGTAGCCAAAAGGTGAGGAGAATAAACCATGGAGGTGGTGGACAGTCCTTACATTTTGCAAGATTCTCTTTATGTCTAGATTCTACTCCCAAATAATGTAAAATGGAAAGCTAGTGTGCTATGTACAGTAGGGTGTACAATCCCTTGTTCCACACATAAAGTGATGTGCATGTTCAGTTAACAGTTATTAGGACTCCTGTGAAGCAACAGAGTTTAGTTAAATGTCCGAATAGTGTCATGCTCTGTATTAGGGGTACTGGATTAAAATTTTTTAAAAGGTCTGGTCAATAAAGTTTTTCTTCGAGCCGAAGTCCGAATTTCATGTTTGTGTAAGGATTCAGATATCTATACTGTATATGCAGTTATTGTAAGTCTATAAAAAATGAGCAATTTAAAATTTCAATTCTTTAATCAATTCAATTCAATTTTATTTGTATAGCGCTTTAACAATTGTCATTGTCGCAAAGCAACTTTACACAATCAAAAGAATTATGGAAGTTTGTATAAAATGTGAATGTGAATGTGAATGAATCAAAATGGTCAGATGAAGGCGACGGTGGCAAGGAAAAACTCCCTGAGATGGCAATAGGAAGAAACCTTGAGAGGAACCTGCACACTCTGTCTATACTCTGTAAACTATAGTATTGCACTGTTTGGCTCTGTTGAAGAATGCATTTAACCACGCCCCCCTCATGGGAAAAAGCACTAGATTACGGTATATTAATTATTCTTATTTATCAGAAAAAAATAGGGTGTGGATAGAACTGTCATTCTTTCCGGATCTGAACCGCAGTCCATTATTTAGTGATGCTTGCTCTATATCAACACTCATGGAATTCCAGTCAAATTGCTTGAACTGGTGTATAAACAGAAATAAAACGCTTACAAGGACAAACGACTTAACTGAAAACTATTCAGTAATCTACTTCGGTTGTTCAGCCTTCACCAGCAGCAAAAACACTTATCTAAAAGATGACACACACACACACACACACACACACACACACACACTGAGCATGAAAAAGACAAACTGTACTCCCAGACCTGCAAGGTGGGCATCAAAATGGAAGTGATTTGGGTTCCTGTGCTGACTTTTCATTAAGGAGAATCAAAAAGGAAATCAGAACAGTATTTCTTTTCATTATTATTATTATTATTATTATTATTATTATTATTATTATTATTATATATTTTTTATCTTAAGAAGAAGCACCTTCTCAGCACATTCTCAGTTTTCACTCCTCCACCTCCTCTATCCTTTTCCTGTTCCTCCTCTCTCAGCTCTAATATGCACATGTAGACACGATGTTTCGGTATCAGTCAATACACCAAGAATATTTATGTCTCCAGTTATAATTCGCTGTGTTTTTTTTTTACCCGTATGAGCAAGGGTCACAACTCAGACCTCAGACTTGCTCAAAGTATGACTGATGATTTTTTTGAGAATCAATCATGAGGCAAAAGGAGAGAGGGCGGAGAGCAAGAGAGACAGAGTGAGAGAGAGAGACAGAGAGAGAGAGAAAGAGAGAGAGAGAGAGAGAGTGATGCACTCTGTCTTTCTGCTGACTCTCCAAGAGTAGCTCAGGCGAGGGAGGCTGCAAACATACTGGTGTTGATAACTCTTCCACCTGTGTGTGTGTGTGTGTGTGTGTGTGAACGTGCAGAGGTGGATGTCTGTAAATAGAAACATCATCTCTCCTGAGCCACTTCTGCTGACTCGTTTGTTTCACCCCTGCAGTGCTGCATACACACTCAGCACAGGCAGTCATTAACACTAATTAACACACCGTCAGGTCAGATTACAGTTTTTCTGTAACTGTATATACACATTAGACTGTTAACAAGAAACCTTTTAATTATTAACATTATTATTTCATGATTTCATTTCAAATTCGTTAATCGATCAGAATTGTATAATGCATTGCACTTCCTTATCTGTTTTACTTTATCAGGCTGCTGTGTTAAATTCGGAGTTACGATTCATGAGATAAAAGTGGAAGAGCTTAAATCCTGGACGGTTCAAGGTCAAAAATGCATCCGCTCTTCTTTTTCTTATTTTCTTCTATCCTGTTCTTGGCTGACAGCAGTGGAACCCGATGTGGCCTTCTCGTGTTATAGCCTCAAGGTTCGGTGCGTTGTGTGTTCGGAGATGCTTTTCTCGCTGATTTTGTTTATTTATTTGTTTGTTTTAACCGCTCCGTATAAACTCCAGAGACTGTTACAGGTGAAAGATCAACAGTTTTTAAAATGCACAAACTATCTGGCACCAACAGTCATACCATGGTGCCAAGAAGTGGTGGGCAAAGAACACAAATCCAGTACTGGAGTCAAAGTAAAAGATAGTCTAGGTAAAATATTACTAAAGTAAAAGTAGGAAGTCCTGCCTTATCATTTGTACTGGAGTAAAAGTCCAAAAGTAATTATCTTTAAATTTACTTAAGTACCAAATCTATTGAGCTTGTATTAGCCATTAAGTCATAATAAGAGTTGCTACAAGTGTTTCCCACCCAGTGCCCAAACCCCAGTCACTGGATACGGTGCCAGTCTCAAGCCCGGATAAAATGGGGCCGTTGCGTCAGGAAGGGCATCCGGATTAAAACCTGTGCCAAGTTGTTTGGGGATTGGATGGATTGGATTGATGCCATTATGTAACGCAATGCCATGCACCAATGTTGTGAAGTACTGTACAGTACAGGGAGTGCAGAATTATTAGGCAAATGAGTATTTTGTCCACATCATCCTCTTTATGCATGTTGTCCTACTCCAA
>JAQMYJ010000014.1:20003514-20014752 GCA_030014305.1 Clarias laeviceps | reverse complement strand
AGAACATGGTTGTTGTTCAATAATAAAATTATTCCTCAAAAATACAACTTGCCTAATAATTCTGCACTCCCTGTATAAAGTACAGATATTTGCTGTATGACGTAGTAGAAATTACATATACAGTACATGAAAACTTAAGTATGGTATCAAAGTAAAGGTGCTTAGTTACCCTCCACCTCGAGTGCCATGTCATTGAAATTATGTTTTGTCTACCATTCTGATGTTTGTTGTGATTGCTGACCGAGGCTTGTGAGCTGTATTTGCATGATTGTACTTTTTTTTAATATCATGCTGCTGCCATATTGATTGGCTGATTAGGGAATTGCATGATGAAGTGGTCAGTGTGTGTAAAAATTCAGAATTTGGAAATAACTGCTCAGTTTCTGATTTGAGAACAAAACCTTATGTTTTTTTTTTTTTTTTTTTTTGCTACAGTACATATTTCATCATATTTAAGATGACCAAGAACAAATGTTCAGTGAAATTTTACTTGATTTAGAGACTGTCGCTCTTAACAAATCAATATTTTATTAGACGATTTATGCCACTGATAACTTCTCGATCATAACTTAGGCATTACATTTTAGAATATGTATCATATTTAAAATTAAAGAAAGACTGATTTTACAGGTAGACTCAATGCGTATGGTACAGTACGCCTATAGAAAATGAGAGTCAAGATGGACTTTATTATAGGAGTTTGCTGGATTTAATGGACTCCGATTTACAACTTTAGCGTTCCGAACCCATAATGGTGGTCATATATCTTGCTTTAGAGGTAGAAATACCCAGTTAATTTCCACTGTGCACATTAAAGGCAATGCCAGGCCATTTATCTGACACTATGTTATTAAATATTGATGCAAAAAAGACACATGACTGGTGTTAGTGCCGTCCTGTCTGATTTATATTTTCTTAGTGTCCCAATCATGAACATATTGTTTGTTTGTGTCACATGTACAGCATGTTCTTGTCCCTTGTTCTCTCTCTCGGTTTGTCTCCTCTCACCTCTGATTCCTCTTCTGACACCTAAAATAGATTGGTCAGGATTGGATAATCTGTCTTCTGCAAGCTCTTTTTTAACTATCTGATTTATAGCTAATTTAATTGTTATTGCTTTGTTAATTATTATTATTATTATTATTATTATTATTGCATATCCCAGTTAGGAAGCTGGAGTCAGAGTACAATAATATATATGTATAATAATATGTTATTAATAATATGTCTGCACCCCTGCAGCAGACAGGGTTAAGTCAGTCTTAACTGACTGAGCCACCACTGGCCCCTAGTAGGCTTAAATAGGCTACTTACTGTAGGTCTTTACTTGCTATAATTGAATCTTTAAGCAAATGGACTCAATTCTCCATCAATATAAGGCTAATTTGGACAATTAAGTTTATGTTTAAATGACCCACAATGCACTTTTAAGGCATACTGTACATTAACAGAGCTGATCCATGGGGCATTAAAAACATTCATGTCAAAAAAACACTTTGGTTTTGGTTTCCCCTGTGTGCCACCAGGGCAGCTCTTGTCCCTTGGTGCGTGGACTCCACAAGACCTCTGGAGTGGGCTGTGGTGACTGGCACCAGGAAATTGGCAGCAGGTCCTTTGGGTGCTGTGGGTTGTGGCATGGCACCAGCATGGATCAGTCTGGTGCCTTTCATGGTTGCTTAATCAGATTTGGATTTTGAAGGTTTGAAGACCGGGTTGGCGATCTTGGGCTTTTTTTCCTGCTGGACCCTTTGCGCAGTTGGCTGTGGTGCACTGGGTGTTCTGTTCCCTTTCTATCATGGCCTGTCTTTAAAGTGATTTGGTCTGCATTGGCTTTCCTGTAGGTGAGCCTTGAGTTGACCATGTTCATGTCTCCATGGTGTATAAGTATAGTGACTTTGGTAAAATTTGGTTGCTTCAAAGCTAAAAAAATAGCTACAGTAATACATCCGACTGTAAGGGTGGAAATGTTGTTTGGTGGTAAAACCATGAAGAATAATGTCTGTAAATAGAACCATGGACTCGTTGTCAAGTACTTGAGAGAGTTGGAGATGTTGTAAGAAAGAAATATGTACACAGTCATTGGAAAAATGTGTAAGGTCAGCCAAGGCCTATATAAAAACCCAGAAAGACTAAAGGAAGAGGAAACGATCGTGTCTGAAGCAATAAAGTAAAAATAGTCTAAAGAAAAAAAATGCTTCCCTTTCTTCCTAGAGTATATATATAAAAACACAAAACACACCCCCCCCCCCCCCCCCCCAAAAAAAAAAAAAAGGAGGACAGATTCATCTCAAGTCAATGGCATGTTGGAGACAATAATATGTTTTTCAGTTTTCAGTTTTTTGTACTCATTTACTTTCTCTGGTCTGAACGGTTTAAGAGATCTAAATAAATAAGTTCCAATTTAAAACGGATGCCAAACATTTCCCTTCTGTGCACTTGTCACACTTCCCAGCATAATAATGCAGCTTTTGTGTGTCATCTTTTCTTCCCAGTTCACTATGTGCCTTTGTTATGTGTTTGGTTCCTGATATTTCATTGGTTTTGTGTGCATATTTAGTCATTTTCTATTTCACCAGTGTCTAGCTTTTAGATAATAATGCTATGTATATATTTGAACAGTCAAAATTGTTTGATTTATAAAAATGTGATTTTTCTTTTCTTTTTGTTTTTTCCAAAACACTGTAACTCCACCTCCCACAGCTTTATCACAATGGAGAAGGCAGCCTGCCGTTGTGATTGTGGGTATTCGATTTAGTACCATAATATGTTGGTAGAGTTTTAGGACAAAAAAGTATCAAACTCATTTGTTTGCGATTTTATAGTCAAAGAGAAAGCAGAAGAAACAAATTAGATCGAGGGGGGAAAAGTGTTGAGGTTTATTGCGCACCAAAAAACCTTTTGAATTACAAAAGGTGACCACAACCGCAACATTCTCCAAAAAGACTTTGAACACACAAAACTGCTTGCACACAACCTTGTGTGTCGTAAAATAATTATTTGACAAATTGAGTAAAAGTGCAAAAATGGTGCTTATCCTGTTCTGCTGTCAAATTGTTAATTTGTAGCGTAATATTCCTGGTTATGAGTCCAAAGGCCCAGTTTCGATTTCCTCTCAATGCCTAAACCTCAGCCACTGGATATAATTCTTGTTATCTTTTATGGGTCATTTCATATATAAAGTGTCCTGGTTTCCAGCATTACAATATCTTGTCAGAAGAGAAGCTTCATCTGTTCAGAGTCTGGTGAAAAGTGTTAACATGAAGTGTCACAACAAAACAGAATCACATTTGAATATTTTCTAGCCAATTACTTAGCACTAATTTTTATGCAATTTAAAGTAAACTGCTGTCAATATTCATCCATGCGAGCAAGGAAAAAGTTTTAGTCATCTTAACATTAAGCTACCTAAACCTGCTTATTTTTAAGTTATAGACTGTTTGGTTAAAGCAATAGAAGCAATAGCAGAGAAAGATTCAGGTAACAGGGTCGCAAGCTGTGTATCATTTTCCTTCTCCATTTCAGTTCATCTTATCGATTTGTGTCTGAGATATTGCGATACGACTCCTGGTGCCTTCTCATCCTCTGCTTTCACACTCCACACACCTGAAAATAACTTGAAAAAACGTAATTAACTCTGCACCGCACATTTGTGAAAGAAGCGGGTGAGAGTCTCGTATTTTCACGTCACAACCACCATTATTTCTCAGCACGCACACCTTGGAAAACGTCAAAACCCATTCCAGACGCCATCATGAACTGTCCGTCTCGGCAGGAAAACCTTCACTTTCCCCGGCAGGATTTTGATTACATGAATAAACCCGCTATTACCAATCCGTTTGACTATTTCACTTTGTGCTCATCAAACCAAGCCTGAGCATGACTTCCTGTAATGGCACGAGTTGCCTTGAGCTTCCATCATTTCCTGGGGTTCAAGCAGCCAATTAAAGAAGGTGATGCTCACCAGAGCACTGGGCAGGTGCACGTAGGAGCAGATCTTCTGCGCTCCTAAGTCAGAGATGACGTGATCCACGGCTAAGATCAATGACATCGATTAATGGTCTTCACACGTCCGGAAATCTGCAGAACACTGGAGGATTGTGTTCCCACCCACTGAGGATCCTGTCATGTGCTTGTGCGGGAACATTTGCTTACTTCACTTCTTGGTGCATGTAATTATACAGCACAGTGAGCCGAACATTTAATATTTGCATACACATTGCATTTCTGCCCACCTAGAGCCCAATTACTTGACTTAGGTCTTCCGTGCTGTCCTCCTGCCACAGGCTTTACTCTGAAGGTAAGAGAGAAAATAAATATTGAACAAGTGGAATGGTATCACATCTGGAGTTAATTCCACCATTGCACCATTTTAGCTACTTTCAGTAAAACCAGCCACATTGTATGGCTTTATTTGTTTATTTACTGGATTTATTTCTTTCAGAGAGAAATCTGTCCTAACCTAAGCTCAATCAAATAAATACACCTTAGTTCTCAGGGCATACTGTTAATTAATTTATTTTTTATTATGTTTTGAAGTGGTTGAATCTATGATATACACCATGCAGCTAATTGATGCGTATAAAATTATATAAGGAAAATAAAAGACAAATGGCCCTGTTCTAACTGGCTTAGCTTTAATCCCTGGATATATAGTCTGATTCTCAGCCAAAGCTTGTTACAAATTCCCTCGAACATAAACGTCTTCACACAAATACATCAATATTATATGCCCTGGACTAAAAATTTTATTTTTTCAAGAATAAATATGCATGCAAGAGTCTAGGCCATTCTTTATATACATAAAAATATATATAATATATTTACGCATATCAACAGGACATACAGTAATAGATGGTTTGATCAAGTCACATAAAGCCTCCCGAGATTTTCCCCTAGTGGCAGTCAATAGCAGTCGCATGTACATGTTGTTGAGGACATTTTTCTTGTGTTTAGTCACTTCCTGTTTGGGATGTTGCTCTATACAGTATATAAGCATAGTGGGTAGCTTGGTGGTTAAAGTGTAGATCAGGAGGTCCTGACTCTAACATCCTGCCACTGTTGGACCCTCGAGCAAGCTCCTTCACCCCCAAGAGCTCATATACATTTGGTTGGTGAGCAGGCAACCTGACCCCATAAGTAACTGCCACAGAAATGATGGAGATCTTTCCACGGTGGGGTGTAACTGTCGCCTGATGTGCCATTACATTTTATGCGCTTTAGGATGATGCAATACTATTGTTAATGCTATCTTAATTCATAGCCCTTTGGCTAGTAGTTTTTTGTTTTATTTTGTTTTATAAATGTCAATCTACATCTGCATCCTTGCTTCCTAACGTTCATAAAATAACACTTAACCACAATTATTTAATGCAAAAGAAGACTCCAGTTGAGTATGCCATCATCCAGGTCTATTTGCTTTCCCTAGATGTGCTCAATAAGGCTTACAGACATCCTAGCCACATATAGTAGAAAAGAATTTCCCCAATGGGTTCCTGCTTAAGAGTCGTTCCTACTGGGAGAGCCTGGAGGATCTAAACCCAGGGAAGAGGAAATATCTCTGCTGTCTAGACTGCTCTCTTACTTCTTCCACATGAGCTCAGAGATTGCTACAGTTGCTTGGTGTCTGTTATGGACAGGGGAAATTTCCCTCCCACTCAGATTGCGTGACCAATTTTGTTCTAAGACTCATGACCACAAATGGTTCTACCCTTGTATAGATTTCTGTTGCGCCACTTGAGACCCATGATGCGATCTTAAACCCTACACTGATAAACCACCACATTAAAATCACCTGGATAATATTGTATACTGTAGGTCCTCTTTGTGTTGGCAAACCAGTTCTTAGTCATGGACTCTATAAGAGCACTAAAGGTCTGCTGTATCATCTGGCACCAAGACACTTCCTGTGGGTTCATGCGAAGTCATTTTCCCAGGGAAAGATTCTTATGTGCATATAAGACTATTTACTTAAATATACAGATTTTCTTTTTTAATTTATGTCTTCTGGTGGTGCTCGATGTCGACACAGATTTACGTTTTTAACGCAGATATGTTGTTTTGGACATATTCACGAATCAAGACATTCACATAGTTAAGACTATCAGATGTAATTAAATAAATTTTAATACAATTTAAACTGAGGCATTGCCATATCTTTCATTGTTTTCTCCCTGTCAAGACATTACCATGTCAATCTGTGAAGCACAACACATTTATTTAAATTCAAAAAATGGTGCTTGCAGGATTTAGCGGCACTTTGCAAGAGAAAATTGCGGCCTCCTGCTAAAAAAGAAATGTGCATTCGTAATGGCCACATCTGTAGATAGATAGATGGATGGATGGATGGATGGATGGATGGATGAGTACTTTATTAATCCTAAAGAGAAATTGTATCGTTACAGCAGCCAGTTCAAATAATATACAACATTTATGCAGCAAACAAGAATTGCAATAGAATAAAAAAGTTACAATTAAGGTGAATTAAGGAACACTGTTAAAAGTTTAAGGTGCATTAAAGATGTAGGAAAATGCAATCAAATAATATATTAATAGCAGGTCATTTAAGTGCTGTAAGTTATGAGGTGGGGCCTCCATGGATCAGACTTCTTTGTCCAGCACATCCTACAGATGCTTGTTTGGAATGAGGTCTGGGAATTTGCAGGCTAAAACCTTCCTGAAAAAGTTTTGCATTGTGGCCGGGCACATTATGCTGATGAAAGAGGCCACAGCCATCAGGGAATGCTGTTGCCATGGAACTGTGTACTTGGTCTACGTCAGTAATTTAATAGGTAGTACTTGTCAAAGTAACATTCACATGAATGCTGTGACCCAAGGATTTCCAGCAGAACCTTGCCCAGAGCATCATACTGCCTCTGCAAGCTCGGGCTTGGGGTCAGCATGGGCACTCTGACCACGCTGCAGCTATGCAGCACCGTATGTAGCAAGCTCTGATGCACTGTGTGTTCTCACACCTTTTTCTCATAGTCAGGATTAACCTCGTCAGCAGTTTGTGCTACAGTAGCTCTTTTTTAGGCATTATACTGTACGAGACAGACTACCCTTCACTTTCCACTCATCTCAGTCAGCCTTGGCTGCCCATCACCCTGTCACTAATTCACTTGCTGTCCCTCCTTTAGGTATGTCCAGACCACTGCATACCAGAAACATCCCACAAGAGTCACAGTGTTGGAGATGTTCTGACCCAGTCATCTAGCCATCACAATTTTTCCGCTTGTCGCTCAGTCAATCAGATCGCACATTACAGTTCATGATTCCCAGACATCATCTTCGAGCACTGATGGCTCACTTGCTGCCAAATATATCCCACTACTTGACAAGGGGCACTGTAATTAGATAATTAATGATATTCACTTCATCTGTTGGAGTTTGACTGTTAATGACTGATTGATTGGTGCATGTCTGTATTTTTAAGGATTTTGTGGCATATACTGTATGTTTTAGCATTTCTATCTGTGAGTGTGTGACTTGATGATATTTCAGGCTGTAGAATGTACCGTATGTGATAATGCAAAAATAATAGCATCACACCCCACTGTGTTCCTCAGTTCTCTGGAGTATAAGAACTGCAAAGCTCCTCTCTCCTTATTCTCTCTTTCTCTTTCTTGACCATTTCTCTTTTCACTACATGTCTCTTTCACACCTTCTACTCTTGGTTCCTGAGCCGCTGAGTTACTTTATCTTCATTCTGTTTTTATTTATTTAATTTGTTTCCTTGAGCAAATCTACAATGAGCTGCCATAATTATGTCTTGTTTCAATGACCTACATATAGTGGTACAGCTATATGGAATCATACTTCAGTATTATATCATATACTACTATTTCCTTTATCAAATCCCAACACCCCCCCCCACCACCACCCCCCAAATCCAACCACAGAACTAGAGCACCACCATCTTTCAGGATCGATTTGAACATGATTGATCTGCAGATCAATGAATACAAGGTGAGCAGGTCTAAAAAAGCAAGAAGGGCACACTGCCCATTTTCATTTCCTGTTGTGAAGGTGAGTGTTTACAATTGTGGGCCAAAGCGTTGACCTCTTACCGTCAAGTTTGAGAGTGAGCAATACAAATGAGTTTATGCACAGCTTATGGTCTTTGAAGCACCTCCTTAAACATACTGCACATCCTGAAGAAGGAAACTTGCATGTCAGGGTATTTCTACCTGCACCACATTTTATGCCACAGTGCAACTGAATTCTCTAATCTGATTGGTCAGACGTATTGATGGATTTGCTCTCATAGCAGATGTGACAGCAGCACAGGTGCAAATCACAGGTTGATACGAACATGCTCATTCTAATGCATATAGTGTCCATAGTAACATCTGACATAATAGCTTGTGTGGTTTATGTGCCACATAAACAGATTAAAAAGCTGTGCTTATTTTTGTTTTATTAACTTCCAGTGAAAAAAGAGGCTGATGTATAGACTGAAATTGGAATGAAAAAGGTAAAGCTGCTATAATGGAAGCAATTACAGTACCAGGACACCCTTGATTATTATGGATGTTCCATTGCATTAAATATAACTGAAGCTATATTTGACCCGTCACCTCAAATCTGCTATTATGTCGCATTTTGGCTGACTTTTTGCTGAGACATGGTTGCTGAGATATGGCTGGTATGAGTTTGTTTAGGAGGAGCACCTTGTAAAAATCTGTCAAAATCCTATTTTAAGAATATTAAAATAAGGTTTCATGGAATAGAAAGAAAGAGGGCATCCTCAGCCTCATTCTGGCACCAATATTTCCCTGTATCCTTAAAAATAACCTAAATACAAAATATACATGTATTACATGAAGTAACCAGCTTGGATAAAGTTCATTAAAGTGTGTTTAACCAACAGTTACGATTAAAACTTTCTCAATTCTGTTAAAGGATAAGTATAATAAAGTATTTATGAACTGATTTTTGGCAAAATTGAAAAGTTGATACCTGAGTTTCACCTACTGCACTCTTTCAGCTCTCTATTCGCACTCTATCATAGTGCAAAAGCGTCCCGTTTGACTTAAAACCTGATTTGATATGACTGGGCACATATGTGGATAAAATATTCCACAAGCTGTTCTTTAATAAATACTTTTTAAATAATAAATAAATAAATAAAGTACGCTTGGTAAATACTGTATACATAGATGTACTACAGTATAAGCAGGCTTAGACTTTATGATTATAGGAATGCTACAAGAAAATAAGCAAGTTTGGGATGGTTTTGTAAGTAACAAACTTGGGCTATATGTCATCATTAATGTGGTTGATTGTTTACATGAACTATATGATCAAAAGTGAATGGATTCCTGACCAGTGACACCCTTATGTGCTTTTTAAACACGCCGTTACAGATTTAGTTCTGCATAGCTGTTATGCTGACCAGAGACTGGAACAGAGGTAGCAAAAGTGTATAAATCCTTTATAAAATAGTAGCGAGAGATGCACAACATTACTAAAGGAAAAGTAGAACTCCTCAATTTACATGTCCAAGAATCTGAGAAAAAGTACAAACCTTAAAATTACCCAAGTACCAAAAGTACCGTTTTTGTATTAGATCACTGTAGCCATTAAGTCTCTCTCTCTCTCTCTCTTTCTTTCTCCAAACTGTGAACATGCTGTTTGTGTCGCAAACCATGTCTCCTTCTGATTTCAAACAGATGCTACACAAGTGATGTTAAACGGAGGGAAGACAAATCATGCAATTAATAATCAAATAATAATCACGAGGTGCCACATTGTCAGGATAATACAGTACCACTTCAAATGCTACAGATAACTGAGGTTATGTAACGCAATGCAATGCAAAAATGTAGTGAAGTAGAAAGTACACATATTCCTTGTAGGTGGTAGAGAGGTAAAAGTAGAAAGTATCCACTTATCAAAGACAAAAATACTAAATTTAAGTATAGTAACAACGTAGAAAGGTGGAATAGCCTTTTACTAAGTTCTGGACCATGGCTGTGTGGATTTTTTCATTCCGCCACAAGATCATTAGTGAGGCCAGCACTAATTGCTTGTTTTTTTAATATTTAAAGCAACTAATTTGGCGGATAAAAACACTAGTGTGAGTGTAAATTTTGTGAGAAAGTGTTACAACTAAAATTGTAATATTTATAAGGAACTCCAGACAGTTAATGAACGGTGGTATGGACCAACATTCATTATTCAACCGGCCTGAAACATGTGAAAGATGTCTAATTCAATACTGTGTAATTCTCTGCGTAACTGTTATTTTATGTATTTTACATCTCTCACTCTGAGAATCCAGCTACACTGCCAGATATATATATATTTTTTCAAATAACAAAATTCGTGACAGAAATCCTACTTGAAGCTGTCTTTCTCTATTCCTCATAATCCCACCTGTGCAGACAGACCGAAGTGTCAAATCCCCAATTCCTCCCTCATCCTCTTCATGCATCTTTTCTTCTTTAGATCTCCAAATTTCTTGTTTCATTCTCTCTCTCTTTTTTTTCCCCCTCACCTACAGTTCTGGCTTGTAGTCAAGGGCATTGTGTCACACTCAGTGTGTGTGTGTGTCTGTGTGTGATGAACGATGGGACCAGGCAAAAAGCACAAGGGTCTCTCGGCTTGCAGGGGGCTAAATTACCACCATTGATTGTGCAGCGTTGACACCTCAACAAAAAGGCCTGATCATTCATTGTGGTAAAAGATAATTATCAAGCTGTTTGGGCCTTGTTACAGCCGTGATTGTTTTCTCGCGCGCACTCTTTCCTTCTCATTTATTGTAATCAGGTGGGAAATGCTGTTTCTACACCTTGATTTTTGGTAATTTCAGTCTTTATTGCTGTTGTGTAATGGCTGATGGTGCCATTTTTGAGGTTCAGTTTATGAACTGAGGGGTTTCTGGAGGATGAACATAGTTTAAATGTGATTGAGAAGGTGTTAATAATCCAACTGAGACTGAAAGGTTTTCCGGGGATCAAAACACTGCAGGTGGTGCAGAAACCCACACGTAGAAAAATCCAGCCTTTTATTATTATTATTATTATTATTATTATTATTATTATTATTATATATATATATTAGTAGTAATAGTAGTAGTAATAGGAGTTGTAGGAGTATTATAAATATATTATTATTAGTAGTAGTGGTGGTATTAAAAATTATTATTATTATTATTATTATAAATATATTATTTTTGTAGTATTAGTAGTATTAATAGGAGTTGTAGGAGTAATATAAATATATTATTATTAGTAG
>JAQMYJ010000014.1:19981922-19994892 GCA_030014305.1 Clarias laeviceps | reverse complement strand
ACATGCTTCACAACCGGCAACACAGAAAGATGTTCCCATAGCGTTTTCACGCAGCATCGAGTGTAGCTTTTGAAAGGTAATATAATGTTTTGTTATTTGTTTTTTTATTATTATTATTGCAGCAAGCTACAGAATATGCCTTTGCCTTCAAAATACCTCCTGAACTTTGAGATTTTCTAAATAGGTTCTTTTAAACAATTTGCAGACGAGAAAGAAGTTCAGAGGTGAAGGTGACATGGTCACAGCTCCAAGATTGTTAAAAAGCATTTTTAGAAAGGCATCCCCTAACAAAGACGTATTTAAATTTCATTCAAATATATCTGAACTGTTTGACAGCAAAATGAGAGACCTGTGTTTTTGCAGTTTTGAGGATTATTATTATTATTTTATTTTTATAAAACAAAAGGCAAACTGGTAGGATATTTTGTCCATGTTTTCTTTGAATGACAAAGGGTGTTAAAAAGCACAAATAGCAATATATTATGTCAAAATTGTTTGGGTTATAGTGTGAAATATGTGTAATTTTGCAAAGCATTATAACTCCACCACTGAAAGTTTGTCTCACATTGGATAAATCAGCCTGTAGTTTGTGTTTGTGGTCATTTAAGTATTCAATTCAGTATTAAGTTATATGCTCTGACAAGGGAAATAAATGATAAGTTGTATACAAAATATTTTAATTAAAAAGATTCTTAAAGATCAAGAGAAACATTGAAAAATACCAAAAGTTCAATTTTACTTTTGTACTTGATGTCAACGCCTTATGAGAGTACAAGGATGCACCATTCAAGGTTCATTCACATGTAGCCCACCCTCACAGTTCTCTGGGTTTCAAAATGGTGTCACTTCATTCATACCAATACTAAAAGAAACACACTTTGCATGGGAGTAGAATTGGTGATGGGTCTACTAGATTATTTAATTTGGGATGTGTTCACAATACCTATAAATGGCGAATATGTCTCCAGCTTGGAGCAGAGAGGCCTGGTTAGTTTATTATATAGCTATGTTGCTAATGCGAGCACAAACTCCCATGCAATACATTTTTTAACAGTGGTATCCCTGTACCCAAAAAATGTTGGAGCTCATAACAACCCTTGTTCCAATGCCTTAGTAGTACTTACAGTTATCTGAAGTTCTCACCACCTTTAGTGACCATATTTCTTGACGGAGAAACAAATCCTGTGGCTGTATCCACGTGTATAACCATCCAGCAGATTCCTGTTACAGCAGGAAGTCCTCAAGCACGTCACTGCAGCAAGATTTGAAGCAAACAGAAGTGTATTTGAATAATACCAACTAAAACAATATTTAAGCCCTAAACTAGGGCACTACACATGTATTGTTCCATTGCATATGTAGAGCATCAGTGGTCCCATGAAGTTACAACAGAGGTCTAAAATATCAACATGGAGCAAATATAGGGTGGGTGAAAATTAACAGGGCAATATTTAATAGCTATGGAAAATGTAGCATTACTGGAGCGCCACCCCAAGGTGTACATGTACCACCCCATTTTGCTCTTACTGTGCGTGTACAAGTGCCTTGAGAACGTGTCTGTTTAGACCAGCATTTTCCAGGACGTTTGCTGGGATGTTGCAGACCTCATGAATGGCCTCCAAGAAGTCCAGATCTCACATGTGAATTTTTTACAGGTGCACAGGACAAAGCCTCACACACTGGAGGACTTGGAGCAACAGATTCAGGAAGTTCTCAGCAAGATCCCATGAAACAGTAGTTACACTATAGTATCCCACATAGCTTTGTTAAGTATATAACATGATGTTTGCACAACATCATGTTGTGCAAACATCATGTTATACCCGTACAGTAGTTCATTAATGCTAGGGTTAGTGCAACAGTAACAGAGTGTAAACAGAACGTTTCTTGGCGTCAACATTCTCCAAAAATCCACTGAACACATTTAGTTCACTTCACTGATCATGTTATAGAAAGGGGTATTTTTTTCATGACATGTCATATTTTGTTGTGTAATGGGCTCCTCCATGCCAGATATGTGGAAGTGTAAAGCTTCTAAAAGAAGAATATGGAGCAGTTTGCAAATTAAATGTTTTGTAATAGACAGCATTGTGTGCCAGAGGAAAATAATTTGGCAAAATTAGTTAAAATTCCAAAAATGGCATTTATCGAGTATTGCAATTACACTTTTAATTAGTTATTCAGGCATTTGAATGTCTTTAAATGCTTTCATTTCTTCTTTGTCTTACCACTGTCTTTTACATGTGCTGTATAAATAAAAGTAATTTCCCTCGACTTGTAATCTTAATGGTCATGTAGAGTAATCTTAATCCGGAGTATTTTTTTCCCATAAATCTAACGAAACACAGTGAAGATCTCACCAGCTGACCTTGATATTGCTGTTTACGAGAGTTTCATTTTCATTTTGAAAAACAATGCTCAGTGTGAATTCTTTCACTACAGGCTAAATAATTCCCTCTGTGCAAGTGTGTAAATATGACTCACACACACATCTGCCTTTCAACACACAGTTAGAGGCAGAAGAAGTAAAGCATTGTTTCTTGTCCTTGAGGATGACCACTGTTGTGTACACACACACACACACACACACACACATGCATGTAGAGCAGTGGTATGACCCTGGACCTACTCGTGCATCGCACTTGATCTCATTGTTATTTTGCGTTCGAATGAACACAGACATGCTGTCTGGAAACACAAACACACCTACACATATCGGAGCAAGGGCAAAGTGTGAAGTACACACATGCACATACACGCACACAAATATCAGACTCCTACACATGCTGTGAAATGACTATCAATGTATTATTGCACTCTTAGGCACACGTCCATGAGGATGGTTCTTTAATAAATGAACATAAATAAAGAAATAAAGGTGATGTACTAGATAGGCAATCTATAGCAGTCTAGCCATTAGTTACATGAAGATGATTTGTTTGTATTTTAACCTTGTATGCTTACTTTACTCTATTGACTTAACTTACTTCTCTAATGCAATTACAGTATATAGTCAAAGTAATGCACACACCTGACTGTTAAACTTATGAGAAGTAAACCTTCAAGCAGTTTCCACAATTTCAGAAGTTCACAATTATATACAGTGACTTTAATGTACTGTATATCCTCTAGCATTACAATGTCCCTACACTGGAACTAAAAGGCGCAAACATTTTCCAGCATGGTTTGCCAGGACTGGTATGGAATAACATCAGTGTCCTGCACAGAGCTCACATCAATAAAGGGGGACTAAATCTGTAATTTCATCTTTAAAAATCATATATTGGTCTCTCGTGTCTACAAACTTTTGACCATACTTTTAACTTGCCGTATTTCTGTGCTGATGTTCCAACTAAAAATAATTTGTATATACAGTATTTTTGAGAAGCTCACCTACTGTAACTGTAATTCAATTCTTTCTTACAGCTAAGAATAATAACCTCCATGAGATACTTTTTTAAAACCAAATATTTTAACCTAAAATCAAAGTTCCAGCCGGTACATTTTCTGTTAAAAGATAATCATATACATAAAGGGGACGTATTACACAAAGTAAAATGTTTAGTTGTTTTTCCACATTCAGGTGACTCTCCTGTGTGCAGGTACAAAAAAATAAATACATTTTTAAAAAAGTGAGGATGTATCCTTTTGGTATTTTATCCTCATATAAAAAGATCCCCCGGGTTGTTGCTCAGCTCAGCTCTCAGCTATAGTACAGTATGTGGCATAGACACTGAAACAACATGTTTGGAAGAGGAGTGAAATAAAGGAAGTTTGTGGTGTAAAATAAATGCATTGTTTTATTAAAGAAATAGTAAAATATGACTTTCTTGAACATCTTTAATGTTACCTAAAGTAAACCGACAATGTGAACATTAATAAATTCAACAGAACATGCCTATTATCCACTTTATTTGGAATATTAGTAAAGTTATATGAATCAAAGCACCATGACCAAGGCTGAAGCTGGACAATTTTAACCTTGCCATATATATATTTTGCTTGATTTTATAGCAATAGCATCTTCAGTGTCTTAGCGGTTAGCACTGTCACCTTGCACCTCCAGGGTCCAGGTTCAATTCCTGGCTCGAGTCTGTTTCTTTCTGTGCTTGGTGGGTTTCGTCCCACAGTGCAAACACATGCAGATTAGGCTAAATGGCATTTCCAAAATTGAATGAATGAGCGTGTAAATGTGTGTGTGACCCTGTGATGGATTGTCACCCCAATCCATGAGTGTGTGAGTGAGTGAGCATCTTAAGCTCAGTGATTAGCAATACAAACAAGATTTCTTAGTGATGTTCCTGTGTGTGTGTGTGTGTGTGTGTGTGTGTGTGTGTGTGCAAAAGTGGGAGTGTAAATTTTCACAAATTTTCATTAGATGCAAGAAGAAAGAAAAAAAGTTTTAAAAATTACATATTGGTTCCATGATGTACTGTACAGTAGTACCATGATATTTTTGACAGTACCATGGAACTTATTTGCTGATATGCTACATGCTATGCTACTGTATAGTAAATGGGCATATCATGGTACATGCTTCTCTAGAATGTTGAGTGTACTGTACTATAGTATGGTACACAGTTCTACCATTTACCGCAGTATAGTACTATGGAACATGTACCACGATAATGTCAAAATATGCTATACTGTACATGTGTACATATATTTATATAGTTATCTCTGCAGTGCCATTTTACTAGTTATAGTTAAAAGGTTAAAACACTACTTCAGCAGGAATCTCGTATTGTACAGCCTGTACTATACCATACCAGTAGTATAATATGGTACTTTTGTACACAATAAGTACCATTGTATTCACCAAAGTATACTTTGAAGTATCATACTGTAGTATCCACCTTGATACTTTATAACGTCCTACAGTATATTGCCTGCCGTCGCGATATTGTGGTGTTTTATGATATGTACCATGGTTTACCCTAGATCAAATTCTTATGGGCATTAGGAATTACACCAAGTTACCCCAATTAAACAATCTTTAATGGGAAAAAGGACACCATGGTCACTGAAAAGAGCATTACTAGTTCTATGAAAGAACTACTGTATTTATCTCTCATAATCAATATGTTCTCATTGGTTCTGAATCATCAGAACAAAATGGAAGGACTGTGGGATAGAATAATTCTGAAACTGAGTAAGATTTTTGTTTTCTCATGATGGTAAATAAGTCCACATTAATGCAATATTTTCCATATGCTGCACATTTATAATTCTGGACTAAATAATGAGGTCGGCTTTTAAATAATGCCAAGACTGGATCTATTAAGTGCAGCCTATGCATTTTATAAGTAATGTTTTTTTGTACTGTGGTTGTTTTGCTTTGTTTGTTTCAGGGCCACTTTTGGATTTTTTCTTAAAGCATTTGGCAGCTGTTTGTCTGATGCACAAACTAATTATTATCATTTTTTTTTTTATTAAATGGTGGGGGAAAAAAAGGTTGGGAACTTTCTGGAACCCAACTTCAGTATATAGATAATTAGAGCCAGCTGGAGTACCTTGGACAGCTCTAGCGATACACAATGTGTGTGTGTGTTTTATTATTTTTTTAATTATCCATGGCTCTGGAATGAGCAACACCAAACCATTGCCCAGAACTGCACTACTGAAACTGAGTGAAGTATCTGAAACAGGGATATCCTGACAGCATCTCTCCAACATCAAGCTGTCATTCATGTAGAATCCAAAAGTAAGGATATCAGGATTTCAGGCCTCATAATGGTGCAGCCCAAATCTGTGATTCAGGTTTGAGCTCCAGTTGCATCACTTGGCATCACTGCCACAGAATAAAGTTGGTCGAATTTTAATTGGGAGTGAAAGACTGAAGGATCACCTGTCATGTCCTATCGCTATATGACCTGCTGTCATTATCAAAGCAAGTTATCTGAAAAGACGACCATAACAAGGCCAAAATTTATGGTTATGCTGTATGGTTTACAACAACCATCAGAAGATGTATTAACCCCCCCGCGCCACCCATCCCCCCCCCCCCCCCGAACTTTTTTGGGACTGATATCCCATTAATATCGAAAATTTGAACACCATTTCATCAACCTTGTATTAGAGATAGTTTCATTATTTTTCACACCAGACAGCATAGAAAAAAAAAAGTAGATATTATGGCTTACAAAAACATGTGGAAACAGTTTGATATGGTGAAGGTGAAGATACTACACCAATCAGCCATAACATTAATTCGATTAACATTAGGTTTTGGGTTTCACTAGATTCCGCCAGGGTGGCTCTGGCCCTCGGGGTGTGACTGTGCAAGGCCTCTGGGCATGTGCTGTGGTGTCTTATACCAGGACATTGGCAGCAAATCCTTTGGGTGCCATGGGTTGCAGGGTGGGCCTCCATGAATCTGATTTGTTTGTCTGGGGCATCCTTTGGGTGCTCAGTCGATTTGGGATCTGGGCTCTTTGCCTTCTGTTCCCTGTGGGCATGTGTGAGCCTAAATCAAACATTATAGCATAAATTTTAGCTTTATTGTATTTTCTTTCCATGGCCTATGTTTATTTATTATCTCTCTCTCTCTCAGAGTAATCTCTGTCTTTTTGCACATCAGTGAATATGTGTTTTCATTTTCTACCGTAAGTAAGGATATGTATCTTCCACAGTCAGACTATAAACAGCACCCGAAAATGGGCAGAGTGGGAATTTTAAACGGGTTCCACTCAAATTAAAGGGTTCAGTTCAAATCATTTATTGCTGCTAACTACTTAATGGTGAAACCACAGGATAATGATGACATTTTTATTTTTTTTTTTTGCTTGAGCCCAGTCCCACTTATTTAGGGGCTAATTTAATGCTTGTCGTAAGGGGGAAAAAATGTCCAAAGGAACCCAAAATCCCTCTTTAATCATCCCTCAGGTAAGACATGGAAAACCAATAGGCATTGGGTTCATGCTGAGCGTGAATGGGGAGAAAGAAATGCCTCATGAGAGAGTTAAATAAAGCATGCAGTGGTGGATTCTACAAGTCTTACACATACATTATTCACAAGACTCTCTCTCTCACACACACACACACACACACACACGAACACAACAAGGGCAGCCAGTCTAGCCGGACCATATATTCGTACAACAGCCTAAATGCATGCATCAGTGTGCATCCATACATCACTGCACTGCAGCAGAAAGCACAGAAATCCAACACTGTTCTATCTGCAGAGAGGGTCCAGCCTGATGAATAGAAATGTTCTGGGTGTTCTACATTCTTTCGAAGTTGAAGTGTATTTAGTAGAAACTTAATTATTTTCTTTCCCCAGAGCTACAGTAGCCATATTTCCAGTTAGCAATACTATGGGTAACACGTTTAAATGATACTAACTCAATTTAGCTCAGAAGCACTACAGCAGTCTCACCATAGCTGGAATGCATTTTTACATGGAATGAGGGTTGTGGAATTTGGCTCCGATTACTTAAAGTGTGCTCTCGTCCCTGTTGACAAACTTCACAGTCAGTGTGCAGAGCAGAAAAATGTATAGCAAGCAAGTCCTACGGAAATGTACTGTATTCATACACTGCAAAAAAAATGTAAAATTACATTTTAGCAAGTGAAATATTCTTGATTAATCTATGCATAATTTCTTAGAATAAGTTTACAACAAACCAAATATAAGATTATTAAATGTATTCATTTTTATATTCCATGTTTTACTTATACTGCTGCTGACATACCTACAATATACAGGTATGCCTTATCCTTTCCCCTCTTATACCCCTTTATATTGCACATTCCATATAATTTATACATTTTATATATTCCTCTTTTAATTTTAATTTTAACTGTAAATCTGAAAATGTGTACATTTTACTATTTTTTAAGTGCGTAAGAGAAAATGAATTTTCTTTTGGTAGATAATTTAGCTTCTTTCAAGAAATAAATTCATAAAACTATCAAAATTCACTGCCTATAAACAAGACATTTTTGCTCAATTTTTTTGGAAACTTTGATTAGAATTAAGCTTAATAATCCTTTATTTGGATTGTTTTAATCTTATTTCAAGAAATTGTAGACAATTTAACAATATTCAAGATATTTTCACTTGCTAAGATATTTTTGCAGGGTTTGCACCTCAAATTTGATTTAAGACAGATTTGGAAGAAAAAAAAAATTATCCCTTTAATGCTAAAACAAGACTTCATTGACTGAAAATTAAGATGCTAATCAGCGTCAAATAACATTTTTACACATGACGAGAGAACACCACCACTTGTCAATTGTCTCGAAATCTTGACTATATGTCTGCTTAAAATTACCCTTCCCATGCACAAATACTCACTTATTCTCCAAATTAATTTAATACATGATTAGTTTAAGTTATATTAAAGGGACCCTTTTATGGAAAATTCACTTTTTAGTCATTTTAGACATTCATATATGCGTATACAAGCCAAAAAAGTGTGTAAATAAGTATTTTTGTATTGGCTGAGGTTTTAACAATCTAATTAGATTTTGTCATCATTATGACATCATATAAGAAGAGCCCCTCTCCCAGCTTTTTGATCAGCTCTTGTGTTCTCTGAAGGGGCGTGGCTCAGCAGTACCTCATTTTCATAAACACTGAAATAGCATTTGGAGGAGGGGTTTTGGCCAAAAGTTTTGAGAATGACAAATGTTAATTTTCACAAAGTCTGCTGCTTTAGTGTTTTGAGATCATTTAGTCAGATGTTACTATGGTATACTGAAGAATAATTACAAGAATTCCATAAGTGTCAAGAGCTTTTATTGACAATTAAATTAAGTACATGTCGAGAGTCAATATTTGCAGTGTTGACCCTTTTTGTTTGTGGAGTTTTGTTTGTCCACCCACCTCTTGAGGATTAACCACAAGTTCTCAATGGGATTAAGGTCTGCGGAGTTTCCTGTCCATAGATCCAAAATTTTGATGTTTTGTTCCCCAAACCACTTAGTTATCACTTTTGCCTTATGCCAAATAACTGCAGGCCTCATTTGCCTCAGTTAAGGTTTGTTCATGACTCCACCATAAGAAAGAGACTGGGGGCAAAAATGGTTCGCATGGCAGAGTTCCAAGACGAAAACCGTTGCCTAGCAAAAAAGAACATAAAGTCTCGTCTCAGTTTTGCCAGAAAACATCTTGATGATTCCCAAGACTTTTGGGGAAATACTCGGTGGACTTTGTGTGTTATGCCCATTATGTGTGGCATAAAAGTAACACCACATTTCAGAAAAAGAACATCATACCAACAGTAAAATATGGTGGTGTTAGTGTGATCGTCTGGGGCTGTTTTGCTGCTTCAGAACCTGGAAGACTTTCTGTGATAAATGGAACCATGAATTCTGCTGTGCACCAGAATATCCTGAAGGAGAATATCCGACCTTCTGTTTGTGACCTCACGCTAAAGCGAACTTGGGTTCTGCTGCAGGAAAATCATCCAAAGCACACCAGCAAGTCCACTTCTGAATGGCTGAAGAAAAACAAAATGAAGACTTTGGAGTGGCCTAGTCAAAGTCCTGACCTGAATCCAATTGAGATGCTGTGGCGTGACCTTAAAAAGGCGGTTCATGCTCGAAAACCCTCCAATGTGGCTGAATTACAACAATTGTGCAAAGATGAGTGGGCCAAAATTCCTCCACAGCGCCGTAACAGACTCACTGAAAATGATCGAAAATGCTTGATTTCAGTTGTTTCTGCTAAGGGTGGCCCAACCAGTTATTAGGTTTAGGGGCAAACACTATTTCACGAAGATCTATGTAGTTTTGGATTTTCTTTTCACTTAATAATAAAATCCTTTGTTTAAAAACTGCATGATGTGTTCACTTGTGTTATCTTTGATTTGTTTGATGATCTGAAACATTAAATTGTGACAAACACGCAAAAAAAAAAAAAAAAGAAATCAGTAAATTGACAAAAACTTTTTCACAAACTGTATATCTTGACAAACAAACAAACACATACACACTTTTGGGGAGCTCTGAGACCTGTGCTAAGTTGGTAAATAAAGAGCGAAATATGGGACCTTTAAATTAAACTGGTTGTCATTTTTGTAGCCAAGTGGTCCTCCAGGAAAGCATCACATGGGATTGAGGAACACATTGGCAGTTTGAGTTGCGCAGTAGACTGACTTGTTCTTTTCTGTGCTGTTGCAAGTAGCATGGTCTTGTTAGTTGCATGCTAGTGACACATTGGTATGCTAATGTTTGCAGTGTACAAGTAAACATACTCATTGCCCAGGAAGTAGTTGTGTGATTAGGATGTGCATATGACAGTATCTTCCGTTCCGAAATGAAGACAGATTGTTGGGGAGACGGAGCGAGAGACAATCGCCTGTAAGGAAAAAGGCCAACTGGCCAATTATGGCCCTTTGTGTACAGTATGTGTAAGTATGAATATGTCCATGTTCTTTACAAAAGCATTGATCAGGTCTGTGTGTGTGTGTGTGTGAGAGCTACTGATTTAGCTTTTTCGCTGACCTTTGGTCTGAACTCAGTTGCTTGATGTGAATGTGTGTGTCCTGTTTTAGTGTGAACTCCCCTCCAGACTCTCTGAATTGATTCTTCGCTCTCTCTCAGGTCCTTCGCAGTGCCAGCTGTGCCGCTCAAGCCACAGGAGCTGCAGCATTATGCTGCTTCTCTATTTTAATTAGCCTCCGAGGGTCAAGTCATCACGTTCTCCTCCCCAAACACACAAACACGCACGCACACACACACACAAGCACAAGACACAAACTGCTTTAACTGCAGTTTAATTCAGATTTATTTTTCATAGTCTCCCTGAACCTGAACGGGCAGGATCTCTAAGGGCAAAAGAATGATGAATAAATATAACACCCTCGTCTAGCTGCCCTGATTATGTGAGTGAGTGTGTGAGAGATGTAGTTTCAGAGAAGTGAGGAAGACATGTATGAGCAGTAACATCACCTTTTAATTGCACGTTCACACCTTCCAGTTCGCAGTGTATTTAAAGCATCAGCGTCGGCACCCAGCGCTTCCCGTTTCGCACCCTTCCAGCATTATTCCACATCATTTTGCTTTCCTACACTGTGTGTGAGGTTGAGTGTGTGCATTTGTATGTAAGCAAGCAAGCGGGTCTCCCTTGTTTGATGATACACAGTTAGATCTCCGAGATAAATGAACGAATCAGTGCCATCGACTCATCGCCAAACTATGATTTATGCATCTCCCGGTCCCTAATCTGCTCAGCGCTGCATCTATAAAAAGTCCCAGGCTCCCTCTGTGGAGGCGTAAATCCTTCGGCTTCATGCTTTTTGAGGGCTAGCATTAGATTGGCAGCTGTTCGGTAATCTAAGCATCATTAATCATTAGGCCGCACGTGCACCAAGGGTCCCTGGAAAGGTCCTGTCACACATCACACCTGGAAAGTGCCTGATCTCCGTGGTTACTTGTGTGCACTCGTTCGTTCACCACTGGCTGCCTGAAATCCTCACTGGAGTGCACGTTAGCACTCTGAGCAGATTAAAACATTCCTCTTCCAAGGTGCCCGCTGCCAAGGCGTTCAATGGATCGACGGCAAACAGAGCGACGAGTCAAGAGTCTCGTTCCGGACTATTCAAAGCAGGAGTCGAAGGAAAGAGTTTGGGAGTCAATAGTAAACGAGTCTCGTATCCTCCATCGAAAAATAATAAATCTAAAACTTTTGAGTTGTTTCTATCTAGGGGGAAAGCTTTGACTGAATTTGAAATAAGGCCAGGGTTGCTGTTTGAAAAATGCCTCTGATCACGGCGCAATCATCAGTCGTCCTGGCAGCATTTTACCCCAGAGAAAGTGGAAAATACCAAATTAGCCATAATAGGATTATCCAGGCTAAAACGTAGAACATGAATACCCTCTTGCTAGCAACTGCATTGTTAAACCAAGTCAAATCTCAAGTCAAATTGAACTTTAGTTTCAAACACAGTCATTTTACTTTTGCATTTGGTAAAAGACACTATTTTTTTTCTATCAAAACCACACACACATATAAACAGAACAGTGTCTAGGTATAAACCTAAAATGAAATGAGGAATTTAGGCCAAGTTTTTTTTTTTTTTTGTGCTCATTTAAATGTTTAATAAAGGAGAGGGTAATTAGTCTTCATTTAAAGACAGCCAGTGACTCAGCTGTTTGGACAGCCAGGGGACGTTGAGTCCAGCACCTGGGTGCAGGACAGCGGAGAGTCTTGATGCGTGTCTTCCTTCTACCTTTATGGATGGTGAAATAAACTGAGCCGTGCCAGAGGCTCAAAAGGAAACGTGGCACAGAGTAGGGTTTGACAGGTGTCTTCAGGAAAGGGACTTTTTTTTGCCATTGTAGTAGAACAGTGGTGGCCCAGTGGTTAGCACTATGGCTTTGCACTTTAAGGGTTGAGGGTTTGATTCTTGCCTTGGGGTCTGTGTGCATGGAGTTTGCATGATTTCCCCAGTGCTTGGTGAGTTTCCTTCGAGTACTCTGGTTTCCTCCCACAGTTCAAAGACATTAAGATTTGGCTAACTGGCATTCCAATTGTGTGTCCTGTGCATGTGTGTCTTGCGATTAATTGGCACCCCCTCTTCATGCCCAAAGTTTCCTGGCATAGGTTGCCAGACCCCCTGTGACCCTGTATAGGATAAGCGGTATCGATAATGAATGAATGAATGAATGTAGTAAAACATTGGTGTTTTTAATCTGCTTTTACACAAAGTTAGGAGATGAAGTGGAGCAGTGGAGTAGTGTGCCCATGATTAGCTGCTGCAGTCAACTGGCACAGGGAAACGAACAAGCAGGACAAGAGACCCATAGCTGGTTTGATCTTGAGCCTACTGTGTGTGTTGAGCTATTTGTTATTTTGATGATGTCTATGAGGGGTTTCTCTGGGTTTTCAGGTTGATTTTTTAGGTACACTACCGTTCAAAAGTTTAGGGTGACTTTCTAATTCCATGATGGTTCCTGATTTTTATTTCTTTCTACATTGTAAAGGAATCCTGAAGGCGTCCAAAAAATGCATTAATCT
>JAQMYJ010000014.1:19960411-19970964 GCA_030014305.1 Clarias laeviceps | reverse complement strand
AATCAACTGAATTTACCACAAGTGGACTCCAATTAAGCTGCAGAAACATCTCAAGGATGATCAGGGGAAACGGGATGATCAGGGGAAACAGGATGCGTCTGAGCTCAATTTTGCAAATGCTGTGAAAGCACTTATGTACATGTGCTTTCTCATTTATTTATTTTTTTAAATAAATTTGCAAAAATTTCAAGTAAACTTTTTTTACTTTGTGTAGAATTCTGAGAAAAAAACTGAATTTAATCCATTTTAGAATAAAGCTGTGACATAACAAAATGTGGAAAAAGTGATGCGCTGTGAATACTTTTCCGGATGCACTGTATATAAACAGGTGAGTGGCTTTCCTAATCAAGTCCAATCAGAACACATATTCAATTCAATTTTTCAATTCAATTTCATTTGTATAGCGCTTTTAACAATTGTCATTGTCGCAACGCAGCTTTACACAATCAAAAGAATTATTATTATACATATCTGTACATATCTGACATTTGAGTCCATAATCAAACACAGCTGGACTCAAATCAAGGTGTAGAACCATCTCAAGGATGATCAGAAGAAATGTACGCATTCACCTGAGTTAAATATATGAGTGTCACAGCAAAGGGTCTGAATACTTAGGCCCATGTGATATTTCAACAATTCTGTGTTTTCCTGTTAATATGGCAGGCTGTGTGTACATTAATGAGGGAAAAAAAATGAACTTAAATGATTTTAGGAAATGGCTGCAACATAACAAAAAGCGAAAAATTTAAGGTGGTCTGAATACTTTCCGTAGCCACTGTATATATAAGGTTTTGTCTGTACAGTACGTGGGTCAGAACTTGCTCTTTCAATGACATCTTTACATTTCATATATTAGAGGACCAGAAACTAGTCTTTGCCTGAAGTTAAACCTGCACCATAAGTGAAATCACAATCAAAATGTCAAGTAGAATTGAAGTTATGAGCAGTTTTGTGCCAGATTATAAACTACAAGTTTTGACAGCATCCTGCGCATGCATCAAACTGTGGGCGTGTCTTAAATCGACCGCTGGACAGAATTTAAAAGACTTTTGCAGTACTTGGATATCTGCCTGAAGTTTAACCTCCACCATAAGCGAAATCAAAATGTTGAGTAAAAGCGATGTTATGAACAGTTATGTGCCGGGTTTTAATAATCTACTTTAAAATAAGCTACTTGCTCAATGTAAACAAACACCGGCACCAGTAGATATAAATTAGAAAAGCTAAAGTTAATATTTTACTCGAATTAGTTCATATTTTACCTGCTGAAATAACCGCGCTGAAGTGGTATAAGTGAATTTTAACGCGCTGGACAAAACTTAATCTTTGTGCGATCTACTTTTTGGATTTCTCATCTGTGATTCACTTTCCGATTACTAAACAGGGCGTGTATTTGGCTGACAACGAGAAGTACAACTTAGTGCACACAAGGCATAGTTCATGCATATGGTAAGTACAACTTACAAAATTCTACTTCTTTATATTAATAAGTTAGACAGAGAGTTCTGCCGTACAGTGTGTGTGTGTGTGCGTGTATTCTCTTTTTTTTAAGGGTTGATGTTATTAAAATTGTTAAATGTATATTTAACAAACCAATATATGAAAATAAAGGAAACAGTATAATACTAAGGCCACCATCTGTAAGAAGTTACTGTAATATACTACACATGGGTATCCCTGAAAAGAAAGTCACTGTTTACAAATGCTATAAATCTAAATTACAGTAACTGCTTTGCTATTTAGTTGTAATTTTGATGTGGATGACCCAGCACGCTCCCTCTGCTCCTCTAGCACTGCACAACTGGTTCTGCACAGGAAGGCATCATGCAGACTTGACTCGGTTCTGGCACCTAGGTGGTGGAATGACCTTCCTCTAGATATCCGAACAGCTGAGTTTTTGCCAGGCAGTCTTCAAACAAAGTCTACTGTAAATACCTACCTTTTCCAATTACAACCAAGACAGACAGACTGACTAACTGAACCAGTATTAGGATCTATCTACTGATAAAGACTTCAAAACACTTATATATAGGTCACATGGATGAGGGCATCTGCCACCTGCCATAAATGTAAATGATTTGGCAGCAAATGAATTTTCATAATTTAGCTGAGTATTAAACGTCATGTTGTTTTTAGTGTATGCTTGAATGTTGTTTGTCTCATTTTATATCACTCCCCGCCATCTCTACTGATTCTGCTGCATACTCCGGGAATGATCCTTGTTAGTCCTTGTCACTGCAGGACATAAAGTCTGAGAGCTGATTTGTAAGCTGGCATTACGATGTCACAATTATTAGCTTCTCTTCCAGCTTTCAATTTGTCAGTCACATATTATTGATCAGCAGCGCACGGTGCTGCAGGCTGGGCTGTCCTGTGTTATCAATGTGGTCAATAAGACAGCACACTGATCTACTAATCCCTGCTTGTACAATTACATGGGCATGCAAGGAACCTGCTGTGTCTGTCTGTTGGGGTTTATAATGGATCGAGAGTGATGCCAAAAATTTGGTTCCTACTCTACACTATGGGGTACTAAAGGTACCCTTTAAATCAACTGTAATTGACACTGTACAATAATTAACATTTCTCTTGCAGTATCCCTGAAAGTGATTCCAGTCACAAAGTACTGTACGTCACGTGATGATTTCCATGGTAACAGCTTGTATGGTGGGTGTTCCTCATGAACAAATTAATAAACATAGTATGATCATTGAAATGTTGAAGCTTTCTGAAGGATGCTCATTTAGCATTTTTTTTTTTTTTAGCAAGACTTTTCCTTGTCAGCCCCTTCGAAAACATCAGATGAAGCAGTTTTCTGATGCATGTGAGTCTTTTGGAATGGAGGATGTTTTGGAGACACAAACCTGTTTTGCAGAATGGTAAAACCTTTTAATGGGTCCGTGACACTTGAATGGGTTGGGCTGGACATGATGACACGGAAGGCAGGCTTAGAACAATGCAAACGGGCCCTTGGACACACACACACATTTCTGTACTGCTTATCTCTCCCTCTCTCTCTCTCTCTTTAGTCCCTTTGCCCTTTTTATACTTTCACTGCTCACTGGAGCACAGAACAATTCCAATCATAAACTGCTGCTTGACCGTGCTCCTCATAATTGTAGCCCCAAATCCATGAACCACCTCAAAAACAAAGTGCCAAATACCAAACATTGATCATTGCCATTTTTCATGCAGTGGAGGCCCTGGAGTAGGGTGTGGTCACTCAACAAAGGCTGAAGGTCCACCCAACACATGATACCAGAGATATTATCATGATATTACTCTGTGACTGATTTAGGTGGTCCTCCAACACCTGTTGGATATGTTGATGTGTATGTGATAAGTCAAGATAAATAAGAAGGTGTTTGCCACAGAGTGCAGATTTCACCTACATGACTATTGGCAAGGTTCTGTCCACTGAATCAGATCTGGTGCTTGCTTCCTTTTTAGCAGATGTCAGTTGGTGATATCCAAATAATTAGGCAAAGTCCTACGACAGTCGGACAATCACAAAAATTGTCTCATCATCTTGGATCTTGGGCAGGCCGCAATCACTGCTGTCTTATCAATATGGGGACACCTAGAAGCCTAGATAACCTCCATCTGCACAATCGCACACTTCTTCTTTTTAGAATGAGTCCTACCATGATTCGTGATATATCTGTCCTCGAATGCTGAAGGTGCAAGCTGCATCTAACCAACTGAGCAGTGGGGAAATGAGTAGCAGCAAATTTGAACCATCTGCCTTGGGTACCAGGACTGGACTAGTCACTATCCACAATTACCCCATAGTTTATATTGAGCAAGCTCCAACACCACTTGTGTTTGCACAACTCTCTGTATTTGTACCACCAACCCTGGAGGCTTCTATATAAAATTAGCATGACTGGGTAGAGGTGAAAACACGTTCTGTCTCCAACTTGGAAACCTCTGTGATTTGGATGGGTGAAAGGTCGGCTCTTTTAAGGTTTTTTTTTGGTTGGTATATCTGCTGTACCATGCCTGACTTGCTATGTGACTTTTTAAGGGCTCTTTACACTTTACACTTTAGCTTAATCTGGGTAAAAATACAAGCACTTTTCACTGAGCTCCCTTTTTATCTAGTCAGTTCTTAGGTCAAGAAGATAGTTTCACTCTTGCTTTCCAAATTTGCCTTTTTCCAATTTTTTCTGATGCCTCAAGGGTGCTTTTAACACGAGGCATGATTGCTTCACACTAAGGATGGGAAGTTTGAATAATTTTAGTGACTCAGTTCTTTGGATCTCATTCAACAAAATGAATGAATCTTTTTTGGAGTCATTTAGTTCATTTTGTTCTTTTGATCAGAAATAAAATGAAAATGTTACATTTTCAATAAACAGACCCCCAACACGTCTACTTACACAAATTTTGGCTATAATTCCAGTAATGAAAATATTACAATGCAGCTAAGGACATATGATAAACAGAATGAGCAGCTCACCATCATATCTTCTGCTCCGAATCGTTCGTTCTTTTGAATCTATTGCACTGCATAGCGTCTACGGGAGTCACGTGACAAAAGAACGAACGATTCGGAACAAAAGACTCAAAGGTAACTACTCATGTCTGTTTCCTGTACATAACCTATGGAGGTTTTACGATGCTTTGTACATGCGCGCCCAGTAGAAAATGAACAAATCACTCTCCGAGACGATTCGTTCTTCTGAGTCACGTTAAAGACTCATTCAAAAAGAACAAATCGTTCATGAAAGACATATTACTAGAAGCTAGTGATGGGAAGTTTGAATCATTTTACTGACTCGGTTCTTTGAATCTCGTTCATCAAAATGAACGAATAATTTTTTGAGTCATTTAGTTCATTTCGTTCTTTTGATCAGAAATAAAATAAAATGTTGCGTTTTCAATAAAAAGACCCCCAATACGTCTACATACACAAATTTTGGCTATAGTTCCAGTAATGTAAATATTACAATGCAACTAAGGACATATTATAATAAACAGAATGAGTAGCTCACCATCATATCTTGCAGTTGAAATCGTTCGTTCTTTTGAATCTATTGCACCACATAGCGTCTATGGGAGTCACGTGTCAAAGAAAGGAACGACTCGAGACTTGAACACTCATTGCTGAGATTGGTTCAATACTGTTTCCTGTGTACTGCACTGCATAGCGTCTATGGGATTCACGTGTCAAAAGAACGAACGACTCGAGACTTGAAGACTCATTGCTGAGAATCGTTCAATTGTTTCCTGTATATAACATACGGAGGTTTTGCGATGCTTTGCGCATGCGCGCCCAATAGAAAATGAACGAATCACCCTCCGAGATACTCGTTCATCTGAGTATCAAATGTTAACGAATAGTTCATGAATTTCTACTTCACACCATGCACAGGTACAATTGCTCCATCACCACTTCTGACCAATAAGTTAGTAATAATGTTCTGTACCCAAGGATGGTTGCGTATTTACACACTCTTATACAGTAGATCTGAGACTTAGTCAATTTTACGAGCTGCAAATAATCACTGAAGAAAAGTATATAAAGCAGGAAGGTTAACTTCCATGCTTAATATATGATTTAAACCCTGCCCAAGTACACATTACCATTCTCGAGAACACTTTTTCAAGCAGACATACTGTAAGCATGGTACTCCTTATCTAATGCACTGTACAGAGAGTTCACGTTACAGAAACCTACCAGACTTTGATTCATGCCGGAGTCCGTAGTGTGACTAGTGTTTAGGTCCAAATGCAAGTCATCTAACTTTCTTTTTGAGCTCTTATAGCTTTTAATATATACACGCCTATAGTAAAATGTTTCGAAATGAATGCTCACGGTCAGTGGTAATGAGACTTGACTGGCTAAGTGTTTCAACAGCACCATTTTCACAATAACATGGGGAGGATTGAATGACAAGTTGAACAATGACTTTACATTTTCATATGTATTTTCATAAGAACAGTATGAGTCTATACGACGAATGAATTGCGATATGTGATTTTAAGCAAAGTTAAAAATTTATATTTGACACTGTGGCAGTTTAAGAAAAATATAAAAGTAATGGAAACACTACAATACTAAGATCACTAAAATTTCCAGTTTAATATACTGCTACATTCTGTAATTTGTCACAGTTCAAGAATTTTGTAAATATCCATTACCACTTAATTTCCTCTTTCATTGTAAATGTTTAAGTGTATGATTTAGGTAGTTTCCCATAGCTGACTATAGTATAGCTTGTATAACGATGTCGTCTCCACTGTATGCTTGAATGTTGTGTATTTTATACGGCTCTACACCGTCAACTCTATTGATTTGTTTGTAGATTCAGGGAACGATCCTTGTTCTGCTTCCATGTAGAACATAAAGTCTGAAAGCTGATTTGTAAGCTGGCATTACTACATGACAGATATTAGCTTGTCTTCTAGCTTTCTATTAGTCAGTCACATTTTATTGATCAGCAGCTCACGGTGCTGCAGGCTGGGCTGTTCTGTGTTATCAATGTGGTCAATAAGACAGCACACTGATCCACTGATGCCTGCTTGTACAATAACACGTGCATGCAATGAATAAGCTCCAGCTTTCTGTCACTGCGGGTGTTTGTGTTCATGATGGGTTGGGAGTGAATACATAATCCAAAAATATATATTTCAAATACATCTAGGGTTCTTACAAAGTCATGCTGCTACTTGTTTATTGTAGTTTTTGTAAGATACGTCACTAATCATTATAACAAAGAATTCATAAATTCTGACTAGATAGATATGTTGCTCTGGTTTTAGAAAAATATTTTAATAACGCGCTGTTATTGGAAAATGGTAAATTTTGAATTAATTAAAAGTGTTTAATGTTTTTCGTATTTAATTTTGGAATGCAATCCATATTTATGCTAATAATTAATTTGATTAGGAGTGTGCTGCAAAACATTAAGTGTTGTTTATTATTATTATTATTATTATTATTATAATAACATAATTATGCCATAATTAGCATTTGTGTAACTGTAACATGGTCACTTAATGTTTTACAGCATACTCCTACTCAAAATAATTATTACATGATGATGATGATGATGATGATGATGATGTAAAACATTAAGTGACCATGTTACAGTTACACAAATGCTAATTATGGCATAATTATGTTATAATAATAATAATAATAATAATAATAATAACACTTAATGTTTTGCAGCACACTCCTAATCAAATTAATTATTAGCATAAATATGGATAATAATAAATATGGATTGCATTCCAAAATTAAATATGAAAAACATTGATAATAATATTTTTAATTATTAATAATAATAATAATATGAATATGAATATGAATATTCTGTATTCTGTGAAAGCTACTTGGAATTATTGCTAGGAATTCCTAACTACTTTTAAATTATATTTACATGTAAAATGTGTTCTATGAGGCACTAAAATAAGTATTAAAAAAAAAAATAATAATAATAATAATAATAATAATAATAATAATAATCTTTTCTTATTTCATCCAGCTGATGTAGTTGGTCATTTACTAGATTCTGTTCCTAAATCTTATTGCCTTTTTTCCCTGATAGATCGGTCAGCTGGTGGTATTGATGAGATTAGAGAAGTGGGAGGTTGCCCGTGGAGAGAGACGAGACAGTCTCTCTCTCTCTCTCTCTCTCTCTGCTTTTTCTCACCTGTTCTATCATGCCCAAGGACAATCCTAAAAGAACAAATACAGCCTTTAAATCTTCCTCAGCCAGGAACAGGACAAGTGGTTTTTATTGTGTCTACATCAGACCTACAGTATATGTGAGTGTTTTTATGTAATGATATATTGCAGCTGCGAAATCATAAATCCATGTCGTAGAATAAAGTCCCAGGAGACCGTACTGTCCAAGTTTTAGTTTAGTAGTCAACAAGAAGTGGATTATGGCTGACAGTGGTTCATCTTTTTATCGCAACAATCTGGGTCATGGTCATCATGATTTTTTTTTTTTTACTAGACTGTTTTAAGTTTTACATGTAATCACACTGAACGTGTACCCTGCACACATGGAACAATAGAACTTCTTTGTGATTACTTTATATTTTCTGATTAAGAACATAATGTAAGGAAATGTACTCTATGATGTTGACCTAAAACAAAAAAAAAATCTATTTCCAACATTTCAATAAAATGAAAATAAAATAATTTTATTATAATGGATGGATGTAGTGCTACATACTGTATGGTGATGATTTACTGTTTCTAAAGTGCAGTGAATGCGAACACCCTCCAAATCACTATAATTACACCAATTGTTCAAGTCAAACTGGGACCTTTTTGTGCAGAATAACAGAACACAGTTATGAGAGTGTTTGTTTATTTTTAGACTAATGTGCTTATCCCAGAACTTCAGTGGTGCCTGAATAACATCACGGTAGAAACTCTGGCCTCCCAGGAACTCCTTAAATGGCCCAAACATGTCGAAATGGCTTGGAGCGAGGTCAGGACTGTACGGGGTCATATACTGTACGTGGCAATGACTCTCAGCCGAGTTCCTGTAATGTGCAAGTGGTGTTGGTGAACGATTGTGTGCGCAGTTCACACATATAGATGAGTCTTTTCCAGAAGTTGTCGACGAGTTATCTGTGGATTTTCAAAGATCAGGCGTTCCGCTTGATGATTGTTCACGGGAATGACTGTAGCGGGCTCTGAGTCACCTCGGATTGTCATTCATGGACATACTGTCTGTCTTACTGAGTCTCATCACCGTATTGTGCTTCTCTAAATGTCAATTAGTTTTTGTCTTTCATTCATGAGAAATTTCATCACAAGTCCTGGTTTGACTCGAATGTGCCTCTGGTCTAGATTTTGCCATCTGCTGTATATCTGCAAAGGGTATGAAAGTTGGTAAAACTGCAAAACTGTCCATGACATAGTGAAGTTGTAGTCCTGTTAAAGCTAAAGTGCTGACAGTATTCTTTTGCACAGGTCATGATCGGGGTGTCATTATCATTTGACTGTGATGTTTTGGCCTGATGACAGTAAATGTGGGCCGTCTCTGGGCCGTCACTCATCTGCTGCCTGGGCACTCACACTGCCAGCATGTACAGACATTATCAATCTAAATAAGGAATTTAATTGAGATATTTTGCTTGCAGATTGTCATGCATATGGTTCACTAATTATAAAAAAAAAAAAAATCTCCGAAGCTTCCTAACCATATGTGATTTGATATTAGTTTACACTTTCCTTTTTATACTGCTATCAAAACAGCTTTTCAAGGTCACCCACCTTCAACCCTTTTAATAGTCATTAATGTGATCTAATCCTTATTAGTTTCCTAAGCAGTATGTTGGAACATTTCATTTTGCATTTGTTCAATGCTACAAATATATACAGTGTATATCTGCAGCTGTAGTGGGCGCTGACTAAATGGTAGGTCATCTTTTGATAATTAAATATTATTTCTACCACTATGTCAAAGATGACTGTTGAATTGTGTAAAGCTGCTTTGTGACAATGTCGATATATACATATATATATTCTATACAAATAAAATCGAATTGAATTGAACTCAAATATTTATTCATTTATTATTTTTTTTATTGTACCTGCTGAAAACCCAACAGGAATTTTTGGTTGTCAAAACGTTGTGGTGATGTCCATTTGCCAACGTTACGGACATTTGTGTCAACACTGGTATTAGTTTGTTTTTAAAAGACAGAATTACTTTTGATTAAAAGATGTCAGAACAACATTGATTATATGATGATGGGAGAACGTTGAATAAATGACTGTTAACACAATGTTGCAAAAATGGCTAAAACAATATTATTACATTACTAAAACCGATGGAAAGCGGATGTGATGCAGTTTGAACACTGTGCATATTATAGGATCGTAATTTGCGATGGAAGACGCCTCACAGTAATATTTCTGAAAGAAAATAAAACAGAAAGGTAACATTTACAACACTAAGAATTGTGTGACGTGAGATACACACGCTGCGTGTGGGAAGCTGTTGTCTCCGTCCCAATCGGAATTCTAAACCCTGTTAGAAACTTAAAGGGACCATGGATGTAGTTGGACGTTGTGCACATGGTCCTTGATCAGCACAAACGCTCCAAATAATCGTTAAAAATTTGCATCGAGGGTGTGTTTGAGACACTATTTTTGGATCATTTATTCAACTTTATTTAACATTTTATTAAAGCCATTCTAACTTTCAAAAAACACAAATTTCTTGATGGTGAACGTCATCGCAACATTGTTGCAGCTACTGTATATTGCAAACGTTACGGTCCCTGCTGGGGTTATTATCTAGCAAATTTAGTTATTTTAGAAAATATAAACCAATTAGTATCCTAATTCAAGATACAACTCTAACCAGGTAATTACAAAGGATTCTGTAAGAGCAGACTATACTCCTTAATGAACATGATATTTATCCTGCAAGCTTCTGACCACTAGCTTGTTCCCAATATGAAAATACTGTTAATACCTATTGCTTATGTGATTCTTATGCACAGCTTTAATCTCAACCAGATGCTATGTGATTTTTATATCCGGCAAATTTGCAACAATAAAATATATA
>JAQMYJ010000014.1:19942217-19960311 GCA_030014305.1 Clarias laeviceps | reverse complement strand
AATTTTTTTTTTTTTTTTTTTTAACAGTATACTGTACAGTATCTGTTCATTCAGGATATCATAGTTGCATTTTTACTTGTATTGCTACAAGGAGTCCATCCTTGATCTCTATCATGGGACGAGACATGGGGAAGGTGTCCCAGTCCAAGGCTGCATAGGACTTTTAGTAGATCTATTGACATGGAATCAATATATTTGACGGCAATATCTCCCTGGTGGTGCACATCATTTTATGCTCTCTTCTATTTTGAAGCCTTGCAAAAGGTCAACAAAGCACTTTGCAGAAACGCCCACCCACCCACTAACTCACTCACTCACTCACTCCCACACTGAGACTGATCATTAGTGACATATGAAGGAGATATGGATTAACCACAAGCTTTAAGAACAAAGCTTTTGAGAAGTCTAATAGTCTTGCAGAGATTGTCTATGTATTACACTTCTCAAAACTACACATTGATGATCATTGCTGCTCAGCTGGTGAACTCCATCCATCCATCCATCCATCCATCCATCCATTAGCTATACTGCATAACATGTGCAGGGTTATGAGGGTCCTGAAGACTCTCTCTCAAAAGCAACCAAGGACACAAAACTGGCTACACCCTGGATGGGGTGCCAATCAATTACAGGGTACAAGCACATGGTCACACACCCACTCATAACACTACAGGAAATTTGGAAATGGCGATCTGCATCAGTCTGCAACTCATATCTTTGGTTCTGTGGGAGGAAACTGAAATTCTCTAAGGAATCCCACCAAGCATGGCGAGAACATGCAACCTCTATGCCCACAGATCAGAGGTAAGACTTAAACCCCAACCCTGAAGGTGTGTTATTTTACAACACATTCAGCAATAAATCAAATTCAAAGGGGATTCAGCAATAAATCAAATTCCTTATTAATATGTATGTTTTTCATTTAATTACTTTGGTATCAATTCAGATTATTAATACTCACTAAAAACCTTTTTGTTGATTTTGCTAGCATGCACAGCGGCACTGTTCATCTCCCAACTACTACTGATTATTACAAACAGCTAGCATGTATATCTTGGGCCCTATTCACCACCTCCTGCGTATGCATAATTTTGCATTTGCATTGATTAACCTACAGTATGCGAACGACTTCATACTAAGTTTTGCTTATGCATGAGGCTACATGTACAGTATATATTTCCGCACTCACCCAATGATGCATATGCAAAAACCTTTTGGGTAAAAAGGTGTAAAAAGCAGGTAAACTGACTATGCAGAGCTTGACATACGGTTTATCATAGCACTATTTGAGAGACTACTGAAATTCTTGATTTTGGTGCTCACAAGATACAGAATGTAAAGTAAAAAATAAATTGCATATAGAGAACACAAAGCAATTGAATTGAGATGATGTCATATTTTTAGAGTTTTAGAGCTTTGTGGAGGGAATGTGTTTTTAAGAGCACTCGGTGTAGTTTTATTTGCTTTCTATTCTAGGGCTTTTAGCTACAGGTACATTTCAAATAGAGAATGAAATTGCTTGTTAAAAATTTCATCAAAAAAAGACATTTTTTTAATGTATTGCACAAAGATGGACTTTAGGTTGTAGCCTTTAGGTTGGCTTTCATGCACTAGTCGGGAAAAACGAGTGAACAGCAGGTGACCTAGTAAGTGCATGTAGGCATCAAAAGACAACAGAGAGTTCAGAATTCATTCATTTTTTTCCCCATAAATTTCACTCAGTAGGCAAAGCCTGCCTATCAGGTCACCAAAATGCCCAACCCTCCCCCCCCCCATCCCCCCCACCCCCCCATTCAATCTACTGTATATAAGAAAAGCCCATATGAGTCACTTGGTAAGCAAGACATATTGTTCATATAATTTTGTACAGTTTCTTCAGTTTTTGTACAACTAGAATATTCCCGGAAACTAATTCTACAATAGGTAGAATCCCTACAATACTTTGTGCCGGAAAAGTTCCATTTCAGAAGGGTCAAATTATTGTCTTGCATGAAGTAAAGAAAACAGCAAAGGAAATTGAAATGATTGGTATTGGGTTAAGTGCTGTCCAAAGCATTAATAAAACCAGGGAGGATACTGGTGAACCGTCAAAGAAACGGTGACTCTTAGTAAAGCTGCATCCTAAAGAGTCGACAGTAGAAACCCGAGCTGTTTAATAGTGAAAGTAAGAGCATTTCCATACGCGTACAATGAGATGAGAACTCACAGGATTGGGTTCTAAACAGCTGTGTGGCCATAAGAAAACCACTTCAGTTTGTAGGGAGCATTTACAACAAGAAATGACAAAAAAAAAAAAAAAAAAAAACATCTGGATCTAATTAAGTTGTATTTACAGGTTCTAATCCATCTAATATCGATAGTTTTACATTTAGCACCTACGCACTAAAGATAACGGATAAAAAGGGTTACATGATTTCAAAGGGTAATAATTTTCTTGTCTTTTTTTTTTCCCCTTTTCCTTCACATCACGCCTCACACTCAACCCCGCCTGTGCTGCATCTAATGGAGTCTCTGTTCTATCCGGATTCACCTTCTTGTGCAGTAACACCGAGCTGAGCGAAGGGAGCAGTAAGCCGAAAGAGAGTGCCGCGAACGCCCACGGCCCTGACCCGGGGTCAGGTAAAGATGAAGTACACCTGCATTTCTATTCCATTTATTTCTCAACCACCAATTGCAGTCCCAACCAAAGATGACACGACTGTTCTGGCTCTTGGGCTGTTACTGCGTCTGCTTATCTAGAAGAGTTCACATGGTGCCTGCGAGCATGGGATGCAGGGATGGAGAATGCTTCCGGCTTGTGAAGCTGTTTGAGCTGCCTTTAACAGACTGAGCTCCTGAGAGAAGGATGTGTATGACTGTTGAAGTGTTTTTTTTTTTTTTTTTTTTTTTTCTATTCTCGTCAAAGATAACAGGAAGAAAGACTTACTCCCGTGCGTCAGATGTCTGTCCTTTTTGAATAAACCCGAACTCCATCTCCTCGGAGACGGAAAGAAAAACATGCGGACAGATAGAAAGAAAATGGATGCATTAGATTTGCCTTTGTACAATATATATATATATATACTATCATCATCATCATCATCATCATGTATTAACATATTACATACATATAAAGGGGTAGCTCCTCCTACTCCCTACTTTCCAAATACAGTAGCAGCTGCAATTTTCTTTATGGGAACAATTTGTTCGGTTCCTATTATGTTAAACCTGTCCTATAGGGCTACTAACATGAGAACATTATGCTCTCGGCCAGACATGAGGACACGTGATGCTATGTATCATATAAAGACTGTAATAGCTTCATTGCCATTAAGGCACAGTGGTGTAACACTAATTTTGCTCATTTTCTTGGACGCAAGCAGATTATCATCAAAATACTTGATGCCCAGGTGTTATTGTTGTGATCAGAAATGCACACATCCTCTGCCAGCAAGTGTAACAGTGGGCATGTCATTCAAAATCACATGATCCAGTCCTAGACTGTATAAGAACTGGACAAACCCGCAGGTTTTCTAACGAGTGGTTTTAAAGCTCATCTCATGGAGCTCTGGTCATCACCATCTTGGTAGGAGCTGACCACGCAAACCCCTGCTTAATCTATAACTGGGCAAATGGGCAGAATGAAAAGCACCTGGATGTTGGTTGGAACATATTGTATCTAAATAAGTTAGCTACCACAAGGTAGCTAATCTTAATTTATATGATAATATTACTTTGCATTTGATTGAACTCCATGATATCCTACTCCTATCTATCTATCTACAGTATACGTCTGAAACCAGGTGTCAAACCGCTAGCGGTCTGCGATGCATCACTTTATGCTATCCAGCTAACTGGAATCAGTGTAGTTTAACTTACCAAAAAATAAATGAATAAAAAATTCTAAGGTGGCATGGTGGTGTAGTGGTTAGCACTGTCATCTTGCACCTCCAGGGTCTGGGTTCGATTCCCGGCCAGGCTCGATTTCAGTCTCTGTGTGCATGGAGTTTGCATGTTCTTCCCGTGTTTGGTGGGTTTCCTCCCACAGTCCAAAGACACGCAGATTAGCCAATTTGGTGTTCCCATAGTGTGTGTGTGTGTGTGTGTGTGTATGCCCTGCAATGGATTGGCACCCCGCCTCGTGCTCAAAGTCTCCTGGGATAGGCTCCAGGCCCCCTACGACGCTGAAAACAGGATAAAGCGATATGAGTGAGAGTGGGTGATGTATAGCATCTGTCACTCAAATTGGCCATGTCCCGATTATCCATAATTTTATGGCATAATATGTTTTAACTAATGCAATCCATTAAAATTGTATGGTTATCACGTATGAGAAAATCTATGTAAATCTTGACTGTAATCAGGTTTACTTCTGTTGTGAAGTTGGACATTTTAACATGGACAGCTATGGAGATTGACTTACTTTTGGAGTCCTGGTGGTCATTCATTGAACTGCACCATATGGCACTTTTAACATTGGCTTGATTTTTTTCAGATCCGCAGGTCGCCACTTGAACTGTAACCGGTTTAGTCTAAAATTTTAGAAGAGAAATTTTACTGTTTGTAATACAACCTAGTTTGGTAAAAAATGTATTATGCCAGTATATCACCTTACAAGATTACAAAACATTAAAGAAACCGAAAACACCCCGTTATTTTGTCTGTATACCAAGGCGCTGCTGAATTCTCAAATCTGATTGGTAAAGAGAGCTTGCACAAAGACTTAAACATAAATGTATAATTTTTAAAGAGATGTTTTAGTAGCATTTATGGAAGAAGCCTCTGGTGTCACCCAAATGAGGATGGGTTCCCTGTTGATTCTGGATCCTCTCAAGGTTTCTTCCTATTGCCATCTCAGGGAGTTTATCTCTTAGCACCGGCTTGCTCATCAGAGGCAATCTGATCATTTTGATTCATACACATTCACAATTTATACAAACTTCCATAATTTCTTTTGATTGTGTAAAACTGTTTTGCAACAATGACAATTATTAAAAGCGCTATACAAATAAAACTGAATTGAATAACAATCTGGAATAAAGCTATAGCTTTATCTTCAAGAGAGAATTGGAGTGGTTGATTTTTTTTCTTTTTATTGCTTGTTTTGTGGAAGTTCCATAAAGTTAAATGTATAGAGTACAATGTATGTACCTTGGCATATAAACACTCCGTCTTTAAGAATCTTCGCCTCAGCATACGAGCGAATGAACCGAGCGCCGGCTAAGATGCGCATACGTCCGGGAGCCATTCAGAACTTGTTTGCGTCAGTAGAAAGCCTAGCAAAGCGAGTTTACTTTTTTTTTTTTTTTTTTGCAAGATCTAGTGATAGCACCATGGGTCCCAAGAATATTAGAATGAAGAAATGGGAGCCACTTTCCGTTTGGTTTTTAAAGCAGCTGGTGCCAAGAGGTGCTTCTAAATGTTTTGATTGTTTTTATGTGCAAAAATATGATTATAGTCTTGGAAATTGGTAATATTCTTTGGGTGGCTAGAACGTATTATCTGCATTTACATTATTTCCTATGGGAAAACGCGTTTCGCTTTACGAAATTTCGCTTTAAGAACTCGCCTCCGGAATGAGGTTAAATTTGTCGATTCCTTAAATGTAACCCCGCCCACTTATGTTGCTCTTTTGCCTTTATGATCATAAAAATACAATATGATTCTTGTGTCTTGTTGTATTTGTGTAAGAATAATAAAAAATACAACCACAGCTTGTTTGCATGAGACAAAGGATATGATGGAAGGGTGAGAAACAGAGAGACATCTGTGTTGCGCGTAGCATGTGACAGATTTTTGCTCCTCTAACCATGTGACAGCCGTGTTTATTTCTGTGTTGCGTGTAGGATTACAGCGCTGTGACATCGACTTGCCGTGTGCTACGTCCCTCCTATTCATCCTACAAACTTAATCCTGATCACCCCATCTAACACATGTACAGTTCTGCTGGAACTGGACTATATTATGTCGGTTAAAAACAGAAAAAGCTGCAGTGCCCTCTACTGGTGTACTGCTGCAGTGCATGCATGTTTGCTTAATTTTTAGTGGAGGGATTTTCTGGATCAGAGAAGCCCATGTGTATGTGTAAGACCACACGTATGTGCTAAGTGTACTGGGGATTCAGCTGTATGAGTGGCTAGAAGGGTCATGGTGTGTGTGTGTGTGTGTGTGTGTTTGCAGTTGTATGTGGAGTACAAAAATAGAGATTACATACGATCGATGAAGATTTAGACAGCATTAGATGACCACTTTTATGATGGATTTCACTTAAGCTATAAGTCTTTAAATCCTATGAGGGTATGAACACACAGACATACAGTACACACACACACACACATGCCATTTTAAAGCAAAAGGCGAAAGATGTGGTATAGCCTAATGAAGTTATGTTTAAGGATTAAAGAAATACTCCTGTGGTTTTCAATCTAATCTAAATCCACTGCATCGACTGTCTATAACGGATTACTCAGTAAAAGACTTTTTTTTTGTTTAACTATGAAAAGAAAGCAAGCTCAGTAAAACCTAACAGCTATTTTCTTATAAAACTGCACAAATCTGTGTCTAAAACTCCTGATTTTAAGCAATGAGTTTTCACTCCAAATATTGACTGTTTATTTTATTACTCTTTATTGCTCTTAATACAAGTTTCTTTGTTTTCAAAAGTTTTCTTATGCCATATTTTTGTAGGTGCCCAAGACTTTAGCACAGAACTATAAGTAAAACAGTTGTTAGGTTTTACTGAGCTTGCTGGAGAAGATGAGTAACTTTGTCACATTCGCTCCTTTCTATTTTTATACAAATCCCAGAAGCGTACATTAGGTTTTTTGAAAACTGAAAACTGGTTTGCCTTGTACTATATATTTTTTCTTTACAGCCATGCATATATTATCCTGTAATGTTATTTATTTATTAATTTTTAAGCTATATATGGAAATACTGATTGATTTTGTATATATATTACATAAACCTTAAACACATGCCCCATAGACCTGGAGGTTAACAGATTATCGGTTCATTTATCAGCACATATAAAATTCTCATATTGCCCTATAAATAAAATAAAAAATTAAAAAAAACAACACTGGTCTACACCTTTAATGACAGTTTTGCGCTCTTCTACAGATTGACTTGAGTGATTTATTTGTACCTGTTTTAAGAGCCACACACCCAGTTTGTTTCAATTTGTCAAAAAGCCCCCCCATAAGGGTCTGTTCGAGCATGTGTTCCTGCTGCTGGCTCTCTATCGACATGGCTCGCTGCGGGTGAAACAGCATTAGGTCAGTCAATAATAAAGGCTGCAGTCACACAGGCCTGACCTGTTTTAGCCAATTCACTTTTCACTGCTAAATAAGAGAAGGCTGGAGCAAAGCAGGTTAAAAACGGCGACCATGAAGGGGAAAGAAAAAAAAAAAAAAAAAAGAAAACTCATTTTCCACATCAAGAAGAGATTAGATGCCTCGGAGACCGTGTTGTACAGCATGTTTTCTGCCCTTAGCCTCTCCTAAGCTAACAATGACCTTTTTTTTATTAATTAATTAATTAATTAAAAAAAAATTTTTTAGGTAATCATGATAAGATTCTTAAGAATCATAGGACTGCACTTATTCTTGTGAATTGAAGGTTATGATGGTGATGATGATGATGATGATGATGATGATGATGATAAAAGCGTTGTAAAATGTCAAGGATAGTCAGACACTTCTAGACATAACAAAATAGCATGCAGGGTTCAGAGAGGCAAAACAATGGGACTTCCCAGTGAGACGAAAAGAAGATCAAGCTAGAAAAGATCTTGCGGTTGTTCAACTTATGTGAATTTTCTGATCATGCTAGTTTGTGGTAGCCAAATATAGCGCTTTATGAAGATTAACAGCTGCCACAATAGCGCAAAATTTCCTTAATTAGCATCTCTAAACACTTCTTGCTTTTTCTCTTTCTTTCTTTCTTTCTTTCTTTCAGTAAACACATTACCTGTCCCACGTTGGCTAATATCTCCATTTTTTTTTTAAGTGAAAACAAAGGATATGGAAACCTCAAATAAGCTCAGTGATTAATAATGAATGGAAAAGAACAAGTGAGTTGGGGGAAAAAATCCTGATTGTTTTAGTATTCCTATCAGAAACAGTTGAAGTGGACAGTGAGCAAAATCAAATTATCGGCTGAGCCTCAAGTCTCCGTCAAACCAAGAAAAGTAATTAATTCTTGGGATTTCCTTTTATAACCTTTCTGTCATTGCAAAAAAAAAACAGAAGGAGGAGTGTTGAGTGTTACCTTTTCAGCAAGGGTAGATACTGTGTTTTTTCACACTCGATCTGACAGTTATAGTTAGAAGCGTGGGTAGTTTTATTTATTTATTTATTTATTTATTTATAAACTGTGAAGAATGTTACATAGTTGAATGTGAGCCGCCAGATTAATTTTAGCTCAGATCTATTGTTTCTTTGGTTATTCATATTTACTGCCACACTATAGCATAATAAATCTAATACAGTGGAACCTTGGATTGCGAGTAACTTGGTTTCCAAGAGTTTTGCAAGATGAGCAAAATTTTCTAAATAAAATTTAAACTCAATAAACGAGCGAGGGCTTGATATACAAGTAGTAAATATACGCTTTGACTGCCGAGCAATTTCATGATTTCAACTGAGCCAATGGTTCTTCTTTCTCACGCCCTATGGGATTGTGGGTAATCGTCTCCCATACTCTGTCTCAGTGCTCATGTGCATGTAGAGTAACACGGTAAGCACTGTGGCACTATGTTGTGTACCATCATACTTTGGTGAATGCCACTCTACATATTGGGTACCACAGTGTCTACCAAAGTTCAGCAGGTATCTAATATGGTACTGTATGTTTGTACTGTACAGACAAATATATAATATTACCATATATAAAACATTTCATTCATCCATCTATCTAGGAATGTAGAGATCATGGAGGCCAATGGTGACCATTGTATTTACTCAAATTTTTACGGCTGTGGTGTGACCTCCGGTCAACACACACACTCATTTACACACTATGGGCAATTTGGGAACCCTGGAGGTGCAAGGAGACAGTGGTAACCACTAAGCCACCGTGGTACCTGTACCATGGTAAAAACTCTTATGGGTATGGACAAACTTTTTTTGCATTTTGGATTCCAATATGTGTATAGAAAATGTTTTTAAAAAAAAAATAGTTAGCGATCATCTTTTACATTATAATAAATGTGGTTGCTTACTCTACATCACTGAATAAAGTATGGCTACCTATAATGCTAAAAGAAACTGGCAATGCAATTAGTTTACGTTATATTAAATTAGCTTCCCGAACCATAGGTCCAAGTTATGTAAATCTAGCAAACTTGTACATAGGTTAACTAACCTAGTAGGTTTTGCAGTAGTGACCTCACAAGACTACTTTACTGTAGTAGTTATTACAGCTATTTACTGTAGTAAAATCATACATATTTGATTTATTTGTTTTTACAGCACTTGCTAACCAGTAAATCCACATACACTCTGACCGCTAGTTCAAACTTAGCACCATCATTTTACTGACCAAAGACACCACAGTCCCTCCAATCTTGCTTTCTAGTGGCTCACAATACCTCAAAATAAAAAGTCTTATGACTTTTACCGGTTGAAGTTGCTTTGTCCATAAATATTGGCACCCCCTTGCATTTGCTAGAGTGTTCACCAAAGATTGTTAGGAGAATAAATTACCAACAAACTCAGATTGGAATCAGTTCTACAAAGAGAATATGTGCAAGAACAAGATGTTGTTGTGTTTTTAAATTTTTTGGTTTGTTTGTTTTGTTTTGTCATGAGCACAAAAGAAAGCGAATACAGACAGAATTTGTCTCACAGATTACACTGTTGGCAGTGAAATAGTGCCATGCTGAAGGTTAACTCAGTGAAGTAATACATCAGGTGTGTGAGCGTGTCGGGGTGTGTGTGTGTGTGTGTGTGTGTGTAAGAGAGAGAAAGAGAGAGCGAGAGAAGATGTACTTTGAACATTTTCTCTACCTGTCTTGTGTTCCTGAGGTACATGTGCTTAGCGTACTACAGGTGTGATGTCAGAAACAAGACGTTCCGGTCATGTGGACTGATGATGAACTGATACACAATCAGTTTACACAAGACCTCCTATAATATATATATATATATATATATATATACACACATGCACGGACACCGGGTTGATTAGTAGTCTAAAACATTAGGCACCAAGCAGGCAGTACTGGTATTATACAGCCTAGGGTTTATAATCACATAATTGTAATACACATGAGAAAGAGATAACTGGTGTCTCGCTTTATTTATTCCTTCCATGTACTGTATTGCAGCCATGGGCATGATGTAAGCGAAGGTCTTCCTCATGCTGGACAGCTCACTCGTGGAGGCGGGAGACAAATTTAGGTTTTTCCGCCTACACCAAACCGAACGTGTGCACATAGTGGAAGAGAGATGACAGAATAAAATTCAGATTACAACGCGGATTCCTGTCTTTCTTTCGAAAGGTTATCATATTATTTGAGATTTTAGTTTTCCATTTATAAAATGACTAACAAGATAAATAAAAAAATTTAAAAAACGTATGATGCGACAAGACTACAGATGAAAGACATTTACCTGCTTAGTCCACGTTCTGGTTATGTACGTATGAACAATATTTTATTGACTTTAATTAATTTTATTCTAAAAATAACAATTAGGAGGAAATATAAATGCTTGTAGATTAACATAATGCCAAGGCGCTAGGTGTGTGTGTGCACTGATTTAATAATTTTTTTTTAACCTTCAACAGAGACTGGTATAGTCACCATATCAGAGGGCTGAAATTATGGGTCTGCATCAAGTAACACACACAGTTGAGATTTGAAATGACTAGAACTGTGTTAGTTTGGCGGTACGGAGGCATAGTAGTTAGCACTGTCAGCTTGCACCTCCAGGGTTCGATTCCCACCTCGGGGTCTGTGTGCATGGAGTTTGCATGTTCTCCCCATGATTGGTGGGTTTCCACCTACAGTCCAAGAACATGCAGAGGTTAATTGGTGTTGATTGACTGTAGTGTGTGAATTCTGAGATGGATTGGGACCCCCGTCCAGGTTGTACCCTAACCCAACCGCCTTGTAACCTAAGTCTCCTGAGGTGGGTTCCAGGGGACCCCCCAACCCTGTCTACTGGATAAAGTGATATAGATTTTGGAACTGTCCAATGCACTACTAAAACCTGGAAAGATAGTCCTGAACGGTCAGCGTCATGGAAATATGGAGAATAAATGGAGATCACTTAAACTCCCGATAATGTTGCATTGTAAAACATTGACCGTAGAATGTTTAATAGTGAAAGTAAGAGCATTTCCCCACAAACACAATTAAATGAGAACTCACAGGATTGGGACTAAACAGCTGTGTGTCCATAAGAAAAACTTGTTAATGAGACTAATCAGGAAAAAAGGCTTCAGTTTGCTAGGGAGCATAAAGATTGCTTTTTTTGCAGCGATGGAAAAAAGGTCATGTGGTCTGATGAGTCCAGATTGAGCCAGAGTGATGGGCGTGTCAGGGTAAGAAGTGAAGCGATGCACCCGTGTCCACTGTACAAGGTTCTGGAGGGAGTCAGCTGACGACCTGAATGTACTGAATGATCAGGGTATCACATCTAATGGAGTTCTTATTCCTTAATGGTACGGGCATATTCCAGGACTCGAAATGTGAAAGAGTGGCTCTAGGAACATGAGGAATCATTTACGCACATGAATTTGTCAAATAAAAGAAATTATACATTTTTGGGTTTTAACTCATAACAGAATGCTCCGTCTGTTTTATTCCTTATCTAACAGAAATTAATTACAGCGACAAAAGAGCACAAAGGAAAGTAAAAAAAAATAAAATAATAATAATAATAAATAATAATAATAATAATAAAAGTTTGTCTGGTCAACATACAAACATCACATTCGCCCACTCTGACCACCGCATTTATTACAACGGCCCAGCAATACACTGAGCTCATCTCATCTCATCCAGACCCACTCGCAGTGCTGCTACACACATCTTGGCATGAGCGACATAACAGCCTGTGAAGGAGATAAAAAAGTCCATCCATTACATAAAACAATGCTGTTTACTGCAGGCCAGAGCCTCTCATCTGCTGCTGATAACGTACCCAGCAAACTTCTCCTTGCACTTTTTTTTTTTTTTTTTTTTTTTTTTACGCAGGAGTATATATTTCAAGCTCTTTATGTCTGGAATATTAATGAATTTGTGCAGTCTGAGTACAATCCAGTACACATGATGATAAATATACTGTAGGCTATAATTCTACTGTCGCACAAACCAAAGCAGAGACATCTTTAGTACTTTCTTGATATAAAAAAAAAAAAGAACATTTTAGGGGCTGTTTTAGGGGTTGTAAACTTCGAAAGTGAAGAAGGTGTGGCGAACTATACTGTATATCCAAAAGTATTCCCTCCCCTGCCTTCACATGCATATGAACTGAACAACCAATTCTTAATCCATAGGGTTTAATATGATGTTGGCCCCGCCCCCTTTGCAGCTATAACAGCTTCAATACTTCTTGGAAGGCTTTCCACAAGGTTTTGAAGTGTGTTTATGGGAATTTTTGACCGTTCTTCCAGATGCACCTTTGCGAGGTTAGACACTGGTGTTGGACGAGAAGGCCTGGCTCACAGTCTCCGCTCCAATTCATCCCAAAGGTGCTTTGTGCACTGGTGCGCAGTCATGTTGAAAGTGGTGTGGGCTTGTTTTTTGGAGTTCGCTCAGGGCTCTGCCCCTTAGTTCCACTGAGAGGAACCAAGACATTTTGGACAATTTCATGAAACCCACCCCAGGGGAACATGCAAACTCAATGCATACAGACCCGAGGCGGGAATCGAACCCGGACCATGGAGGTGCAAGACCACTAAGCCACCATCCTGCTGCGAGTTAGAATATTTGAAATCCTATCAAATCTATTTATAATTTAAGATCACAATATACCAAATATAAGATTATTAAGCCTATAACTGTAGACATATTTTATTATTTTAGCCTAAAAATAATCTAATGTTCTATTGGCAGACATTTTTTTTTCTAATTCAAAGCATTTAATTATAGAAAGAAGCAAATCTTAATATTTTTTGTAATCTTGTAATAATTGAAATCTTATGATAATTTGTTTTTTAAATTTGACTCGGTATAAGATAACGTCTGCTAAAACCAGGTTTAAAATGTAGGATTTCGTTTCATTTCCCTGGTCAAACCTCCAATACAGTGCATCTTGAAAAAATAAGAATATTATGATAGGTTTTGTGTGTGTGATTTTAATTCAAAAAGTGAATCTTATACATCATTTTATTCCACATGAAGTGACATTGGTTTCATTTTGATGATTACCGATCAAAAGAATATTTCTTAGAATATTTGAATATTTGAGAGTTGCCGTCCCCGGTGTGGTCTTCTGCTGCTGTAGGTGTTCATCTTCTTCAAGCTTCGACATTTTGTGCGTTCAGAGATGCTCTTCAGCATACCTCGCTTGTAACAAGATGTTATTTGAGTTGCTGTTGCTTTTCTATCCGCTCGAACCAGTCTGGCCGTTCTCCTCCTCGGACCTCTGGCATCAACAAGGCATTTTCACCCAGAGAACTGCTGCTAACTGGATATTTTCTCTTTTTCAGACCATTCTCTGTAACCCCTAGTGATGATTGTGGGTAAAAATCCCAGTAGATCAGCAGTTTCCAGCCCATCTGGCACCATCAACCTTTGAATGCCATGTTCTAATGCTCGGTTTGAACTTCAGCAGATTGTCTTGACCATTTCTTCACGCATAAATGCATTGAGTTGAGTTGTTGCCGTGTGATTGGCTGTGTCGATATTTGTGTAGGTGGAGTTAAACAGGTGTGCCTAAAAAAGTGGCCGGTGAGTGTATAATCAATATTGCGTTAGAGAAAGCTACAGATCACCAAAGGATCATTCTGAAACCAACTTTTAAGTTAAAATGGATGGCGATAAACTTTTCCGTTTAGTGTTGTCCCATCTTTCGTCCTGTAATTTCAATCAATACAGCACTCAACCTCAATGCTCTGTTATCCTTGAAATGAAACCACCATTAACAGCATAATATTGACAAGTTTTTTTATTGCCGTCGAGGTCATGCTTTTTTTTTTTTTTTTTTGTATCAGTGTTGTCGCGCTTGATGAATGATGGCAGCACATAAAAGTTAGCTTCAAAACTCGTTTGAGCGCTCTGACATTTTGGGGAGCCCTCTCAGCGTCATAAAGGTGCCGGGGAGATGGATGGGCGAGAGAGAGAGTGGAGCAGGAAAGAGTAATGAGGCGGGGATGAGGAGAGAGGAGGATAGAGGGAGGAAGGAAGGAGGGAAAGCGGGAGATAATTAGGTTGGGAAAGATGGGAAGAACAAGAACCGACTCGAGGGAAGATGGAGGGTGATGAAAGGAAGCAACTGAGAAGTATACATCGTCTGGAACTGGACTTAATGGGTTTTCCCATACCGTATTATCTGCACTAAAAGCTCAAGAAAGCAACTTACAAGTTTATGTTTTGGACAAAGAGTTTTCTAGAGTGTTTAAGGGCAGCGTGCTACTCCAGGTACCATGATCATCATGATCATCTTCCAATCTCTGTAACATCTGGAAATTGTGTTTACTGTATAAATCACAACACTAAAACAAAAATCTCTGGTCAGAAGTTGTTTATTAATTTTCTGTTACAGCAGCTCATTTTAGCCATTGGACAATTCATAAGTTTATTTTAACACTCAAATATAAGCACAATCATAATGCCTGGCCAAAAAAAAAAAAAAAAAAAAAAAAGTTCACAGTCTAATATTTCAATTAACTGCCATTATACTGTAGCTTTGATTACAGCATGCAACATGGTGACCAGTTCATGTGTGAAAATTATTCCTGATGCTCCCACAATGCAACTTTTTTTTTCTTTTTTTTTTTTTTTAATGATGCAACTTCAACAAGTGTTTAAGTGATTTTCAATCTTTTTTGTTTTGTCATCTCATCTGCAAAGTTTCCAGGTTTTTTCTTTAAAAAATTATTTTTCGCATCATCTCCTTAGTCAAGTTATGTGATTACTGAACATACAGTACAGTATAACGTTTATTTTTTTAAGCCAGACATGAACGTTATTTGTATATGGTAACATTTTAGCTGAATAAATGTTTGTGGTACACTTTTTAGAAAGGAGGCTCCAGTAATATTGCATAATAATCTGACAAGCTACATGTGACCTATCGCTACTTTAACATATTAGCAGCATTTTTGGGAATTTCACTTCCGTTGTTTTATCATTCATTATTTGTATTTTTTTTTTTTTTTGTCTAAAAAAATGAGTCAGAGTCAGATAAATGGTTATTGTGTGTATGGATGTGAACCGACATGACCTGCAAACCAGATCTGACCAAAACATCACAACTTCACAACGTGGCTTATAATTATAAATGTAGCCAATGCTGGTAAGGTAACAAAGAAAAATAGGAAGTAACATGTACCAGTAACAGAGATGCTCATAATGTCCACCACAAACAACATAATCACAGATGAAGAAAATGAAATTGTATAAATAACAAACTGTGAGAGGAGTGAAACACATCAGGTGTTACAGGAAAATAACCGCGACTGTGTTTTATCACAACAGTTGATGGTTGATGACAACCCCAGAACAGCAAGAGTGACGTCATTATCACCAACATAACCAAGTGAATTCATGCATGTCTGAAATGCTGCTTTGGACTAAAAATGTCTGATGCATTATTTTGGTTTGTGATCCTTTTCTCTATCAAATGAAGAAAATAAGGCAGGATATAGAGGAGGTGAAACACCCTAAAAACCTGACGTGTCTAAACCCCCTGAGATGCTGAAGTTTATTCGGTAGCGGTGTAGGTGTCTAACTTTAAAAAAGGCAAAGACACAGGAAGTCTCCTGCGTAAAAAGCACAGCGTGAGTATGTCTTTTACACAGACGGTCTGTGGAACAGTTCTCCACTGGCGAGTCTGCGTACAAGCTCTTTCCACAGTAGAGTTCTCTCCATCTGCGCTCCCTTCATCATGCCCCGGTTCTCCTGAGCACGCCGGGACAGGTACGGGATCACCTCGTTCACGGGGCCGTACGGGACGTACTTGTACACCGGGAAACCTGCCTGACCTAAACACACACGCGAGAAAAACAAGCCTGTAGAACCGACCCAGATATTCTCACAAGCTAAGAATAAGCATTTCTAAAAAAAACTAAAATCAGTTATTAGTTGAGTGTCCAAAACCTTTAAAGTCAAGAACATGTTTAAGTCTGGAGTGAGACTTGAATGAAACTTCTGTCTTGAAACACATTAAATATGGTTATATATTTAAATATTTGGGATGTCTGGTGACTCCAAGGCTGTATTCGGTAAGTCAGAGGTTGTGTGATGTCACAGGAAGACATTGTGATTTTGTTGGTGCAGTTAATAATTAGGAAATAAAATCTCAAACTAATAACAATATCACATGAATGAGAAATTGAGAATTTGGTGCAAATGGAAATCTTGACGCAGTTCTAACAAAGTTAGCAAAGACTCGACTCGGCTACATGGTGATGTACAACATGAAGGTTTGGGGGTATCAGCGTGACATCTATGAAATTTGAAGAGGTAAAAGTGTTGGACTGAATAAATTACTAAAGCTCTGCTGCTTCCACTGCAGCATTATGGGTAATTGGAGGCAGTCATTTTAGTAATTTTTTGCATATTCCACCATAGTGACCTCACACAGGAAGATCCCCTCTCTCAGCTTGTTGCTCAGCACTAGCTCATTTACATAAACACTAAAATGGCGTGTTCAGAAGAGGAGTGAGAGAAAGGCAGACACTTTGGGGGAGTTCTGAGACCTGAGAAATATGAGGCCTTTAAGGCCTTTAAATACCTAATCCAAATAATATGGACATTGTATCTATTCAGTTTGGTATTTAACTTTAAAGGCGTAACGCATTCGATTTGCATTTGTACTGCAATCTGATCTTTCAAAAGCACTTAGACAAAGGTTGTACATCTAACATGTCTCGGTTGATCGATTGCACAAGATTAGATTAATTTTAAATGGATAGTTCAGCAAAAAAAAAAACTAATGCAAACCACAATTTCACTTTCCAGACAGATGCAGAGTGTGTGTTTTATGTCTGTGCATGCATGTCTGTCTGTGTGTGTGTGTGTGTGTGTGTGTGTGTGTGTGTGTGTGTGTGTGAATACCTAACGGAAAGCTGATCTGGTCGCACATCCCAAGCAGCTGACCAAAATACACCTTCCTGTCAGTTGGTGCAAGTCCCATTTCATTCATCCTATTAAAAAAATAATCAGCATGTAATATAATTAAAGAGCAAAAACAAACAGTGGAATGAGATTATAACACGTGTTGACACGACTGGACTGACGAGACGCCGTCTGACCTAACGAGTCGCATGATTAATGCTCGTTGTACTGCACGCAGGAGTCGAAAGTGGCAGCTTTTATCAGGGTTTTGTAAACACGCCTGACTTTGTCATTGACATGTGCTCTGGTAAATGGAGTGGAACCCTAAAGGAATGATGGCGCCACGTTTAATAAGATTACTTGGCAGATTTTTTTTTTTCTTCCTACAGACTATAACTCCCTCACCGGGGAGCATCAATCACTGGCCTTATTTTGGAAATTGTTTGATCTAATAGCTGCTAAGGTGATGGATTGTTGGATCTGATTGCTAAGACTCGGGTTTAACTACTTCACCCTGAGTAAGAGAGAGAGAGAGAGAGACTTGGAGAGGAGTGTAGGATTGTGTGTGTGTGTGTGTAGTCGAGTGCATCATTCTTGGCTTACTGAGGTCAGGTCAACATTCCATTTGTTTTGCTTCTACCCATTACAAAGCTGGTGCTAAGCTAAAAAAAATCTATCTCCTTATATGGAAGTCATGCCAAGCCTCAACTATGTACACTATGTTTACCTCAACTATGAGAGACAAAATAAGAAGAAAAAAAAAATCCAGAAAATCACATTGTAGGATTTTTAAAGAATTTAGTTGCAAATTATGGTGGAAAATAAGTATTTGGTCAATAACAAAATTTCATCTCAATACTTTGTTATATACCCTTTTGTTGG